>CM069443.1:28844-370712 GCA_035610835.1 Ophiura sarsii
TTATGTATTTTAGAAACACGGTACAGTTCTTTCTGATACACCCTGTAGATAGTGTTATCAGGGAGTAGATATAGCAATACTGACTGTAACATAGACATGGTGGTATCTGGGGTTGATAGCAACACGCACTGTAACATAGGTGTTATCAGGGGTAGATATAGCAATATTGACTGTAACATAGGCCTAAATATGGTGCTATCGGGGGTAGATAGCAACAAACACTGTAACATAGATATAGTGCTATCAGGGGCGGATAGCAACACACACTGTAACATAGATAGTGTTATCAGGGGGGTAGATATAGCAATACTGACTGTAACATAGACATGGTGGTATCTGGGGTAGATAGCAACACACACTGTAACATAGGTGTTATCAGGGAGTAGATATAGCAATACTGACTGTAACATAGGGTTGCACACCACCAAATACATATCCCATACTGTTACACGTGAAATGCACAATTTAAAATGGATATTTCTCGACGTTATAAGAAACTGGTAACTTGAAATTTGGTTTCAACTTGAAGATGAAAGCCATGACTACTAACTCAACAACTCATATATGGGGGGTAACCGCATAATTTTGAGCTAGAGCCTTTTCAAAAAGTACGAGTTGAGTTTTCCTGGTCACACGCAATTGTTGATTAAGATTATTGCGTCAGATACCGAAATGACCTGAACACAAATGTCTCTGTTAAAATATTAAAAAATCATCATTGCATCAATTATTTTGGACCTGAAGAACGCTGATGTGTCTGTCAAAATTCACACTATATTAATTTCGCCATAACATGTAGTAAATACCCTAATTTTAAACTGTAATTTACAATAGGTCTCCCGTTTCGGCATAGAAACGGGCCGGTTTTGGACTTTTGTCTCAAAGGGGGTAGGCCAGACGTTATTTAGTGGTGTGAAACCATAGACATGGTGGTATCAGGGGTAGATGGCAACACACACTGTAACATAGGTGTTATCAGGGGGTAGATATTGCAATAATGACTGTAACATAAATATGGGGCTATCAGGGGTAGTTAGCAACAAACATTGTAACATAGATATAGTGCTATCAGGGGTAGATAGCACCACACACTATATAGCTATGGTGCTATTAGGGTAGATATCACCACACACTGTAACATAGACATGAACAATAATAAGCGTTGACATCCATTTGGCGAGATACACCAATTTAAAGCGTGACCACACATAGGAATGTAATATGAAGATATTTTCTACACATTATCACGTCTTTCCTCTTATTGCATGTTCGCAGGTGTCAAAGTGTAAGTCTACTCGGATCTTTAATAATGTCCACGCGTCTTTATACGATGGTTAGTTTCAAAATTGTCAACACTTTTCAATATCATTACCATATGATTTACAATGTTTTAATGCGTGTACATTTTCAGGCATGTGTGTACAAGAGAGTTAAAAGAAGAGGGCTTTCAACGGGAAATTTGTGAATGTTTCATATCGGGCAAATACCGTTGTGTCATTCAAAAGAGGTCAGTAGTTTTGAGAGATTGAAACACTTATAAAATGGTGGAAACGCTTTGTTACCCGTGTTAAGTTCCCCGTTTTTAAAATCGTGTTAGTTGTATGATAAAAATCATATTTCCCCGAAATGATGTTTTCAGAAAAAAAGTGTCACTTTTCAAGATTCATTACAATTAAGTTACACAAAATTGTCCCCAGTGCTTGCATAAACGAGATCTGATCGACATGTGATTCACGTATGTCGAAAACCCTAGGTTTTGAATGTGATCAGCTTAGTTTAAATGCCGATCACCTATGGCTTTATGTCATCATACCAAAATGGGGAAATTCCTCCCTTACTAGGAGCGCCCTCAAATATACGCGTTTTAAAAAAGTTTCTCCCGTATCCTTTTGCTAGATTGCTTAAAAGCATATAGTCCGCTCTTATTGTGTTCAATCGTTCGAGTTTACAGGACTATCATCTCATATTTAATTTAAATCATTTAGTCAGGTAGAAAGAACATATTATATAAAGAAATAAATACAAAATCTTTAGAGCTACTAGATATGCATTGTTAAAGTAATCGTCACATAATTTCAAAGGTTTGAGGAAATTTTATGAACAGCTCCTCTTGAAATCCCCACTATTATTGCTTTACATCCCACAACAATTTACTAAATTATAATCCCTCCATTGTTCTTTATCCTTTGTTGTTTTCTAAGGTATATTATTAATAATAATAAACCATGCTTATTAAGCGCACTCCGTCGCAAGACCCCAGTGCGCTGAACAAAAACAAAACAAAAAACAAAAAAAGTACAAAATATGAACAAAGATACAAAACATTATAAAGTCATTTGCTGAAAGAGGTGAGTCTTGAGCGAGCTCTTGAATTGCTGCAGTGATGTGGCATTTCTAACATGAGATGGGAGCCGGTTCCAAAGTTCAGGAGATGCATGAGAGAATGATCTTTGGCCATAGATGACAGTGTTAGTTTTCCTCCGTTGTAAGATGACAGATGCATTTGACCTAAGAGTGCGTGTGGGTTCCTTGATGGAAATAAGGTCGCACAAGTACTTTGGAGCCTGGTTATTTAGTGCTTTGTATGTCAAAAGCATAAGTTTAAAAACAATTCGGCTCTCCACAGACAACCAGTGAAGATCTTTTAACACTGGGCTTATATGTACACGCTTCTTTGTCAAGGTTACCAACCTGGCAGCGGCATTTTGGATGCGCTGTAATTTGCTTAATTGAGAAGCTGGAATTCCATATAATATACTGTTTTTGAGTCCAGACGAGAAGAGACAAATGCATGAACGAGTTTCTCAGTGCTATTACAGTCCAGATATCTGCGGATACGGCCAATTTTTCTGATAGCGTGTGAAGCGAGACGGCTGATGTTATTTACATGAGGGACTAAAGTGAGATGCTGATCAATGATGACACCAAGATCTTTTGCTTTAGTGACAGTATCAACGACAGAGTCACCAACGTTTATGGAGGGGGTGGGAACATTTTCAAAGTAGCGGGATGATAAATGAACAACCTCTGTTTTAAAGGTTTGCGGATTTTGCTAAATAAAAGCGTATTTGAGATGGTCCCCTCTCGTTTGTATTAAGGAATTCAGATCTAAAAAAGAGTGTCAAACAGAGCTAAGATTGTGTTCTAACTACATGTATGTGCCAAGTGTTATCTGATTTTATGCTTGCATTGCCGAGATATACGCAAATGTATCAATCAACCCATATTCAACATATTACATATCCAGTCAAATAATTGACAGATTTCAGTCAGTGTCTGAAACCTATTGTGTTTATGTTAATGACGTTACATAACCAAAGGTATCTAACAATCCAAAAGGGTATTGTGTGAAAGACAAAGGTTCATACTATGTATTGATCATATTATCCCTCAATAGAATCACCATGCATCCCATACCATGATCACTTTCATTATTTATTGAACGACCCTCGTACAAGGGGTGTCTGTGGTTTCATAGACCAGCTCCCTAGAATGTGTTTTTAGACATCCCTGTAGGTCTTTATAAATTGAAGATGTGTACTCAGCTGTGAAATCAAGGTCGGTTAAAAGCTAGCTTCTAGTTGGCTGGGCCCTATACAGTTGTGAATGGTGGGTACTGAAGTAAAGACCATTACAAAGGAGGTTTAATAGAAATGTATAACAACATTAAAACTCACATACGGAGAGTAAATTATTTATTTGAACTTGAGTCATTTAAAAGTATTTGGATCACATACTGAATTGGTTTAATTTTCATTTTTCATGAACCAAAAGGAGGTGGTGTAAAACCAATTGAAATAAAGGGCGTTTATGGTAAGTTGCACTGTAGTCGCGGATTTGTATAGAGAAAAAAGGAACAATAAATCTGCTGTCTGTTGAATATGCCTATTGTGTCAATGTGTTATCGGAATGTACACGGCGGTGCTGAATAATCGATATCCTGTTTCACTCAATTCTGTTTTGGACAATATCCACTTAAATTATATACGTTGGTATAAATTAAAGTCATCGATCTGTGAAACATGTTTATAAAGTATTAATAATAGTTATCATATATAAAGTAACAAAACACACCTGGTCGTCCATATAATAAATGTAATATAATATAATGCAAGAGTAAAAATATAACAATTTATATAAATTTGCACTGTTGAATAATGGCATTCTTGTTACATGTTTAGGACATGGGGCATGAATCACATTATACATGTATTATTGCACAGGTTAATCAGATGCGTAATTCTATATGGCCATGTGTTTTGAACTCGCCACCCTTCCCGTTGCATGTCCAGATTTTTACATTTTACACCATCTGAGATTCGAATTAGCATATCGCCATAACTACTTGTTCTACCCCATAAAAAGTATATATTTTCTGAACGGTAATCTCCCAAGCAATCTAAATAAGCTACTGGAATTTAGATAGGACCTAGTGGTAACATGTTGTGATTAAGAATGTTCAAAATGTATCGATTTTGTTTTCATATTTTGATTAAAGCTCAATTATAATTTTATACCGATCCCAATCATAATTTCATTGTGCATATTAGTTCCTCATGCAATTACCCGTCAGAAAAAAATGGTTGTCAATGGTAGCTTGTTGAAATATACTATACCGGGAAGTAAATGAGTACACACGTTTGAATTTCATATTTTACAAGTATATTTTTAAGGGTTTGCACCCTATCCTGTTTTAAACGGCATTTTTGAATTCCCCTACTTGAGAGCTTTCCAAAATTGTATAATTTTGATATCATCGGTTGAATATCTCACAAACTAAAAGTACGATGAGGCTGTTATTTAAACCCTAGGTAGATCTTACCACGTTCTTTATTTTCTTTGTCGTGTACGAAATTTCACGACGTACCATTTTTAAGCGGCTAAACAAAATGGCTACTTTCCCATTGACTTGTGTACAAACTTCAAACCGCCGCCATTCTAAAACGGTAACTACTTAAGAAATTTCCTTTGGCCAATTTCTTAGTCTACCCATACCCTATCCATGACATAAATAAGGGACCTTAACTAACACGCATACAACTGACGTAACCCTAACCCTAACCCTAACCCAAACCCAAACCCAAACCCAAACCCAAACCCAAACCCAAACCCAAACCCAAACCCAAACCCAAACCCAAACCCAAACCCAAACCCAAACCCAAACCCAAACCCAAACCCAAACCCAAACCCAAACCCAAACCCAAACCCAAACCCAAACCCAAACCCAAACCCAAACCCAAACCCAAACGCAAACCCTAACCCTAACCCTAACCCTAACCCTAACCCTAACCCTAACCCTAACCCTAACCCTAACCTCTAACCTCTAACCCCTAACCCCTAACCCCTAACCCCTAACCCCTAACCCCAACCCCTAACCCCCTAACCCCCTAACCCCCTAACCCCCTAACCCCCTAACCCCCTAACCCCCTAACCCCCTAACCCCCTAACCCCCTAACCCCCTAACCCCCTAACCCCCTAACCCCCTAACCCCCTAACCCCCTAACCCCCTAACCCCCTAACCCCCTAACCCCCTAACCCCCTAACCCCCTAACCCCCTAACCCCCTAACCCCCTAACCCCCTAACCCCCTAACCCCCTAACCCCCTAACCCCCTAACCCCCTAATCCCCTAATCCCCTAATCCCCTAATCCCCTAATCCCCTAATCCCCTAATCCCCTAATCCCCTAATCCCCTAATCCCCTAATCCCCTAATCCCCTAATCCCCTAATCCCCTAATCCCCTAATCCCCTAATCCCCTAATCCCCTAATCCCCTAATCCCCTAACCCCCTAACCCCCTAACCCCCTAACCCCCTAACCCCCTAACCCCCTAACCCCCTAACCCCCTAACCCCCTAACCCCCTAACCCCCTAACCCCCTAACCCCCTAACCCCCTAACCCCCTAACCCCCTAACCCCCTAACCCCCTAACCCCCTAACCCCCTAACCCCCTAACCCCCTAACCCCCTAACCCCCTAACCCCCTAACCCCCTAACCCCCTAACCCCCTAACCCCTAACCCCCTAACCCCCTAACCCCCTAACCCCCTAACCCCCTAACCCCCTAACCCCCTAACCCCCTAACCCCCTAACCCCTAACCCCTAACCCCTAACCCCTAACAATGCAATTATCAATATTAATGACATGTAGATGTAGTTTCAAAATAACGGCCAAAATAAAGTAATTGCCGTTGACTAAATCGGGAAAATGTATGAATTTTTTTAATCGTAATATCTTAAAATTACACTAAAAATTGAATATCTCTTGAACGAAACATCGTATTGAATCCAATTAAACGTTGAAAGACTTATCCTAATGTCCGGCTTGAGATGACATTATAACAGTGTTAAATTTTTACTTTGTTTCAGTTCGTTTAACCAAAAATGAATATTTGACCCCTGAATGACCTTTCCTTTTCGTGATGACCTTTGACCTTCATTCACTTTGTACACACCTAATATTAACTTGTTTCAATGTTAAATGTAATTATTATAGCCAATAAACCGATTTGCAATATGTGCAATCACCGTTATTTGACATCGATTTCATTTTTATTTAAGATGTTCCGTTACACGTGGGATATAGAAAAAAGACATACAGCACACAGAAAGCAATGGAGGTTGAGGAACGGAGACGAGGAGATGTAAGTAGATGTAGTTTCAAAATGGCAGCCAAAATATAGTCATTGCCATTGACAAAATCGGGAAAATGTATGAATTTTTTTAATGGTAATATCTTAAAATTACACTAAAAATGTAATATCTCTTGAACGAAACATCGTATTGAATCCAATTATACGTTGTAAGACTCATCCTATTGTCCGGCTGGGGATGACATTATAACATTGTTAATTTTTTACTTTGTTTGAGTTCGTTTAACCAATAATGTATATTTGACCCCTGAATGACCTTTTCATTTCGTGATGACCTTTGACCTTCATTCACTTTGTACACACCTAATATTAACTTGTTTCAATGTTCTATGTAATTATTATAGCCAATAAACCGATTTGCAATATGTGCAATCACCGTTATTTGACATCGATTTCATTTTTATTTAAGATGTTCCGTTACACGTTGGATATAGAAAAAAGACATACGGCACACAGAAAGCAATGCCCCGCAAATTGAGGTTGAGGATCGGAGACGAGGAGATGAAGAGGAAGTAGGAGATGTAAGTAGATGTAGTTTCAAAATGGCGGCCAAAATAAAGTCATTCCTATTGACTTACATGCAAATTTTGTCAAACTTCAAACAGCCGCCACTTTGAAACGGTAACTACTTAAGAGTTTTTCTTTCGCCAGTTTCATTAACCCTAACCTTAAACTTAACCCTAACCCTAACCCTAACGCTAACCATAACCCTAACCAGATTTTGAATTTCGTTATTACGTCATATCGATGAGGCTGTTACTTAAACCCTATACAGGTCTTAACACGCTCTTTATTTTCTTTGTCGTGCGCGACATTGTAGGACCAACCTTTTTTAAGCGGCGAAACAAAATGGCTTCTTTCCCATTGACTTGTGAACAACCTTCAAACCGCCGCCATTTTGAATTGCAACATCGTAAGATGCTAATTTTTACAAATCTGTAATTGGCTTCACATCAACTATGCATATGTAAATTTTGAACAAAATCGGACAAAATTTACATTTTGGTCGCCATTTTGGATTTTGGTTATTACGTCATAGCTCACAAACTAAAGTTACGATGAGGCTGTAATTTAAACCCTAGGTAGATCTTAACACGCTATGTATTTTCTTTGTCGTGCACGAAATTGTACGACGTACCATTTTTAAACGGCCAAACAAAATGGCTACTTTCTCATTGACTTGTGTACAAACTACAAACCGCCGCCATTTTTAATTGCAACATCGCACGAAGCTAATTCTTACAAATCTGTAATTGGCTTTACATCAACTATGCATATATTAATTTTAAACAAAATCGGACAAATTTTACATTTTGGTCGCCATTTTGGATGTTGGTTATTACGTCATATATCACAAAGTAAAGGTACGATGAAGCTGTAATTTAAACCCTAGGTAGATCTTAACACGCTATGTATTTTCTTTGTCGTGCCCGAAATTGAACGACGTACCATTTTTAAACGACCAAACAAAATGGCTACTTTCCTATTGACTTGTGTATAAACTTCAAACCGCCGCCATTTTGAAACGGTAACTACTTAAGAAATTTCCCTCGGTCAAATTCTTAGTCTACCTATAACCTACCTATGACATAAAGAAGGGACCTTAACTAACACTCATGCAACTGACTGAACCCCCTAACCCTAACCCTAACCCTAACCCTAACCCTAACCCTAACCCTAACCCTAACGCTAACCCTAACCCTGACGGTAACCATAACCATAACCAGATTTTGAATTTCGTTATTACGTCATATCGATGAGGCTGTTATTTAAACCCTATACAGGTCTTAACACGCTCTTTATTTTCTTTGTCGCTCGCGAAATTGTAGGACCAACCCTTTTTAAGCGGCGAAACATAATGGCTTCTTTCCCATTGACTTGTGTACAACCTTCAAACCGCCGCCATTTTAAATTGCAACATCGCAAGATGCTAATTCTTACAAATCTGTAATTGGCTTCACATCAACTATGCATATAATAATTTTGAACAAAATCGGACAAAATTTACATTTTGGTCGCCATTTTGGATTTTGGTTATTACGTCATATCTCACAAACTAAAGGTACGATGAGGCTGTTATTTATACCCTAGGTAGATCTTAACACGCTATGTATTTTCTTCGTCGTGCACGAAATTGTACGACGTACCATTTTTAAGCGGCCAAACAAAATGGCTACTTTCCCATTGACTTGTGTACAAACTTCAAACCGCCGCCATTTTGAAACGGTAACTACTTAAGAAATTTTCTTTGGCCAATTTCTTAATCTACCCATAACCTATCTATGACATAAATAAGGGACCTTAACTAACACGCATACAACTGACACAACACCCTAACCCTAACCCTAACCCTAACCCTAACCCTAACCCTAACCCCTAACCCCTAACCCCTAACCCCTAACCCCCAACCCCAACCCCTGACCCCTGACCCCTGACCCCTGACCCCTGACCCCTGATTCCTGACCCCTGACCCCTGACCCCTGACCCCTGGCCCCTGACCCCTGACCCCTGACCCCTGACCCCTGACCCCTGACCCCTGACCCCTGACCCCTGACCCCTGACCCCAGACCCCAGACCCCAGACCCCAGACCCCCGACCCCCGACCCCCAGACCCCCAGACCCCAGACCCCAGACCCCCAGACCCCCAGACCCCCAGACCCCCAGACCCCCAGACCCCCAGACCCCCAGACCCCCAGACCCCCAGACCCCCAGACCCCCAGACCCCCAGACCCCCAGACCCCCAGACCCCCAGACCCCCAGACCCCCAGACCCCCAGACCCCCAGACCCCCAGACCCCCAGACCCCCAGACCCCCAGACACCCAGACACCCAGACACCCAGACACCCAGACACCCAGACACCCTGACACCCTGACACCCTGACACCCTGACCCCTGACCCCTGACCCCGACCCTTTTTCCGAAAAAAATGTCACTTTTCAAGATTCAGTACAATTAAATTGCACAAAATTGTCCTTCAGTGCTTGCATAAACGAGGTCTGATCGACATGTGATTCACGTATGTCGAAAACCCTAGGTTTTAAATGTGATCAGCTTAGTTTAAATGCCGATCACCTATGGCTTTATGTCATCATACCGAAATGGGGGCAATTCCTCCCTTACTAGGAGCGCCCTCAAATATACGCGTTTTAAAAAAGTTTCTCCAGTATCCTTTTGCTTGATTGCTTAAAAGCATATAGTCCGCTCGTATTGTGTTCAATCGTTTGAGTTTACAGGACTATCATCTCATATTTAATGAAATCATTTAGTCAGGTAGAAAGAACTTATTATATATAGAAATAAATACAAAGATAGATGGGAAAGACACGCAACACACACTGTATCATAAATATGGTGATATCAGGGGTACAGCAACACACACTGTAACATGGGTGTTATCAGGAGGTAGAAATACTGACTGTAACATAAATATGGTGCTATCAGGGGTAGATAGCAACAAACACTGTAACATAGATATAGTGTTATCAGGGGTGGATAGCAACACACACTGTTACATACAGGGTGTATCAGAAAGAACTGTACCGAGGCAATATGATTTATGACGGTATGAATTCGATTAATATTGTTCAAACCGTTTCATAAAATATCTTGCGCAAACGCCCAGCTTTCATAAGAATTTTAAATTTCGAAAATCAGACATTTCTGATGGAAAATACAGACTTTCTGGTAAAGATGGTAGATTTCAATTTTGGTCGAAATGATGAATTTAAAAATCTGTGAAATTACTAACCCTACCTGAGATCCATCCGTCCATAGGACAGGGCTTATTTTTGGTCGCCATAGCTCAACTTTTCACATCACTTGTATAACTTTTTTATTATTTGCATACTTTTATGGGTGAAATTTGGAGATACATTTTGATTTTTAATCCTCAAATAAACCAAGATTTGTTCTGCTTGAGTGGTTTTAACTTTCCTTTCTTTGGCGGGAGTTTTGAATATTGCTTATGTGGTGCGGGCTACATTGTTTGAAATGTTGGGTAAGTGGTAGAGAGGATTGATTGAAATTGAAAATACGATTTTCATCGATTTTCGATTATGTCTTGCCACACGAGAAAAAACAGAGATATCTCAATAAAATTAACATATAATATAGGAAACATGTTCACCTTTATATTGCAGGTGTTTAAATTTAAAACAATAATCATTTTGTATTTTTTATGTATTTTAGAAACACGGTACAGTTCTTTCTGATACACCCTGTAGATAGTGTTATCAGGGGAGTAGATATAGCAATACTGACTGTAACATAGACATGGTGGTATCTGGGGTTGATAGCAACACGCACTGTAACATAGGTGTTATCAGGGGGTAGATATAGCAATATTGACTGTAACATAGGCCTACATATGGTGCTATCGGGGGTAGATAGCAACAAACACTGTAACATAGATATAGTGCTATCAGGGGCGGATAGCAACACACACTGTAACATAGATAGTGTTATCAGGGGGGTAGATATAGCAATACTGACTGTAACATAGACATGGTGGTATCTGGGGTAGATAGCAACACACACTGTAACATAGGTGTTATCAGGGAGTAGATATAGCAATACTGACTGTAACATAGGGTTGCACACCACCAAATACATATCCCATACTGTTACACGTGAAATGCACAATTTTAAAATGGATATTTCTCGACGTTATAAGAAACTGGTAACTTGAAATTTGGTTTCAACTTGAAGATGAAAGCCATGACTACTAACTCAACAACTCATATATGGGGGGTAACCGGCATAATTTTGAGCTAGAGCCTTTTCAAAAAGTACGAGTTGAGTTTTCCTGGTCACACGCAATTGTTGATTAAGATTATTGCGTCAGATACCGAAATGACCTGAACACAAATGTCTCTGTTAAAATATTAAAAAATCATCATTGCATCAATTATTTTGGACCTGAAGAACGCTGATGTGTCTGTCAAAATTCACACTATATTAATTTCGCCATAACATGTAGTAAATACCCTAATTTTAAACTGTAATTTACAATAGGTCTCCCGTTTCGGCATAGAAACGGGCCGGTTTTGGACTTTTGTCTCAAAGGGGGTAGGGCCAGACGTTATTTAGTGGTGTGAAACCATAGACATGGTGGTATCAGGGGTAGATGGCAACACACACTGTAACATAGGTGTTATCAGGGGGTAGATATTGCAATAATGACTGTAACATAAATATGGGGCTATCAGGGGTAGTTAGCAACAAACATTGTAACATAGATATAGTGCTATCAGGGGTAGATAGCACCACACACTATATAGCTATGGTGCTATTAGGGTAGATATCACCACACACTGTAACATAGACATGAACAATAATAAGCGTTGACATCCATTTGGCGAGATACACCAATTTAAAGCGTGACCACACATAGGAATGTAATATGAAGATATTTTCTACACATTATCACGTCTTTCCTCTTATTGCATGTTCGCAGGTGTCAAAAGTGTAAGTCTACTCGGATCTTTAATAATGTCCACGCGTCTTTATACGATGGTTAGTTTCAAAATTGTCAACACTTTTCAATATCATTACCATATGATTTACAATGTTTTAATGCGTGTACATTTTCAGGCATGTGTGTACAAGAGAGTTAAAAGAAGAGGGCTTTCAACGGGAAATTTGTGAATGTTTCATATCGGGCAAATACCGTTGTGTCATTCAAAAGAGGTCAGTAGTTTTGAGAGATTGAAACACTTATAAAATGGTGGAAACGCTTTGTTACCCGTGTTAAGTTCCCCGTTTTTAAAATCGTGTTAGTTGTATGATAAAAATCATATTTCCCCGAAATGATGTTTTCAGAAAAAAAGTGTCACTTTTCAAGATTCATTACAATTAAGTTACACAAAATTGTCCCCAGTGCTTGCATAAACGAGATCTGATCGACATGTGATTCACGTATGTCGAAAACCCTAGGTTTTGAATGTGATCAGCTTAGTTTAAATGCCGATCACCTATGGCTTTATGTCATCATACCAAAATGGGGAAATTCCTCCCTTACTAGGAGCGCCCTCAAATATACGCGTTTTTAAAAAAGTTTCTCCCGTATCCTTTTGCTAGATTGCTTAAAAGCATATAGTCCGCTCTTATTGTGTTCAATCGTTCGAGTTTACAGGACTATCATCTCATATTTAATTTAAATCATTTAGTCAGGTAGAAAGAACATATTATATAAAGAAATAAATACAAAATCTTTAGAGCTACTAGATATGCATTGTTAAAGTAATCGTCACATAATTTCAAAGGTTTGAGGAAATTTTATGAACAGCTCCTCTTGAAATCCCCACTATTATTGCTTTACATCCCACAACAATTTACTAAATTATAATCCCTCCATTGTTCTTTATCCTTTGTTGTTTTCTAAGGTATATTATTAATATATAATAATAAACCATGCTTATTAAGCGCACTCCGTCGCAAGACCCCAGTGCGCTGAACAAAAACAAAACAAAAAACAAAAAAAGTACAAAATATGAACAAAGATACAAAACATTATAAAGTCATTTGCTGAAAGAGGTGAGTCTTGAGCGAGCTCTTGAATTGCTGCAGTGATGTGGCATTTCTAACATGAGATGGGAGCCGGTTCCAAAGTTCAGGAGATGCATGAGAGAATGATCTTTGGCCATAGATGACAGTGTTAGTTTTCCTCCGTTGTAAGATGACAGATGCATTTGACCTAAGAGTGCGTGTGGGTTCCTTGATGGAAATAAGGTCGCACAAGTACTTTGGAGCCTGGTTATTTAGTGCTTTGTATGTCAAAAGCATAAGTTTAAAAACAATTCGGCTCTCCACAGACAACCAGTGAAGATCTTTTAACACTGGGCTTATATGTACACGCTTCTTTGTCAAGGTTACCAACCGGGCAGCGGCATTTTGGATGCGCTGTAATTTGCTTAATTGAGAAGCTGGAATTCCATATAATATACTGTTTTTGAGTCCAGACGAGAAGAGACAAATGCATGAACGAGTTTCTCAGTGCTATTACAGTCCAGATATCTGCGGATACGGCCAATTTTTCTGATAGCGTGTGAAGCGAGACGGCTGATGTTATTTACATGAGGGACTAAAGTGAGATGCTGATCAATGATGACACCAAGATCTTTTGCTTTAGTGACAGTATCAACGACAGAGTCACCAACGTTTATGGAGGGGGTGGGAACATTTTCAAAGTAGCGGGATGATAAATGAACAACCTCTGTTTTAAAGGTTTGCGGATTTTGCTAAATAAAAGCGTATTTGAGATGGTCCCCTCTCGTTTGTATTAAGGAATTCAGATCTAAAAAAGAGTGTCAAACAGAGCTAAGATTGTGTTCTAACTACATGTATGTGCCAAGTGTTATCTGATTTTATGCTTGCATTGCCGAGATATACGCAAATGTATCAATCAACCCATATTCAACATATTACATATCCAGTCAAATAATTGACAGATTTCAGTCAGTGTCTGAAACCTATTGTGTTTATGTTAATGACGTTACATAACCAAAGGTATCTAACAATCCAAAAGGGTATTGTGTGAAAGACAAAGGTTCATACTATGTATTGATCATATTATCCCTCAATAGAATCACCATGCATCCCATACCATGATCACTTTCATTATTTATTGAACGACCCTCGTACAAGGGGTGTCTGTGGTTTCATAGACCAGCTCCCTAGAATGTGTTTTTAGACATCCCTGTAGGTCTTTATAAATTGAAGATGTGTACTCAGCTGTGAAATCAAGGTCGGTTAAAAGCTAGCTTCTAGTTGGCTGGGCCCTATACAGTTGTGAATGGTGGGTACTGAAGTAAAGACCATTACAAAGGAGGTTTAATAGAAATGTATAACAACATTAAAACTCACATACGGAGAGTAAATTATTTATTTGAACTTGAGTCATTTAAAAGTATTTGGATCACATACTGAATTGGTTTAATTTTCATTTTTCATGAACCAAAAGGAGGTGGTGTAAAACCAATTGAAATAAAGGGCGTTTATGGTAAGTTGCACTGTAGTCGCGGATTTGTATAGAGAAAAAAGGAACAATAAATCTGCTGTCTGTTGAATATGCCTATTGTGTCAATGTGTTATCGGAATGTACACGGCGGTGCTGAATAATCGATATCCTGTTTCACTCAATTCTGTTTTGGACAATATCCACTTAAATTATATACGTTGGTATAAATTAAAGTCATCGATCTGTGAAACATGTTTATAAAGTATTAATAATAGTTATCATATATAAAGTAACAAAACACACCTGGTCGTCCATATAATAAATGTAATATAATATAATGCAAGAGTAAAAATATAACAATTTATATAAATTTGCACTGTTGAATAATGGCATTCTTGTTACATGTTTAGGACATGGGGCATGAATCACATTATACATGTATTATTGCACAGGTTAATCAGATGCGTAATTCTATATGGCCATGTGTTTTGAACTCGCCACCCTTCCCGTTGCATGTCCAGATTTTTACATTTTACACCATCTGAGATTCGAATTAGCATATCGCCATAACTACTTGTTCTACCCCATAAAAAGTATATATTTTCTGAACGGTAATCTCCCAAGCAATCTAAATAAGCTACTGGAATTTAGATAGGACATAGTGGTAACATGTTGTGATTAAGAATGTTCAAAATGTATCGATTTTGTTTTCATATTTTGATTAAAGCTCAATTATAATTTTATACCGATCCCAATCATAATTTCATTGTGCATATTAGTTCCTCATGCAATTACCCGTCAGAAAAAAATGGTTGTCAATGGTAGCTTGTTGAAATATACTATACCGGGAAGTAAATGAGTACACACGTTTGAATTTCATATTTATTAGATTTTACAAGTATATTTTTAAGGGTTTGCACCCTATCCTGTTTTAAACGGCATTTTTGAATTCCCCTACTTGAGAGCTTTCCAAAATTGTATAATTTTGATATCATCGGTTGAATACTTTCTTTGTTATAGTCATGTATGTAACACCGATGAATTTGGGAAAGTTCATTGTGAATTTAGGAAAATTCACTGTGTTACGAATAGGGAGAAAGCCAAGGACAGTGCAATCTATTCATGATTACAAGTGTTACATAATAGTTGTCACGTTTGTTGAAACGGAATCTTATAGAATATAGAATAATCTATCAAATGAGAGCAAAATCATGTTTGCACCATACAGGGATGAGGAGTTATGGTTAATTGAACGTAGAATTTGGAACATTTTCTATATTCCTCATAGAGATTGTACACAGCGCCACCGCCACTGCTGCCGCCACCGCCACCGCCACCACCCCTGACTTTCACAATATAATCAATCATATCTCAGCCAATTAGTTATAGAAATACCTGATTAATTCACACAATGTAGCTAAATAAATAGGCTTTCAAATGACACCTCAACCATAGCTCTATCACATTTAGTGGTTGAGTTAATAGAGAGAGATTATAAAATGAAAGCAAAATCATGTTTGTATACAGGGATGAGTTATGGTTAATTGAACGTAGCATTTGGAACATTTTCTATATTTCCCATGGAGATTGTACACAGCGCCGCCACCGCCACCACCCCTGACATTCACAATACAGGGTGTCTAAAAAAAACCGTGCACGTGTTTACCCAACTTATTGACCATGAACTTCTAGAATTTGGTGTAACAATTGTATACATATTAATAGACCAAACACTTAGCTTTCATATGCCGTTTATTTCATCTAATTTGGTTTTGTCAATCCTGAGATATGATCAATTAACTAAAGCTACCTAAAATCGAATTTGTGCCACTTTTACGGAAAGAATGCTTAAGATAAGCATTAAAACCCTCGTCCTCTTAAGGGAGGGTGGTCGCCGATTGCGCTAGAACGCAAAAAACAGTGACCTAGGGCGTCTAGGTGATCGCTTTAACATTCCCTGCGCTCATTTTGACGAAAAACAAATTGAGGCTGCCACCTTACCTGGGGGTAGGGTAAGCCGTCAAAGTCCGATTGTAGGGGGTGGTTGCCACCTTACAAATTTTTTAAATCGCCATTTTGAAAAATATTTTTATTGTATGTTCCTGAAATATTTTAGCATAGACCTATAATAGAAACACCATTTCCATCACTTATAAGCAAAAAATCGGGTGAAATTCCGATATTTAGAACTTTTTTGGCGAAGATTTCTATGATATTATTTCACTGTCCAGCGAATACGGCGGGATTTTGAGGTCGGCCATGTTTGGTGACCTCATTGTGACGTCATGCGTGGGATGTTTGTACTTGTTTTAGTATGTATGGATAGAGGGAACCTCTAGCTATAACATGGTACCCAAATAAGCATACTCTGCTTTTCGGATTGGATTTTTGTAGGGGGTGGTAACCCTGGTGGTAACAACCCCTCTCTCCGGAGTAACCCTTTCTATTCATTGCAAACTGTAAAGTGGCACAATGTCGACTTTAGGTAGCTTTAGTTAATTGGTCATATCTCAAGATTGACAAATCCAAATCAGATGAAATAAACGGAATATGAAAGCTAACCGTTATGGCTATCACTATGTATACAATTGTTACACCAAATTATATAAGTTCACGGTCAATAAGCTGGGTAAACACGTGCACGGTTTTTTTGAGACACCCTGTATAATCAATCATATCTCATCTAATTAGTTATAGAAATACCTGATTTATTCACACAATGTAGCTAGATAAATAGGCTTTCAAATGACACCTCAGCCATAGCTCTACCACATTTAGTGGTTGAGTTAATATAGAGAGATGGATGATTCGTCACCACAAATGCAACGCCACCACCCTTTTTGGGTGGTGAGTTCAAAACACATTGCCATATAGCCATGATAACAATGACCTAAGATGTTTAGTATAGACCAATCCAAATTAACCGATATTTGTTGAAACCCTGATATTGGACCTAAAGGGTGTCCAAGAAAACCTGTAACTTATGTCGACAGAGCTCTGGTTTGAAAGGATTTTAATCATGTTTGTACATTCTGGAAACCTAAGGATCTCCACATTTTACGTGGAGAAATGATACTTAAGATCGGTTAATCTGTGTTCAGTTCATGAGGAGGTGTGACATTTTTACACTATCAGTGATGTTTAAAATGACACCTTTTCTATTATTGTTGTAAAATAATGATTTTGGTGTCATTTGAAAGAAAGATACCTATTATTATCATATCAGCAAATAAAAGTGATCTATTTTATTTCAGCTTTAATTGAGAGAAATTAGTTAGTAACACATTGGTGCTTGAGAAGTAAGCTAGAGATCAGGACGATGGAGAGCCAGTTCTTTAAAGTACTATGAAATACTTCCTTTGTATCAGTTTTGACAATTTAATATTATATAATTGGCATTTTATATATTAATGTATTATAGGTGTAGTGTCTAAAAGGTGATAGTTAAGTATTTATTTGTTGTTTTATCGTAAATACTTGATTTTTGATCATTGATTTTTCAATTAGTACTTCAATGCGCACCTTGTGCCATGAACAATTCAACTAAATAACTACTTCCATGAGTGAAATGTATGCTTGGTTAAATGTTGATATTTATAACATATCCAATATTGGCCAATCAAGTCCTTTTCACATTACCTTTACTATTAACTGAGTAAACTGAGATTCCAATGATTATAGAATATATCAATGTATTGTTTAATATACATCTCATATTCAAATATTCTGTGGTGTGTCATGGATAATACCGATGAACATAAAGTGCTCAACAAAAGAAAGTCATACACTTGATTATGTCCAACAGAGTAAGTTCAGATTATTTATTGACCAAACAGGCTGGATAGACATTTGGATGGATCTTTTAGGCACAATCTGGTACCAAACTTGCCACCAAGCAACAAAGATAAGCCATGATTAGACATACTTAATGAAAATCCGTGCCGTTTCCAAATTCACGTTTTCAACTAGCTACGCGGAGAGAAAAGACCTGTTCACAATCAAATAGGCCGCTAGCTCAGGCACGAACAAACGCAGTTTCACGGTGTGATCAATATCCCCATCATTCCTGGCAATTCAAGTGCCATACACAGCATTGTTTCGCCGCTTGCGTGCGTTGAAATGCGAATTTGGAGACGTCACGGATTTTTATTAAATGGTGTTAATAATGGTTTGTTTGTTTTGTGGCATGTTTGGTATTAAATTGTTCCGGGAAGTGGCCCAAGCTGACATGCCTGAGTGGATTTGCAATAATTTGATTACGAAAGCTCCAAACGGGATTAAAAAAACCCACATCTTATGACACATTTAGGATTGCCAAACATGAGTATTACTATTTTATATGTTTCATGGTCAACTAATCTGTTTCATATGGGACACCTTTTTGACACGCCCTGTAATCAAACGTGTTACAATCAAATACAATAGATTATGGATTAATTTATATTACTTTTTTTTGCCCGGTTACAGCTGGTTACCAACTACATGCAATGAATCGATTGAAATCGCACGGTCAAAAAAAATCGCACAGTACATGTACTATATGTACAATTTTGCCTTATATTTGACTATTTGGGCTGAATATGACCACACATAACCTGTACCCCGCACTCAATCTCGGTCTTTTATCATTTTTTCCCTATTTTCTTTTTTTTTCCCTTATTAATTTTTTTTAGAGGGGTGGGGGCGGGAGCACAAATGGGTTTTGGGGGCGGGGGCTCAAATGGGTTTTGGGGGCGGGGGCACAAATGGGTTTTGGGGGCGGGGGCACAAATGGTTTTTTCCTGTCAGGGGGGGGGGGGGGGGCAATTGCCCCCCCCCCCCCCCCCCCCTGAGCTACGCCACTGCGTGTATCATAATGCACACTCTAAATGTCGATCCGCCACATAATAATGTCAAACCGGAGGTGAATCAAATCAATGCATAGAGGGGTAACCATGATGTTTACTATTGCAAACGTTTATTTAATAATATGATTTTTTTTGTTACGGTCTTGTTTTAAACCATAGTTTTTAATTAATCTTATAACCAGAATGATATACTATACCGTATGAGTTGATATTCTCAACGGAATAGTCAGATTTAGCCAGCTTTTCAATTTTAGTAAGACCTTTTTTAACAGTTCTGGAAAGGTTCAAGCGTCGCATTTGTTTGAATTATGCAACCTTGATGAATATTCTTGCTGTTGATTTGTGGGGTCTTTTTGTACCTCTGGTCAAACAGTGTGTTACGCATCATGTTTTTAAACATGATGCATGTCCAAAACAAACAAAAAATCATTACATAATGTACGCTTTAATGTTAATTCATGTTTTATTCGAAAATGCGAAGAGCACCTAAAATACCAACCTTATTTCGCATAAAAGAGATGAACAGTGCATTAATGAAATCTCATTTTTAAAGGTAAGTTATCCAGGTCTGGACATTTGCCCGGACTGTTTCAAACCAACGTTAAAACCGCACAGTTAAACTCATACACGGTTTGATAGCCTCAACCGAATCCGTCGGTACTATTATGTTTCTCTAGAACGTACTTTATGATGTTCGTAACAAACAACATATAGGACGCAGTGTAGTCTCCAAAAGTGTCAAATAACCATCCGGAAGAGAGATATATATTCCTAAGACACGTTAATAGTTTGACATGTTCTTACTTTCGGTCTTCATTTAGCATTGCTCATTTGACGAAATAACGACTATTTAACGATAACTAGCATAATAACATAATAATACGAGGGGTAGTTAATAAATAATGAAAGTGATCATGGTATGGGATGCATGAGTAATTCTATTGAGGGGATAATGTGATCAATACAAAGTATGAACCTTTGTCTTTCAAACCATACACTTTTGGATTGTTAGATACCTTTGGTTATGTAACGTCATTAACATAAACACAATAGGTTTCAGACACTGACTGAAATCTGTCAAGTATTTGGCTGGATGTAATAATGTTGAATATGGGTTGATATTGATACATTTGCGTATATCTCGGCAATGCAAGCATAAAAACAGATAACACTTGGCACATAGTTAGAATACATACCTATCTCTGTTTGACACTCTTTTTAGATCTGAATGCTTTAATACGTACAAGAAGGGACCATCTCAAATACGCTTTTATTTAGTAAAATCCGCAATAATATACCTTAGAAAACAACAAAGGATAAAGAACAATGGAGGGATTCTTATTTAATAAATTGTTGTGGGATGTAAAGGAATAATAGTGGGGATTTCAAAAGGAGCTGTTCATAAAATTTCCTCAAACCATTGAAATTATATGACGATTACTTACACAATACATATCTAGTAGCTCTAAAGATAACAGTAAAAAGAGAGGTTGTGGCAGCCATCTTTGATTGATACATTCATGTATATCTTCATTTTGACTATCACAATATTTTTACACATTGATTTAAGCATTTTTCATTATTTCTGATTAGAAGGCACAGCAAGCTTTTATCTGGTAAATTTCATGATTTTAACCATTTTGGGCCCGTTTCAAAATTATCTGCCGTCTGCGCATGCGCATTTTTTCTGCAGGTTTCATGCGAATAAGTTCAGATAATTAGTTAACTATCATTTGGAATCTTCCTAACTGGATAATTGCTTGAATTTTTCCTAAATTTTTGATTTTCCGCAATTTTAGTGATTCACTGACTGGGCATTTTTAAAAATTATCTATTTGAAATATTGATATTTGTATACCTTTTATTCAATTGCTTCTCCTTACTTTTTCCTCTTATACTACACATTCCAAATTACACAGGGATTAAAGTTATTGTCTTTTGTATCATATTTATGCGAGAAAAAAAATCGGGATTTACCTGCTTCTAATGTCATGTTATGCAATCTTCTTACCACGTGTTTCATAAAACAATTCAAATTTCCCGCCAAATAACTGATTTAGCAGTGTCCCAAGTGTACTTACTTTGAGACAATGCTATGACGTCATAGTTCACACTTAAAAATCCAAAACTGTATTATTTGAAAGACAAAGGTTCACACTTTGTATTGCATCCCATACCATGATCACTTTCATTATTTATTGACTGCCCCTCGTACTATACTACTTTTTTAAATAAAAAAAGATGAGCATGTACATTTTCACAAAAACACAAAGCTTCAATTCTCCATGTGATGTGGCTAACAATGCAGGAGCAGGACAAGAACAGATAATTGGAAAAGATGCAGCAAAAGGACATTTGAAATCCCTTTATAAAATGCCCCAAAGCATAATCATGATAGTTACAGGATAAATCCTGTAATTTATATGGTACGGGTATCGTATAGTACATGGTGGGCTTGAAAGTTTGACAATTTGGCAAATATGTCATTGGCTATGACACGCGCCATGATTTTCGATGACATTTCCTCCAATTAGTCATGTATTTGCGTCGTTGTTTTAGCATCAGCACGTTTTGTGCAAGTTTTCATAACTTATTTAACATGATATCGTTGCTTACTTATTTCTTACTTTTTTTGTTGTGAATTCCAAAAACTTAGAATTCGAATTTTCAGAACATACTAAAGTATGGAGACTACGAAAAATGAAGAAAGAAATAAGCAACTTATACGACAATATGTCAAATTAATTATTCATACTCTAGTATGCTTAATCAACGACATCATGGGATCTACAGGCTGTCCCAAAATGATTAGTACCCATAGATGCCCAAAGTTCAATAATGTTTTTCATCATCAAAATCAATGAGATAAGATCCGTTGTTTTTCTATCATATTTGCTATACTGTACCCTTTCATTAGAATTTTAGATCATGAATATACCCAAAGTTCAATAATGTTTTTCATCATCAAAATCAATGAGATAAGATCCGTTGTTTTTCTATCATATTTGCTATACTGTACCCTTTCATTAGAATTTAAGATCATGAATATCGGACTTATTTTAATAAAGTTACACTCCATTGTGTAAGACATGGTGATTTCACCTTTTTGGCAAAGTGCAAAAAAATGTGTTTTTAAACAGCTTGTTTGAAAGAAATTAATACATTCTCTTAATCTCTTGTTTGCTAATATCTTTGGTTCCTTTCTATTTTAAACTGCTGTTGTATCATATTGTTTTACAAACCATTAATACCTCTTCATTTTGATTCAATTTGAAGAGTAAAAATGTATCGTCGCGCATGAGCGATCCCAAGCTTTATTTCTATAATAAGCTAGTTTTGAGGCTAAACTTGAGGGACATTTAAACAGGTAAAGACGTGGTCATGGGTAATTTGCAGTGGCTTCGACTTCTTTTTCATATTGGGAATGCAATTTCCTACAAACTTGCTAAACATGATATAGTCCCTTAGTGTTTAACCTCACGAAATCAATTCTCCAATGTGAAAATGAAATCTAAGCCACTGGTGATTCACCAAATACCATTTCATTTAGAAGTCCCTAAACACTTGTCAAATAAAACAATGCATGAGATCACTCAAGTGTGACAAACTTCTTTTACCCGTTAAATTGAATTAAGGAGAAGAATTATTAATGATTTGAACACCCATAACTAATAACAGTTACAACAGAAAGATACAAAAGATTATATTGAGTAGACAAGAGATTATGAGAATACACAAGTTTCTTTCAAACAAGCTGTAATTAGCACTTACATTTTTTTAGCACTTTGTCAAAAAGGTGATTTAAAAAAAAATTAAAGGTCTACATTTTATTGTCATCGCAGCCAACCGGCTGAATTGTAACAACATTACAAATCAAATACATTAATAAACATTTGAAAAAAATCGTCATATTAGGGAGCGATCACTATTTACACCAGGGGGTGGGAGAACTGAGGGGGGGGACACGAATTTTTTTAAACATGAAGGAGGTACGCGAAATTTTAGTCTGGCAAAGAGGGGGACATGACATTTTGATGGTCAAAAGTACAAAAATGACAAATTTTCACGCGCTACGCGCGCATATCTCCCACAAATGAAATATTTGTATTGGACAAGCTTCTTTAGAGCCAAAATATACATCAATCATAGCAAAAATTAAGTGTGAATTCAAATTATTTAGTCACAACAATCTTGTCGGCTCGTTTTCATTTCTTGCCCCCCCCCCCCCCCCCCCCCCAATATGAAAAACATAGCTCCCTGCATTCTTCATAGACCTGCAGGTTGAAGTTGTTTTGTGCATACCGACGATGTCGTCAAGTAGGATGGCACTGAGATGTTACTGTACTATAATAAAAGCAAGGTGTTATCGTGAAGCTTCATGTTGATGTTCTTCTAATAATAATGTTCACTTCTTTATATACACTCTATATTTTATGTTTTTTTGTTGAAATTGTGACTTCACACATTTAAATTACCATCATTTGTACCATCATTAAATAAAAAGGGAAAGGGGGGGGGGGACATGATTTTTTTTTTAATACTTAAGGAAATTGTTCTGTGTTCAAGAAGGGGGGAAAATTGCACCAAAAAAATAAAATATCCTCCATCCCCCTCCCTGGCGTAAATAGTGATCGCTCTCTTAGGCCAAATTAAATTAATTGTTTGTCTCAAAGCTCCTCTCCTGGTTTTTTTAAATATAAAATATTGAAATCCTTGTAAAAGTGAACCTTTGTATTTAAGATGATGTGATAAAAATCTGAAAAATCTGTGAAATTTTGGGATTTTTTTATATTTTATTTTTAAAAAAAGAAATAGAAAAAAAAGATTTGTGTTTTTCTAATGCGCATCAATAAACTAACGCGCGCGGGAGCTTTGAGACAAATTTTGTCTCAAAAGAGATTTTTTTTAATTTGGCCTTAGAAGATTTGTTTTCCAATCCAAAACCGTTGGCTAACCAACTCCATTGTAAATGCTGTTTTTAAAATTATTTTCATCGTTAACCGGGCGATGACTGTTAAAAATATTTCAAAATGTTGCCATATTGGGTCGTCCGAGAGACGCGTGGCCAGCGTCGCGTCGTCTGCTACAATCACGCCTTATCGGTATAGCGCCACCAATTCTATGCTGACCAAATTGTAATTTAAAAGTGACTTCCAATCGGCAAGCTGAGTGGCACACCCCTGACTTAAGGTTGACTCTATGTTAATGAGTTGCTCACGGAGGTATTGATTCTGTAAAATTGTGTACATGCTATCGTGAATATCAGCCAATCGATATGACAATTGGACCCTTGCTGCTTAGCAGACTAAATATGCGCGCCAAATACAAATACATATGGAATGCATAGCAATGTACATGCCCCTATAGTTTACCGTGAGACTGTGCCTAGCTATATATCAACCTACCTTTTCACGCCTAAGGTCAACTTAAAAGGTATACCTTGGTGTACATTTTAAACACATTGTTAGGCTGGTAAATACCACAGATTTGATATAAATGAATAATAATAATAATAATAATAATAATAATAATAATAATAAGCAGTACTTATAAAGCGCAACAATATTTGAAAAACATCCCAATGCGCTGAAACAGAGCATAATAAAACTACATCATAAAGCAATTATACATAAACTACAATTCACACAAATGGAACATATGAGTTTTGAGAGAGTTCTTGAATTGATGGATGGATGGCGCATGACGAATTTCATATGGCAGATCATTCCAGAGTTTCGGAGCGATGATGGAAAATGCTCTTTCGCCGTAAGTTTTTGTCCGACATGATGGAGTTTGCAGCAGATCTTGACTTGGAAGAACGTAGTGTCCTGGTTGGAACATATGGATGGAGAAGTTCACACAAATACATTGGTGCCATGTCATGACGAACTTTATATGCGAGGAGAAGAATTTTGAAAATGATCCTGTCAAGAACTGGCAACCAATGGAGGTCTCGGAGAACTGGTGTAATGTGTTCTCGCCTTTTGGTGAAAGTAACGAGTCTGGCAGCGGAATTTTGAATTCTTTGAAGTTTTGAAATGTCCTTTGAAGGCAAACCAGTGAGAAGAATGTTATTATTGTCCAGTCTGAAGGAAACAAAAGCATGGATTAACTGTTCTGTGGTTGATTTATCCAGGTAACGACGAATTTTACCGATCTTTCTCAAAGCGAAGGAAGCACCGCGGCATAAAATTATGTTATTGACATGAGGGGACATAAGTAAATGAGAGTCAAAAATTGCACCGAGGTTGCGAACCTTACAAGCTGGAGTCACTTGAGAATCACCTGCAGTTAATGTAGAAATGTTGGAAACGTTGGAGAATTTTGAAGAGATGTGGAGAACCTCTGTTTTGCTATCATTTAACATGAGGTAATTGGCCACCATCCATGTCTTGATATCATGAACACATTTTTCAATTCTTTCAGCTGCTGCTGCTCTTTGATCAGCACGCATGATGAAAAGCTTAAAGCACATTTTATCAGCTACCAAAATTTATTCTGTAATTAAAACTACTCTCTTTGAGAAATTTAGCCTGAAAGTACGAAGTTACACTTAATTAGCATGTCATCGCTGTTCTCCTGCTCACTGTCTTTCATTGCAAATCTATGTGTATCCACAAATTACGCTAGCCGGTAGCCTGTAATCCCACTCATTTTTTCCCGACTGTGTACTTTTGACCATCATAATTCCATGATTCCTCTTGTCAAATGAACCTACACTGCCAATCTCAACCGACAGACAGTCAATATTGGGGTTACACCACTGAAACTTATCCAGATTGTTTCAATTAATTCCTGTTGTCGATGCATGTATATTATAAACAGCCTGTCTCAAAGTGTCTGTAATCTTAGAGCGTATGTTTCTAGCATCTTAATTAATAATTGATCATGTTTGAGGCAGCTGTAGGGCTTTTATACCATCAGTCATCACATATTACATCAGGGTTTGTATACGTCAACCAAACCTGCCGCATCTTCGTTGGCGTATTGAAGCCATGGATAACAATAATATTTAGTGAGTTACGTACTGTGCACGCGTTACTTCGCCATCCGCGCAGCAATATGAAGCTATCGGGTATTGCTATCAACTGGGTATGGAGTTTCTCTCCTAAGATTCCAATATAGGCATCATCAATTGATATTAGTGTAGTTGACAACGACAAATTGTACATCATAGGAGCCAGATCCCTAGTCATGACATAGCCTGCACCCGTACAGTATGGCGGGTACAGCACCCCATTGTAAAGTTCTTCCGATAAATGATGTCTACCGTGGTCTCTAAACACTTTAGAATCAGACAGAACGTCACCCATAATGCAGTTGTGAAGCATTTTACCATTGGCTTGAAAATATTTCAGTTGTGCAATGATGTTATAGGTATTTACAAAGACATCGTCGTCTCCTTTAAAAATGTAGTTTGCTTGTGAGCAGTGTTCTGCAATCCACTTTAATCCCATAATAGTTTTTAATGTGAGGTTTTGATAACTATCTACGAAATTTCCTTGAATTATATCGCCATGTTCTTGATTTTCCTTCCTGATGCTATCTTGTACGGCATTCGTCGGCGCAATTCCAACGGCAAAGAGAACAGCTATTTTTTCACCTAATACTTCTTTCTCCCTCGCCCATGTTTGGCGTATGGCGTCCCTGTTTTCAAAATTACTCACTCGAGAATTTATAATGGCCACCAAAAACACATATTGACCATCCACGTTAGAGCAAGTTTCCTGGTCCAAATTCATTTGTCCGTATACATCATTAAAATATTCTTTGTTAGACATAGCCTGCTGCGATACAAAAGTACGATCTTGGACATGATGAGAACAGTTTTGGAGAGCCATGATATTTTGAACCTTATGCTTCCATCGTTCGTATGACGAATAATGAAAAGTAATAACATCACACTCATTGTCTGGGAATTCATCAGAGGATGTGAAGCCCGCAACGTTAACCAAAGACCATCTGTGCTTTACTGCCACAGACTTGGTGAACACATCAGGACGTGGTGAAAATATCACGCTCCAAGTCACTTTTGGATCGATCTCTTTGACTGCCTTCATGTTGAGAACAAATCCTGCCTTTGCCATACAATACAGTGGACTATGTTCCTGCTTTTTCTTTACAAAAGCTGTACTGCCCATCCACATGCTAATGTTTTCATAGCCTTTGGTTTCATAGCGTTTAAGTTTTGCTATAAGGTTTTCATAAATAACAACGAGTTTGTCATCTCCCCAGTAAACAAAGGTTGCATCTTGGCAATGATTTGTCGTCCATTTTAATGCCATCATGTACTTAACCGTTGAGTTCTTAACGGTATCCTGGACATTTCCTTGTAAGATATCACCATAGCGTTCACTTTCCTGACTAACCAATCTTTGTATGCTTGCATTTCCACCTCTAGGTAGTCCCATAACGAAGACTTTTAGAACTTCATTACGGTCCAAGACGCCCGCTATTGATTCATCAGTTGAGTTTGTCCATGTATTTCTAATAGACATTCGTTGTTCAAAAGCATTTGGAGAGGAAACAATGAAGGCAATGACAAGTGTAGTTCTATTACACGAGTCTACTGGATTATGTGTAGATAGCAACATTTGTTGAAATTGTCCTTCGTTATTATCTCGATCCGCCTGACGGTAAAGATCCACTTTATTCTGTCGGTCATAATGCTCATCGAATATTCTGTTGCTCGTATCATCAGCAGGGTCGGATGACACGATGGGGGTGATTTTCACGATCAACTTAGTGATATCATATTCATCAGTGGTTAATAGTAGTACATATACAATGATTGAGATCACCGTCATCAGCACTAGGATTAAAAATAATACGTTCTACATGTTCTTGGTTGCTGCCACAGTGTTTATACTACAGGATCCATAGGGCTGGTCGACTTGCCGAGACTAGCCTTGACAGGAACTACGATGTATATAACTATAGGACAAGTATCTCGAAAAGGTCATGCCCGCCTACCTATAGTATACCTTACATGTGAAGGTTCGTTAGGGGGCGCACTATCAATGTTCGTAGCAAACCAGACGACATGAGACGTGGTGGTATTTATCGGCTCATAACATGGTTTGTGGAGCAGATGTACATCAATGGTAAAAAAGCTGATTGTGATTTAGAGTGGCACTGATATGCTTTGATGATGACAGAATTTTGTTCTTATATGAAACGAAACATTCAGAATTGTGTATTTGAAATTAATTTTAACGTGGAACAAAACACGAATTTGAAATTGTGGATAGCTTCGTCTGGCAGTGACAGAGGAGGGGCGTGGCTTTATTTGCATCTGATAAATATTGTTCTCATATAAGTTGGCAAGGACGCCGGATGACGCGACTTGATGACATCGTGTGAGGTCGTGACCGCGTCATTTGGATACTTCGTTTCGATTCTTCGTGTCTGGACATCTGACGACGATCGTTTCGAAATGTTTGTGTTCTCTTTACGACGGCCTGGAACAGGTCTATATTTGTTTATTATGATGACGCTTGTGACACGATGACCCGGACTAATGAATAGTCATTATTGTCTGAATATTGATTCCCAATGAATGATTGACAGTTTACGCTTCACTGCTTGCCTATTTGCATGTGCGCTATTATACTGTGAACCAATTAATCTCAACAATATGCAGATGTTTGTTTCATAGACCTGGCCTTGACCAGGCTTCTAAAATTAGTTAAAATAACGCAGTCCCTATTGTCCGTAACCATCTGGCGTTGCTGACACCGTAACACGGAAATCCCACCCTTCAGCGAAACCTGAGCCAGTTGGATGCTACAGTGGCGTCGCCAGAGGGGGGGGGGGGGGGGGGGGGGGGATATTGACGTCGTGTCGGTTGAGATTGGTACTGTCGGCTCATTTGACCACAGGAATCATGGAATTATGATGGTCAAAAGTACACAGATGAAAAATGTTCGCGCGCTGCGTGTGCCCCCAAAATACAACATTCTTTACTAGAAGCTTGTTTAGAGCCAAAATGTACCTCGATCGTGCCAAAAATATGTGTGAAGTCGAAAAATTTCACAAAAGTCTTGTCGGTTCATTTTCATTTCTCGTTCCTATTGTAAGTGCTGCGAATATACCAACACGCCTTTGATAGACTTATTTAAAATGCGCGCATTAAACTTTTACATCCATAGGGGTCCCTTTTTTGGAACAGGTTTAATTTCACAGAATTTGGGAAAATACACAATCTCCCGTTTTAAATAACAAATTTGAATGAATTAAAATTGAGGTATAGCTAATAATGCCATATTGATAGATAGCCTTGGCCACACAGAGAAATTTAAGAAGGGTAACACGTTGGGTTAAGCATTTAACAATGCTGATTATCTAAGGTGGTATGGTATTATACAGGCTATCCCAGCTACATGGAGAGCACAGATTACTACCAAATTGTGTATTAATGAGATTGATCATGGACCTGGGTTTGATATAGATGGTAGTAGTAAGTTACTGGAAAATACACATTCTAAAGAGTTGTATAAGTTTTTTGTAAATGAAAGTATCTTAACGCCAGTGTGTCAATATACAATGGTAAATACTTATAATTTTGATGTGAAAAAGTGTCGTGATATTTATATTTTAACATGGAAAACTACGATTGATAACAGGCTTAGATGGCTTCAGTACAGGATCATTCATCGCAATCTTCCAACAAATCAATGGCTTCAAAGAATTGGTATAATTAATAGTCCAAATTGCACTAAGTGTAAAAATAAGGTTGAAACACTGCACCATTTATTTATTGAATGTGTTGAGGTCGATCAGTTCTGGAAAATCTTTAAGACACATTGGGATTTTATTACTCATAACATTTCGAATGATGAGATATTATTTGGTATTATGGATAACAACAGTGAACATTGGGAATTGAAGAACCATCTTCTCTTAATTGCCAAGAGGTATATAATCTCCAGATGTAAAGGGTCCCTTTTTGTCGATCCGGGTCTTCAATAATCTTTTGAAAGACACGTTTCGATTGAAGGAGATCATTGCAAGGCAAAAAGGGAAGCTGGTATTTCACTTCAAGAAATGGAATGTTTTCACATCACAAGTACAAAAGAACAAAATGCACCACTACTCAGGTTGTAAAGCATAAGGGTTCAAAGATCACACAGGGGTCACTAGGGATCGAAACGTAATTTTCACTTTAAACGCCCTTGCAATTTAGTGAAATGACCTAGGATCGCCAGAATTGGTCAACATATGTATTTTGACCGTACACATATAGAATAGTTTGGTTTTTAAAATCAAAAAATATTTGGGGTCAAAATGTAAATGTTCACTTCTCGCACTCAAAATGCTATTTATTCGGGAGGAAATGACCGATAATTGTCAGAATTGGTTAAAAGATTCCTTGTATCCATGTACACATAGGTACTTAAGCGATTAAAATTGACATGTCATATGGCGTCACTAGAGGTCTTTGACCTAAACAAGGGGTAAAATGTAAGACATGCTCTGATTTTGACCGGATTTGTTTCAGCTTATAGGCATTGATAAGACAAGAAAAAAGATCAATAATTATCGTGGGGTCAAAGGTCAACAAGGGGTCACTATAGGTCAAAATGTCAATTTTCACTCCACTCACTCAAAATGCTTTTTTTCAGGAGGAAATGACTGATGATTGTCAGAATTGGTCAAAAGACTCCTTGTATCCATGTACATATAGGTTGTTCAGCGATTAAAAGTGACATGTCATATGGGGTCACAAGGGGTCACTGACCTAAACAGAGGTAAATATAAGACATTATCCGATTTTGACCGGACTTGTTTTATCTTGTACGTATTAATGAGCCAAGAAAAAGGTCAATCATCACTTTGGGGTCAAAGGTCAAGAAAAGGTCATTAGGGGTCAAAATGTATTTTTTCCACTACTACAGGGATGAAATTTAAGAAAACAATTATCAAATTAATATAGTAAAATTTAAGATATTATAAGGTTATTGCCCATTGACAACATACAGCCATATACCAAGGTCAAATTTCAAAGCCCTCGACTAGTATCCGTGATCTATGATCACAATTATATTTGCCCCCGAAAGAAATCCTCTTATCTCGCCATATGGGCCAGTAGAATATTTTGACCCCTTAGCCTATATATAATCATGTTTCGTGACCCGTCCTATGTAAAATTAACACATTTATGGGAACGGGTTACGAAACATGATTATAATGATCATGTTTCGTGACCCGTTCTATGGAAAATTAACAATTTAAAAAAATAATCAGTTTTCAGTTTCAGTTTATTTTCACCATAGTATATAATACATCATACAAGAAAATTATTAGAAAACAAAGGTGGGGAAAACCAAAAGGAGCACAGCTCGAAGTATATTGGTCACCCTGATAATTTCATGATTATGCTTAAAAGTACTACAAAGAAGACGACTACAATCAAGAGATAGGACAGGATATGTGCAAACAAGACCGGACAGGACATGTGCAACTAAACACTAACATGTAGGCAGTAATGATGGCATCAGCTATAACATAATAATCTCATGTGGTACAATTCCTCATGTGGTAAACGGTAAACTTTAAACTTTAAAAATGATTAATTGATTATTTGTAATATGAAAGAAGATTATGTTTTAAACTTTCTTTTAAACACATAAGGTGATTTGGCATTTTCAAACTCGCTATTCACTGAATTCCATAGCAGAGGGCCTTGTCTTCTAATCGTATGCCTGGCTATTAAATCATAGTTAGAATTAAAGGGACGATACAATGAAGAAATGCGTGTTGGGTAGCTATAAATTGATATATCGGGAAGATTGTTGAATGCGTGATTATACATAAATAAACAAAGAGTCAGCTTGTGATTATCATAAATTGTCAGGGTATTAAACTTTATAAATAGGGGCGGGGTATGCTCAAGCCACGCAGTAAGAATTCGAGCATAGTCTCATTATTCGTTTTTGTTTAAGGTGGATTGGTGGAGATTGGTGTTATTTGAATCAGCCCAAATCAAATTACAATAAGACAAGTGGGGAAACACAAGAATATTGTATAATGAAAATAATGTTTTGGAAGGGAGAATATCTTTAAGGAGATACATAATACCACAATACTTGGCCAAAATATTAACAACATTTGAAGTATGCTTTGACCAGGTTAGAGAATCATCTAGAAGTACAACAAGAAACTTTGTATATGAAACCTTACATATTTCAATTCCATCTATACAAATATGCAGATCATTGTACACACGATTACTGTGTCTGTTTTTAAAAATGATGTAATTGGTTTTATCTATATTCAACGACAACTTATTGGCTTTATACCAGAATGACATATTATCTAATTCCCGGTTAACAGTAGTAATTAAATCAGGAAGGTTAGCATGTGATACAATAACTTTAGTATCGTCTGCGTACGTTACAAAAGTAAGTTTATCAGAGGAGAAGGCAATGTCATTTAAGAATAAAATAAAAAGTAAAGGACCTAAGACTGAACCATGTGGCACACCACAAGATATATTACGATATGACGACTTATGATTATTGAAGCAAACATACTGAGACCTATGAGAAATGTAACTCTTGAACCACTCAAAGGCACTTCCTCTTTTTGCAAGAAGAATGTCATAATCAATGGTGTCAAAGGCCTTCGAGAGGTCCAAGAAGATTCCCATTGTATGCATTGCATTGTATTATCATATGTGTTAAGGAGTGCCATGTAAGAAGAGAGTTTTTTTCTGAATCCAAATTGACAGTTATGAAGCAAACTATGACGTTCAAGAAGATCATATAATATTTTATGAATGATCTTTTCCAATCTTTTAGAAAACACGGGTAAAACTGAAATAGGACGATAATTATTACATAAAATAGCATCACCGGATCAGTGAATGGGAACTACACGTGCAACTTTAAGTTCATCCGGTACAATACCTGAACAAATAGAAAAATTGATAATATGAGATAATGGCTTTTTAATATGATTAATAATGGTCTTCACAATGTGTTGTTTAATGTCATCGAAACCACTGCTAGTACCAGTTTTGAATGAGGAACAAATACAGGGTGACCCAGAAAATGTTGAACCCAAAAATCACAAACTTAAAAAAAATAATTAAAAATGAAAATAAATAAATATGGCATTCTGTTTTCAACAGTTATGTAAACAATTTATTCAGCTTTCTGGAGAACTTTAGATCATGTAAATTGGCCTTACCAAACTAAAGATACACTTGATTGTGTGACAGGGGGTGTTTTCGCCCTTTTGTAAAAGTGAAAAAATTGTAACTTGGTTCAGATATGAAACTGAATTATGTTCTAAGTACGGTGAGTTAAGTAATCTTTTCTTTTGATCTGTATTTATCAAATTAACATTTTCAAATGAAGTCAAAGGGGACTTCAGTTTTTATTTTCAAAGTCTCTTATATAATAATAATATTGATTTACATAATAAATGAATATTAATGAGATACTGTGCAGAAATGGTTTCAATCAGGCACTTGTTCTGCTCATGTAGCATGAAACCATTTTTTTTGCACTTCACTTACACTACAAAACAACACTTCTTACAAAATTACACGTATTTTAAAATTCGTGTGCCCTATTTTTATGATCTAAAATGTTTCAGAAAGTTTAATGTATGGTGCACATAGCTGGTGAACGAGTTATGCAATATTTGGTTATTTTAATGGTAAAAAAATATTGAATTTTGTGATTTTTGGGTTCAACATTTTCTGGGTCACCCTGTATCAACCACTTCCTCACTATCAGTTGGAGATAACAAGAGAGAATGCATTGGTGAGGGAACTGAAGTGAGAAAGTCGCTGGCATTTTTAGGAGTAAAGGGAATTTTACTAGCTAAGTTAGGACCAATATTAACAAAGAAATCATTTAAGCCATCGGCAATTTGCTGGGAATCAGAAACAATAGAACCGTTAATAACAAAAGAATCGGACAAGGACTTCTTCCTTCTGTTGTTAAAAAGATCATTCAGGACTTCCCAAGTCTTTTTCAGGTCACGTTTATGCTCATCAAGCAAGTTACAGTAATACTGCATTTTAGATGCACGTATAATGGTAGTCAGCTTGTTCTTATAGTTTGACAAGGCACGCTTTGGAAGAAGTTTGTGAAGATCTGTACTTGCGGTAGAGTTCGTCCTTTCTTTTGATAGACTTGAGGATGGCCTTGGTGATCCATGGTTTCTGAGGAATGCCTTTAGCCTGAGATGTACGTTTAAGCTTAACAGAAAAAGATCGATTATACATATCATTAAATGTTGTCACAAAATTAAAATAAGCATTCGTGTGGAGAAGAATCATTCATAATATGATTCAAATCAGTAAGTTTGAGCGAATTCTTAAAACATTTAATATTATATATATAGAAATAATAGGCATATACGAGCTACTCCGGGTAATACTTGTGGCAGGAGACTGGGAAACGAAATCGCTTAGGTTTGAATTTCAGATGCTTTACCATGCGAGGTCTTGTGGCCCAATGGACAAGGCAGTTGACAAGCAATCAACAGATCCTGGGTTCGATTCCCGGGCGAGATCGTTTTCCCATTATTGTCTCTTTTCTACCCTACGACGGCGAACCTGGTTAAAATATTTATAATTTAATATTATCCTGGTTAAATGAATGCCAATGCCAATTGATAAATTTGGGACTATGATTGATGTTTAAATCAATACAATCTGTAACTTGAAAAACATGATAGTGATCAGTTATGTCATTAACAAAAATACCGACTTGATCTGCTTAATAAGGACATTGGTGCAAATATTATCAAAATGGTAGCCGAGTTTTTGACAATGCGCGTAGGTCGATCTATGAGAGGAAACATATCATGAGAATAAAAATTGTTCAAACATTCTTTAACCTTGTTGTCGGTGTCATATTGAAGAATATCAAAATTAAAGTCGCCAGAGATATAGCACAATTTATTTTGAAGTGATATACGATTTAAACAGTTCGACAGATCAGAATTAAAAGAATCAATATCTGTGCGACGGTACACATTGGTTCGTTCGGTCCTGTCATTTACTGACAGCTCGTGACCTTACAGATACTACGCCACAAATAACGATTTTCAGCAAAGGAGTAACAATCACGGAGAGGGTGTCCAGTAATCAATTTTATTTGGTCAATCCACAGGGAACGAGGTCTGCCTCTCTTGCGCTTCCCTTCAATCATGCCTTGCATGATCATCTTCTCTAGGTTGTTACCCTTGCGACGTGAGATATGACCAAAGTAGCTCAGCATTTGGGTGTTGATAGCATGAAGAAGTCGTTTAGACACCCTAGGCCCTATTTCTTCAATAATACTGGCATTGGTCCTTCTCATTGTCCATACGATACGAAGCATACGCATCCAACACCACATCTCGAAAGCAGCTATTCTGTTTTGTCAGCTTTGGTTAGGGTCCACGTTACACATGCATACATGGCAATTGGAAATACAAGGGCTTGGACAAGCCTGGTTTTTGTTGCTCTGGTTATTCCTCTGTCAGCCCAGATCTTGCTTAGGTTGATCATTGCTGATCTAGCCATTGCTAAACGGTGTCTAATCTCTTGGCTGCAACCACCCTCTTTGGTGATCAGGGATCCAAGGAAGTTGAATTTCGAGACCGATTTCACCTCATTACCATCAATTATGAGAGGCTCTCCAACACCATCTGTGCCTATGGACATGATCTTGGTCTTGCTGACATTTAGACGTAGGCCAAGCTGCTCACTCTCCACCTTGACTTTCTTCAGGAGTTCCGCCATCTATTCCATATTTGTTGCAAACAGGGTGGTGTCATCGGCATAACGTAGATTGTGTATTTGGTATCCAGCTACTGACCCCCTGGCCAATCATCCAATGCACGTCTCATTATAGACTCGGCATAAAGGTTGAAGAGTGCTGGTGAAAGTATGCACCCTAGACGGACTCCCTGACCTAGAACAAACCAGTCACTGTTTCCTTTCTCAGTGCGCACACAGGCAGCTTGACCATCATACAGATTGCGAATTAGGTGGACGAGGTGGTAAGGGATTCCCATTTCTTGCAGTGCTGTCCACAATGCGGAATATCTCACACAATCAAAGGTCTTAGCGTAGTCTATGAAGCACATGAAGAGCTCCCTCTGGAATTCAAAATATTTGTCCATTATGTGACGTACATTGGCTATCTGATCTCTTGTGCCGCGGCCTTTCCGGAAACCGGCTTGCTCAGCACGTTCAAGATGAGGTCTGAGACGTTCGTTGATGATGTGCAGCAGGATTTTGCTTGCATGTGGTATCAGAGCAATAGTACGATGGTTTTTACATTCGCTAGCATCCCCTTTCTTTGGAAGTGTTAGGAAAACTGATCTCTTTCAATCCTCTGGCCATACTCTTGACTTCCACACAGTATTGCACAGCCTTTGCATAATAACTGCTACAGAATCATCAGCTTGCTTCAGGAGCTCACTTGGAATATCATCTAGACCAGGTGCCTTTTGACTTTTTAACTTCTTGATGGCTTCCTGGACCTCAGACAGAAAAATATCAGGCTCATCTTCACCTAGTGGAGGCTGGGGAGACTCCTGTGAGCCATTTGTCTCTTCTTGGGACGCATACAGATTTTCACAGAAGTGTTTCCAACGATCCTTGATTTCGTCACTCTCAGTCAAGACCTTTCCTTGCTCATCCTTGATGATAGCCAATCTAGTTGTCGTTTTTGAGGTGATGTTTTTAATACATCTAAAGAGCTCTCTGCTGTTTTTGTGAAAACTGTGATCCTCAAGTTCTTGGCATTGCTGTCGGATATGCTTATTTTTATCTCTCCTAGAATTCAATTGAACCTCACTTGAAAGTCTTCTGTATAGATGGTGTGACCGGTGACGTCAAGTATTTACAAATGGGACACCCTCTGTTGATTCCCGCCAGGCAGAATATACAGTAAAGTTAATGAAGACAACATGAAATTTCTTTCTAATGAATTGTAAAACTCATTTAATTTTTAGTTTTTTTGTGAAATGCGATAGCTTATAGCATTCCTAAGCAAGTTTAAAGACAGTTTTGATAACAATTTGCTGTGACACCACAATCTAGTTAGAAAACCTGATCTGGCCTATGTATGTAAACTATAGGAACTCTTGCCCGGTGTGTTTTGTCTCAAATCAACAGAGGGCGTTCTAAATGTAAACAACGGTCACCTCATCTATAGGTTACTGCCTTGCAGACCAGCTCACATTACACATGGTACACATTACCATCGATAATATTTTTGGATTGCCGACAAATTATTTAAACAAAAACGGATTCGGAGTGATCTACATCATTTCGATCAGTTTGAATCAAATTTAAATCAGGTCTATTTTTGAACGAATTATGAACATAAAGAGCAGTGCCACCACTTCTTCTATCTTGCCGAGAAATACTTATTGAATTATAATTAGAAATGTCAATAATGTTCCTTAAACCAGGTCTCGGACAATGCTATTATCGAAAAGGTGAAACTCAAATTCGAAATGAATGAATTAACGAGATCCTGATGGGAATGGGGGATGGGAACGGGGATGAAAAATTGGGTCAAATATCAACAAATGTTTCCTTCTTCTCCCCCCCCCCCCAAAAAAAAAAACCCCCAACAACAACAACAACACAACAACAACAAACAAACAAACAGCCAACTACAAATCCCCGCTTTTGCTGACGCAAATTTTTCCCCAAAAGAAATCCCCTTTTCTCGCCCTACGGGCCAGTAGAACATTAAGGACAGTTGATATTTTAACCTCTTATATATAATCCTGGTTCGTGACCCATTCTATGGAAAATTAACACATTTAACATGGGAACGGGGCACGAAAAATTGTGTCAAATATCAACATTAAAAAATCTCCCCCCCCCCCCCCAAAAAAAAAAACCCGAAAAAAAAAAGCTTTTGCTGACGCAAATTGTCCCCCAAAAGAAATCCCCTTTTCTCGCCCTACGGGCCAGTAGAACATTAAGGACAGTTGATATTTTAACCTCTTATATATAATCCTGGTTCGTGACCCATTCTATGGAAAATTAACACATTTAACATGGGAACGGGGCACGAAAAATTGTGTCAAATATCAACATTAAAAAATCTCCCCCCCCCCCCAAAAAAAAAAACCCGAAAAAAAAAAGCTTTTGCTGACGCAAATTGTCCCCCAAAAGAAATCCCCTTTTCTCGCCCTCCGGGACAGTAGAACATTAAGGACACTGGATATTTTAACCCCTTATATATAATCCTGTTTCGTGACCCGTTCGATGGTTAATTAACACATTTAACATGGGAACGGGTTACGAAACATGTTTCGTAACCCGTTCTATGGAAAATTAACACATTAAACATGGGAACGGGGGACGAAAAATTGTGTCAATTATATCAATATTAAAAAATGTTCCTTCTACTTCCCCCCAAAAATACAAATCCTCGCTTTTGCTAGTGCAACCCCTCTGGGCGGCCAGTAGTTTCAACGTGCTGCCCTCATGTGGCGTAATAATAACGTATCGTTTAAAATAGCAACAAACTATTGATGGCGCGCTATCATCTAACTGGCGCAGTTTCTCAGATATAACCGGAGATGGATTGTCGATGTTATTTTACTACAATTGTGATTGTAAACGTGTAAAACATTAAAGACAGTTGATATTTTAACCCTTATATATAATCATGTTTCGTGACACGTTTCCATATTAAATGTGTTAATTTCCCATAGAACGGGTCACAAAACATAATTATATATATAATCATGTTTCGTGACCCGTTCTATGGAAAATTAATATAATTAACATAGGAACGGGTCACGAAACATGATTGTATATACATACCGATTGGACTACAAGAACTACATGAAATCATACAAGTTACATATCGTCAATTTATCATTGATGACTTTAATTATTTCAACATTCATTTCAACATTTCAACACATCGTAAATTACAGTTAAAGTGCAATGAAACTAATTTTCAGTAGCTAGTGAGTCTGAATACGTGACGTTAGAGCTCGGGTACGCCAAACATGATATTAATAATAACTAGCGGAACGCCCGTCCTTCGGACGGGCTCTCCCGCTAGGGAGTAGGGCCTACCAGATAGAACACCTACAAATGAAACAACACATAGGCCTAAGTGTTGGAACATTTATAACGCAACACACATGAATAGAACCCCGCCCGCCCACGCCCCGTGGCATATTTCAACTCCAAGGCCTAAACCTTAACCATCTCCCGTAGCCCACCAGTCACTCCCCGGCGCCCTGCCCGCCCCGCCCGCTCCCGCCCGCTCCCGCCCGCTCCCGCCCGCTGCATATCCGTTACGCAATTTAGTATCACATTTCTTTATTAACCCCCTGCCTCCCAAACCACATTACACCCCCCCCCCCCATTCGTCACCGCCCCCGCCCCGTCCGTGGCATATCTCAACCCAATCAAATCCCACATCTGACACCATGTTATGTAATTTAGATTCACCATATCATGTTTTGTTTTATCAGAAACCACATTATTTCGTTACCTTATGACCCGCTGCCGCCCCCACCCCCACCCCCGCCCGCCCGCCCAGCCGTCCCCGCCCGCTCCCGTCTCCGCCCCCGCGCCGTGGCGTATCTCAACCCCAAGGCCTAAACCATAACCAACCCCGTGTGACGCAGCGTATTTCTCCAAGTGCCCGCCCGCGTGTGTAGGGGTGCGTGCGTGTGCGCGTTTATTTTGCATGGCGCACTGCGACGCGTTATGTGCTCCGCGCGCCGACTGAAGCGCATAATACAAAAGTTTCGATGCGCTGTACACATGGTACAATAAAAACATAAAAAGCAATTAAAAAGCACGCACAAAATATACAAATGTACACATAGGAATAAAAACGTACAATGAGATATATAAAACAAAAAAACTAAATCAGAGCATAATATACATGTATATATATGCAAACACACATGCAAACACATAGCGGTATAAACCTAAGAATAGAATAACCTAAGCAGTAGCGTAGCCAGCCACCTAAAATGGGGACGGCGAAGCGGAAAATGGGGACGAGAAGAAGGGGAGAAAAGAGAGAAAGAAGGGGGAAGGAGAGGGAGAAAGAGAAGAGAAAGGGGGGGGGGGAGAGGGAGAAAGAGAAGGGTAAAGGGAAGGAGCGGGAGAAAGAGAAGTGAAAGGGGAAGGAGAAGGGAAAGAGAAGAGAAATGGGGACGAGAAATTGTTCATGTAGTACATTTACTGTGCGATTTTTTTTTCGACTGTGCGATTGTTTCTGAACTGTGCGAAATTTTTTGCCAAAATGGGGACGGAGAAGCTAAAAAATGGGGACGACAAATTGTTACTGTGCGATTTTGTTTGACTGTGCGATTTTGTTTGGACTGTCCGAAGGATGCCGAGCGACATATATTACGAAGGTGTTGCTTCATTTGCAGTACTGTCAATAACAACACCAAGATCTTTTGCTGAAGACGAAGGGTTGATCTCAACACCGCCGATGTTAACAGCTGGAAGTGGCGATGATTTGCGGAACTGTGAACTGACATGCACAATTTCAGTCTTATTGTCATTGAGCATAGGCTTGTTATGAATGGCCCATGCAGTGTTTCCACATTGCAGGTAATTACCCGGAATTCGGGTAATTTTGGTTGTTTCCAGGTAATGTTCGGGTAATGAAATAATTCCAGGAAATTCCGGGTAATCCGGAAATTTCAAAACTGTGATAATATATTCACCCTTTTTCTTCTTTTCTCAATTAATATATTTTGGTTCCACGTAATAATATTAAACAGTTTTGCCAACCTTAGCGACAATCACCCCCTGATCCAGAAACGTGTAAACAGCTCCCTCTATAATGAACCCCCTGGTCCATTGTATTACTTTCAAAACACAAAATGAGCGCCCTCTGTGTAGACCATTCATTGATTCATTCATTATTTAACCACTCATCTCCCGTACGTATTATTTTTTTGATGCGGAATTCGGAGTTTCTCAATACATTTAATTCTTGCATTTCTTTATGACCCCCATTAAATTTGTTAAACAACCAAAAACTGCACGGATATAGCAATTTTGAAGATTTCAGGTAATCCCATCAAATTCCAGGTAATCTGAGACTCTATTCCAGGTAATTTATTTTTGAGGTGTGGAAGCACTGGGCCCATGATCTAACATCATGAAGAAGCCACTTTACTAGAATGTTATATGTTATACAGGGTGAGTCAAAAAGAAGTTGTATGGATTTATGATTTCTTTTGTCATATGAGCGAAATAAGTAGCTCTTTGAATACGTGTCTCATTGGTTTGTCAAATTTGTTTCGTTTATTTTTAAACAAATATTCATTCCCGTACAACTTCAAGTTTTTGACTCACCCTGTACGTATATATAATTGCTCAGTCGCTAAACCTACTTTCTCCCGTCTAATACGTTCGGCATTCCTCCTTTATTTTCCTTCTTGACTAAAAGCTTTTCTTATATTTTAACCCCGAAATTGTGGTCCGGGATGATTTTTTTTGCGCAAATTATGGTCCCGGATCATGAAATAATAACAGCGTCATAACAAAATCGTCATACGAACTCCCAAATGGCGATCCGTCTTCACAGCGTCATGTAAGATCACTAACCGTCATAAATGATCCCTGAGATTCTTCAGAGCGTCGTAAAAGATCAAAACGATCTCGCCCCACTGAATCAAGTAATACTACTACTATCATGACTAATATGAAATGATCAGCACACGCAATATTATTATGAACTGCGGTACACATGGCCGTCTATCCCTGGGTAGATAGTCTGGAGGGTATTTCCATTACTGCATGTATGTATTCCCTTCAATTTGCCCACAGAATGAGCATTTATTTATTTTGTGCAACAACAGAAAACATTTACGATCACAGAACATGCAAAAATACAAATACAGAGTATTACAAATGCATATAGTATAAACTTCATCAGAAGGCATTTACATGATCATTACAAAACTTGTACTGAATGTGAAATGAAATCCTCTATTGTTGATTGTGGTTTAAAAAAAAAAATATTATAGCTTGCAACACGTTACAAGCATATCCAAACATAGAACTTACAGAGAAGTATAATATTCTACACATACATGTATAAAGTAAATATTAAATAATAAGCTTCGTATAACATGAATTTGCATAAAAAATGCGTAACATGATTAATGCAATACGTACTACTCCCTATGTAAAACGAGTTAAAAGAGTGGAAATTCACTCGAAAAGGAGTGAAGGGAGTGAAACGCAGGACCCGCCCGTTTTAGAGTGGAAAATATCCACTCTAAAATGAGTGTGAAAGTTAATTTTTCACTCTCAATAGAGTGGAACATTGTTATATAAAATCCCTTTCACTCCTTTAAGAGTGTTTTTCCACTCAAAAACGTGTTGTCCTGCGTTTAACTCCTTGAAAGAGTGGAAATCCATTCTTAACATTTAGAGAGTAGGCCTACTAAGAGTGACATTTACTTAAGATGGTTTGAGACAATGTACCATTTCTGTAGATGTGTATCAAGTTTCGAACGTCTTTGTGCACTTACTCTAGTCTTATGGTGTCACTGATCAAATTGTCAGTTTATAAAACTTGCCACAGTTGGCTTATGTTTTAAGTCGATTCCTTTCATTTTGGGGAGGATAAACTAGTTTAACAACGGTTTATACAAACAACAAAAATGCCATGGTTCAATTCAAGCATCAAATGGTCGTTTCAGATCGTACATACTTGTTTGATTCAACCTGTATATGGAGCTGAGCTGTTTTCCAAAAGGGCCTACATCCACTTCTGCCTTTTTACTCATTTTACATTATTGCATGGATGGCTATGCATTATGTGGAATGTGGCTTGTATTGGTTGTTGCCTCAATTGGCATGCATGGATGCACTAATCCAAGTCATAGAAACAGTAATGAACACAGCCATACAATAATTTGATTTATTCCATGGACTTGTCAATACAAATTCACTAATGCAAAATGAGTAACATGTCGGGCTGGTCTGGTGGCCCTTTTGCAACAAAGCTCTCAATATGCCGTCTAGCTATGAGTAAAATCTGATTGGTAATGCGGTTGTTTAAATCTTTGGCATATACATGTATATCATATATTTTATTGAACGTGGACAATGTTGGTAAAAAAACTAAACTGACCTTGAACTTCGCCCCAAAAAGAGTTTGTAATATTGCACTCATTAAAAAGATGTGGGATGGTTTCCTCATTTTCATTACAAAGAAGGTTCTACAAAGATTGTCGTTAACAATATTCACCTTAAAAAATCCAGGGACTTACTACTATAAATACTACAATCAAGGAAAAAAAGGTTGGCACACTTTAGCATTAAAAATATATAATTATGGAAAATAATAATAATAACATTTATTTACAAAATAAATAAAGCCACATAAACAGAATGGCTAATACAAACAAAGATAGAAGAACGAAAAGTCACTTTGTGTATTAGGGACTGGTCATTATTCACTATCGCTGTCTCTGTATGTTAATTGTGTGCGACTATAGGTGTATAATAGGCCTTGCCATTGTTATAGTTCATGCAAACATTACTATCTTCAGAAGATAGCAATTAATGACACAATGACATGTTATGTTCTTAGCATTAAAATATGAAATTATGGACTGAATATAAATAAAGTCACATATACCAAATAATGCGCCATGAAGACAAAACTCTAAGATAATGTGCCGATTATTTAACAAATGGAATTTATGATCGTTTAGAAATAAGCTTAGAAGCACACACAAGAAGAAGAAAAATAGAAGCTTGGGCAAGGATTCGAACCTGGGGCAGCGGCGTGGAAGTCTGATATGTTAACCACTACACCAACCGGGCGTGTGTGCATGTTGTAATTGAATTATACGCTATCAATTATACACGTTGAATCATTGCAACGGTACACCATAAATGCTCATCAAATTTCTCATTATTATGAAATGCAAAACTTTTTTTCTCAATGGATTAGTGTTTAGTGGACAATGTGAAACTAATAGGCTATCTTTTAGAAGAAATGAGTAGCATCTTCGGTATGTGTTAACGGTTCACCCTGATGAAATAAAACATATATGACTTTAGATTTATTTTATTTCAGCAATGGTACACCGTTCAAAGGTGGGTATGCGGTGATTTATCTTTGCTTAAAAAGGGTCTATACGAACGGTATTTGTCCTCTAATCCCTTATTCATTGAAAAATCAGTTCTGTATTTCGTAACAATGACACATTTAATGATTTGTTATGGTGTACCGTTGATATTGATTCACCATTGCGATGACAATACACGAGCATTGATAGCGTATAATTTAGTTTTAACATGCACACATGCCCGGTTGGTCTAGTGGTTAATATATGAGACTTGCACGCCGCTGACCCAGGTTCGAATCCTTGTCTAACTTTCTATTCGATAATTAATTATTTGTTGCATCTTTTTTTCTAACAATCATGATTTGCATTATTTGTTTTAATCAGCACTATCATTGTGTCTTCTATTTCTTGAATAATCATAATGTCCTTGATTTTGGTACCGTTTTGTTATACTTAATCATGTTAATTCAAAGAGTGCAGATGTACTCATTCTTATATATGTGCGTAATGTTACGGTTGACGCATGGCTTGACAACTTTGATTTATTGTCAAAACAAAACAGGCATATTTCATGTTGGGTCTATATTTTTTAAAGTTATATAGACACTGGTATTAAGATATATAGATATAGATACTGGTCTTGAGATATCTATATACTAATTTTCGGTCCCTCGCCTGATTAGATAGTTCAATAAAAATTTTACACTCGCGTCCCTCTTCAACTGAAAAAGCGTGGGAATTGCGCCTCTAATACACGAGCTAATTAGATAGTTCAATACCAGTATTTTCACGTTTTCAGACATGCGCAGAAAGGATCACAGATGATAATCCGAAATGTTGAATTTATTTTACTCGGATAGCTACTGTTCGGGCAAAAATTGTGGTTTTCGGAGTGAGTGATGACAAATGGTCTTCACCCAAAATATTTTCATCAGGGATATAGCTACATTTCTGTATATGCGGCCGTTTGTTATTCTTAAAGATCGCATGAGTACAAGCATTTATACGTGACTATCCGTCCGACAAATAAAATTATTTTACGACATTTTCTAAATGTAAATAAAAACTCTTACACAGATCTTAAAGTGACACTCTCGCATTAGTAACATAGATGAACGCGTAGTTGCTAACGATAAAGAAACTGTGGCGGTACCATAACAACAGTTCCTATGTTGAAGCTGCGCGACCGCGTTTATCATGGTGCGCGCGATTCAGCGCACACGTAATGACGCATACAAAGTGTATACGCGTTTGTGGCGCAAACTGCACATTGTAACGTGGCAGGGTGAAAGCAGGCAGTCCGTACACTCTAAGAAAAAGGATGCTTCAGGGGTTCTTGGCTGTCCCGTATGGAACCCTTATCACCTTAAAAGGTTCCAAAAAGAACCATTTTAAGGTTCAAAGTGGGCAAAATATGGGCAAACATTGGTCTTTAGAACCGCTAAAGGTTCTCCACAAGAACCTTTTGGGGGCCTTTAAAATCAAAGAACCTTTAAACCATATACGGGACAGCCAAGAACCCCTCTGAAGCACCCTTTTTTCTAATAGTGTACCCTAAAGCCACCTCCTCCTCTCCGCACTTGGATATAAGGGCACATGGGGCATCTGGATAAACGGAACGTGTTTTTTGTGTGGTACATTATCATGATTATTATAGAGTGTCTGGATTATTAAGGGCATCCGTGGTATCTGGATTACGGGGTTCACTATAAAACGAGTCTCAAATTACCTGGATACTAATACTATGCACAGGTGGGCCACCTGTGATAACTGCATTTTAAGGGTGTACACTCAGATAGTATCTCGGGAGGCTTTATAGAACACAGCAAACATGACAAAGGGACTACATACTATACGTTAAGGCCCCATATGCCTATTGGAGGAATAATGTATTTAATGTAAATAGGCCAAACAAAACCCGGATGGCACACATTGTGTAAAGTACAAGCGTGGAATGGTACAAGTGATCTTGATGATAGAATCGGACGACCATAAAACTAAACGACCGACTATAAAACTATAACGCTCAGAACGTAGGCCTACTGAATTACCGTGGATACAGTATGTGCATGCATATGGGAAGTGGCGACACCAGCACCAAAAATAAAACTTTTTATTATTTGGGGTACAAAATAGGTAGAGACATGCGCTGATAGGAGGTACTAACTGGGTATTAAGAACACGTTGATGGAATAAGCCTACTTGGATTAGGAACATGGGTATCTGTATTATTTAAGAGCACATTGGGCCTAGGCTGATGGTGTATTAAGGGCACCATGTCACTTACATGATATCAAGGGCACTTTAGTACCTGAATTATTTAAGGACATACTCTTGATATTTATATAAACATTTATAACGCTATGATATACTCACCTCTGCCTATGTGATAGGCCTATGACTTTTACTGCCCGCTATCTTCGGCACCCGCGTTTAATTTACTTGACTATGATAAATTAAGGGCACCTGGGTATCTCGAGATAACGGCACACTGCAGTAGGCCTACCTTGATTATGTGGTATTCGGTGCATTATTAAGGGCACCAGGGGTAACTGGATTAGGGGGTAGGGCTTAGGCCTATGAGGTCCCTGGATGTAATGGGACAACGGGTAGGCCTACCTGCATTTCAGGTCTCATGGGAGGCCTATACATAGGTATCTGGAAACACAAACGTAGGCCTACCTAGATTAACATGAGTAAGGAACATGTATACCTGGATTATCAAAAGCACCTGCGCTATTCGGATTATTTATAGGGCCCTGTCTGCATTATGTATACATATGTAGGACATGTTCTTGATATTATTGTATCAACTTTTCTTACGCTTTGTTTACTTATTCCCCGTGAAATCTTCTAGCGGGTCCAGCGCGAAGCGCTGGTGCCCGCTAGTATATACTAATTTTCGGAACATGGCTTTATTAGATAGTTCAATATAATTTTACACTCGCGTCCCTCCTCAACTGAAAAAGCGTGGTAATTGCGCCTCTAATACACGAGCTAATTAGATAGTTCAATGCCCGTTTTTTACCGTTTTCAGACATGCGCAGAAAGGATCACATGTGAAAATCCGAAATGTTGAATTTCTTTTACTCGGGTAGCTACTTTCGGACACAAATTGTGGTTTTCGGAATGAGTGATGACATATGGTCTTCACCCAAAATATTTTCTTCAGGGATATAGCTACATTTCTGTATATGCGGCTGTTTGTTATTCTTAAAGATCGCATATTAAAGCATTTATACGTCCGACAAATAAAAATATTTCACGACATTTTCTAAATGTAAACAAAAACTCTTACACAGATGTTAAAGTGACACTTTCACATTAGTAACATAGATGAATGCGACGTTTGCTAACGATAAAGAAACTGGCAGTACCATGTCAACCGTTTCTATGTTGTGCTGCGCGACCGCGTTTAACATGGCGCACGCGGTTCGGCGCACACGTAATGACGCAGTCAAAAAGTGTACGCGTTTGTGGCGCAAACCGTGCACATTGTAACGGAGCAGAGTGAAAGCAGGCAGTCCGTACACTCTTAGAAAAAGGATGCTTCAGGCTTCAGGGGTTCTTGGCTGTCCCGTATGGAACCCTTTATATCACCTTAAAAGGTTCAAAAAGAACCATTTTAAGGTTCAAAATAGGCAAAATATGGGCAAACATTGGTCTTTCGAACCTCTAAAGGTTCTCTACAGAACCTTTTGGGGCCTTTAAAATCAAAGAACCTTTAAACCATTATACGGGACAGCCAAGAACCCCTCTGAAGCACCCTTTTTCTAATAGTGTACCTAAAGCCACCTCCTCCTCTCCGCACTTCCCTTACTTGATAATCTGGATATAAGGGCACATGGGGCATCTGGATAAACGGAACGTGTGGTACATTATCATGATTATTATAGAGTGTCTGGATTATTCAGGGCATCCGTGGTATCTGGATTACGGGGTTCACTATAAAACGAGTCTCAAATTACCTGGATATACTATGCGCAGGTGGGCCACCTGTGATAACTGGATTTTAAGGGTGTACACTCAGGTAGTATCTCTGGAGGCTTTATAGAACACAGCAAACATGATAAAGGGACTACATATACTATACGTTAAGGCCCCACATGCCTATTGGAGGAATAATGTATTTAATGTAAATAGGCCAAACAAAACCCGGATGGCACACATTGTGTTAAGTATTTAAGGACATACTCTTGATTGATATTTATATAAACATTTATAACGCTTTGATATTACTGACCTCTGCCTATTGTGACTTTTACTGTCCGCTATCTTCGGCACCCGCGTTTAATTTACTTGACTATGATAAAGTTAGGGCACCTGGGTATCTCGAGATAACGGCACACTGCAGGGCCTACCTTGATTATGTGGTATCCAGTGCATTATTAAGGGCACCTGGGGTAACTGGATTAGGGGGTAGGGCTTAGGCCTATGGGGTCCCTGGATATAATGGGACAACGGGTACCTGCATTTCAGGTCTCATGGGAGGCCTACATAGGTATTTGGAAACACAAACGTAGGCCTACCTAGATTAAGGCAATGTATAACCTGGATTATCAAAAGCACCTGCGATATTCGGATTATTTAGGGCCCCGTCTGGATTATGTATAGGACATGTTCTTGATATTATTGTATCAAATTTTCTTACGCTTTGTTTACTTATTCCCCGTGACATTTTCTAGCGGGTCCAGCGCGAAGCGCTGGTGCCCGCTAGTATATATGAACGACGGGAAGATGTTTTCTCAACGTATAGCTGATGATATATGACGTCGAGCATCCATCTGAAGTTAAATAACTGGTCATGTCTATAGTTTCACGGGCATTTTAAGTGACAAATATACCTCCTTATTTAAAATAGACCGGTCCCTAAAAGTACGTTGATGCATAATGTTTGAACACGTGACCAATGTTATAACCTATCTGTCCTCCAAATCTGGTGAAGACGTCTTTGTTTAATCTCATGTTATAGCCAAAAGACTTAAAACAGATGATTTTTTTAGCAAATAACTCAGACAATCAAGGAAAAAAGGTTGGCACACTTTGTCCTAATTACGGAAAAACCCACCCCTCTCCCCGGAGGCAATGTTGATCCGAGTCATATTATCAGAAGCCTTGGCAGTTCCCCCAACATTGATTGATAGGGGGGGGGGGGGGGGGGGGGAAGGATATAAGAAAGGGGGAGACTTTTGCTTTCTATTAAACAGTGCTATGTCCCAAGTGTGATCTCAATTGCGAGCACAGGGATAGTTGTAATGAGTTGCGTCAAGTGTGCCAACTATTATTTTCCTTGATTGTCTGAGCGAAATCCTAAATTCACCATCTGGGATTGTTTTTTTGGCATATAACAAATCCATAACAATAAAGTAGAAGCAACTTATGTATAGCATTACAAACTCAATAATATTAAAGCAACCTTACCTATTTTTTATTGAGACAGATCATGTTTTTATTTGTTCTGCCTATACTTGAATTTTTCAAGTTAAACCAATACAATTTGAAAGTCAAGTAAAGTTTAAGTGTTTTATTTAATTCGGATCCACTCGACTAACCAAGTATATTCAAATTAATCTAAATTTGTGTTAAATTAAACTGTTCAATCTAAGTATTGTTAACTCATTTCAATTAATTAATACCAACCAGATAATGTTTTACTTAAAATATAATGTTTTACTTAAAATATTAAAGTGACAGCTATCCAAATAAGTTGAGTTTTACCAACTTATATGAATAATGTATAAACAACTTAAATAAACGATTGTTGTGTTTATTTATTAAAATTAAGACAACCCACTTACCTCAATTTTATTGAGTAGATATTGAGTAGATGTAACAAAATATTTGTTTGCGTGTACAAATGTAATTTAAAACATATTTCACGTAAAAACAATGCCACATAATAGAACGCGAACAGTAATAGCCCAACAAATTAATGCTATTTTTTAGAAGCTCGTTTAAGCACCAACTGTACCTCAATCATGGCTAAATTATATTGTAAAAGAGCAAATGTTCGCACGCTACGCGCGCATTTGTATCGGTAAATGTATTGTGAATTCACCTATTATTCTAACCACCCCCAATATGAAAGTCATAGCAACACCACTGACTTTCAGTACAAAAGCAACTCATTTTTACGTATGCCTAAATGTAATACTTTCCACGCGGCTATTTGGATTTACCACGGTTCAAAACAGATTGTTTAGAAACCTGTCCTAAGCTTTCATGTCTATCTCAAGGATAATTGAACAGATACTAGGCACGTTTATACTTATTTGAATGCATTTCGCATGGTGATTCCAAATATTGGTAAATGAAATTCAATAATGTTGACATTTTGTGCAATTTTGGATTGTCGTCTGCATAACGCCTGCCGCGTGGAAAGTGTTAAAAGAATCACAAATTCATCAAAACCAAATATTGCATGGTAACTACGGTAGCGGTATGGTGTAGAAGTCCCAAGTATGCAAATGATCTCACTGAATACAATGTCATGCTCTACCACACATCTACCCAGTACTCAACAACGGAATAAATCTCATAATCCTCATTCAGTAGACCAGCCAAAGGCAATAAATGTGCTTTAAAATAATTTATCACGCCATTTTTTGTTACAGCTTGACACCCAGGCTAATTCAAGTCCTTAAATAGTTAGCTTTCGAATGAAGGGGGGTGACAAAAATAGAAATCGATTTTTGGGCCGTTTTCAGCATAAAAAGATCATTTTTGGGCAAAAAATATGTTTTTGCGTTTTCTGTGTAAATTTTATCTTTAAACAATTTACTATCCACCAATAATCAGTTCGACGTCGTTTGATGTATATTTAAGGAATAATTCGTACCTAAAGCTGCTAAAATATAAGGAAAATAAAGGCACAAGCGAGTACATATGGGCGCTTTTCTCAGTTTTATAGTTTTATTTGCCACTTATATTCGCTAGTTGATTAATCTATCACATGATGCTTGACTAAATCAACAAACTAGTTTGACATGACCTGACATAGTCTATGACATTTATAGATATTTTTATGATGACAAATAGGGTAAAATTTAACATTAAAGGGGCATTCAAGGGTTATTTAACATGAGTGTATAGAATAACTAATAGTGAATTAGAGGAGTATCTAGGCGGAGTCTTCCATGCACCCCAGGACTCCCTAAACCATCTTTTTGAACTTACTTTCATGGTCCTAAAACATATTAAGGGTGTTACCAACATTAATTTTGGTGTTTTAAAGGGTTATTCAAGATGGCATCCAAAATGGCCGCCAAAATGATCAAATCTCATAAAAGGATCAGCCAACATATATGATGATGGTATAGGATGTATATAATGTATATTAGACTACTAGAAACTAATATCCAGCACGTTTGCTTTTTCAACATAATTATTTCAAATCAAAGATGGCGGCCAAAATGGCCGACTTAATGTTAGATATCCTATAACAGCGTGTATTGCATTACATACACCAACTAATATGTTCTACTGATATAAATGCTTTTAGATATACAAAATACAACCCACCTCTCTAACAGTTTAATTGCTTGTCACTCTCGTAAATGGACCTCATCTAGTAATATGTTTAGCTAACTACCAGTATCTAACTGTCTAAACAGATAGATTACTGATTTTATGGTTAGGGAAGTTGAAAACCTATCTTAGTAGTAGAAATATCCAAAAGGATCACCAAACAGTTACAATCGACACCAATTATACATAAGTAGCTGTATGAATGTATCAATGACCTTATTAATCGATTATATTATCATATATCCTTTACTTACTTAATTGCCTGGGTCATTACCGTATCACTTGTGGTCATTAAACGATCACCTGGGGTAATGAAATGATCACACAGGGTCATTACACGATAACTTTGAGTCATTAAATGGTCACTTGGGGATCATTGCACTTAGAGTAATTGAATGATCCCTAGGGTTATCAAGTGACCGTTCGTGTCATGATTAATTGTGGTCACCACACTATCACTTAGGGTCATTAAATGATCACTTGGGGGTAATGAAACGGTCCTTCAAGATTGCTAATAGGGTCACTTTGTGTCAATGGTCATTTTGGATTATTACATTGTCACTTGGATCTAGTCAATGAATAGTCACTTGGGGTCACTAAATAATCCCCTCCGATTACTAGATGACGGCTTGGGTCATTAAAATGATGAGCTGGTGGTCATTAAGATATCACTTGAAGTCATGTTATGATCCCTCAGGGTCATTAAACGATCACTTTGAGTCATTAAACGGTCAGTTCGGGTCATCGAAGAATCACCTGGGGTTATTACGTGACCAATCAGGTCATTAATGATTGCTCGAAATCATTACGCTATCACTTGGGGTCCTTAAATGATCACCCGGAGTAATAATATGATCAATCAGGGTCAATAAATGATCACACAGGGTCAATAAATGATCAATCAGGTTCAATAAATGATTGCTCGGGGTCATTAAACAATCACTTTGAGTCATTAAATGGTTATTGCGGGTCCTTGAAAGATCCCTTGGGATTATTTAATCGACCGATCCGGCCATTAAATGATTGATTTGGGTCATTACGCGATCACTTGGGGTCATTAAATGACCATTTAAGGACTCAAAGTGATTGTTTAAATGACCACGAGAAATCATTTATTGACCCTCAGTGATCATTTATTGACCCTGTGTGATCATCTATTGACCCTGATATATCATTTTATTACCCCGGGTGATCATTTAACGACCCCTAAGTGATAGCGTAATGATCCCGAGCAATCATTTAATGACCCGATTGGTCACTTAATAGCCACCAGTGATTATTCGATGACCCGAAATGATAATTTAATGAATCAAAGTGATTGTTTAATGACCCTGAGTGATCATTACATGACCTCAAGTGATATCTTAATGACCCCCTAACTCATCATTTAATGACCCAAGCCATCATCTAGTAATCGGAGGGGATTATTTAGTGACCCCAAGTGACTATTTATTGACTAGATCAAAGTGATAATGTAATATTCCAAAATGACCATTGACACAAAGTGATTGTGTAATTACCCTAAGCAATCTTGAAGGTCCGTTTCATTACCCCAAGTGATCATTTAATGACCCTAACTGATAGCGTGGTGACCCCAATCATTCATGACACGAACGGTCACTTGATAACCCTAGGGATCATTCAATTACCCAAGTGCAATGATTCTCAAGTGACCATTTAATGACTCAAAGTGATCGTGTAATGACCCTGTGCGATCATTTCATCACCCCAGGTGATCATTTAATGACCGCAATTAATACGCGACGGTTAAATACGTGCTGGATATTAGTTTCTAGTAGTCTAATATACATCATATACATCCTATATACCATCATCATATATGTTGGCTGATCCTTTTATGAGATTTGATCATTTTGGCGGCCATTTTGGATGCCATCTTGAATAACCCTTTAGAACACCAAAATTAATGTTGGTAACACCCTTAATAAGTTTTAGGACCATGAAAGTAAGTTCAAAAAGTTGGTTTAGGGAGTACTGGGGTGCATGGAAGACTCCGCCTAGATACTCCTCTAATTCACTATTAGTTATTCTATACACTCATGTTAAATAACCCTTGAATGCCCCTTTAATGTTAAATTTTACCCTATTTGTCATCATAAAAATATCTATAAATGTCATAGACCATGTCAGGTCATGTCAAACTAGTTTGTTAATTTAATCAAGCATCACGTGATAGATTAATCAACTAGCGAATATAAGTGGCAAATAAAACTATAAAACTGAGAAAAGCGCCCTTTTGTACTCGCTTGTGCCTTTATTTTCCTTATATTTTAGCAGCTTTAGGTACGAATTATTCCTTAAATATACATCAAACGACGTCGAACTGATTATTGGTGGATAGTAAATTGTTCAAAGATAAAATTTACACAGAAAACGCAAAAACATATTTTTTGCCCAAAAATGGTCTTTTTATGCTGAAAACGGCCCAAAAATCGATTTCTATTTTTGTCACCCCCCTTCATTCGAAAGCTAACTATTTAAGGACTTGAATTAGCCTGGGTGTCAAGCTGTAACAAAAAATGCCGTGATAAATTATTTTAAAGCACATTTATTGCCTTTGGCTGGTCTACTGATTTGTATACTTGGGACTTATACACCATACCTTTAACGTAACTACACATCCGATGTAATCGATTTGACAACCAAAGCCATAATAACACAATTAGCAGTCACACTACGATACATGACGTGAGCGAAATCCTTAGTATACTGTTAGCAAAAACATTAGAAGGTAAAAATACAGCTTTGGATACGTATATACAGGGTGAGTCAAAATAGTCAGGTCCCGTTTTCAAAAAATCAGGAAAAATACCTCTAGTACAAAATTGGTAAATGTTTTCATTGTTTATGAGAGTAGACATACGTCCTCATACCTACCTGGTGATGTTTTCACGACAATATCATATTCCACGCTAGATTTACAACATATTTACGAAAAGACGCATTTTCCAAAGTGTTCCAAGTTTGGTGGTGGATGTTACACTCGTACTGTAATATTAGTTATTCATACAACACAACACACTGTTAAAACTGTTGCAATTTATACCAAATTTACATGTTTCATTGTTGAATCTCTGATAAATAAAACGATATGCATGCACATTATTCAAATATATTATAATATAACTCAGTATTGCACAAACATATTCATAAAAATGGACTATGCACTTGGCCTAGTAAGTTGTCTAAGCACAAACTGTTTAAAGATATAAGATCTGTTTTCTCTTAGACTTCTCTTATATCAGTTCGATTCGAAATAACAAGTTTCAAAATACTTGGTCAACATTTTGTCAATACTCAATAATGTTTGTTATAGGCTATCTATGATTGCAGAAAAAATATTAAAAATATAACCGCAAAAACAATAGAATCTCTTTCCTATTGTAAGTGCTGTAAATACCAACACGCCTTTGATTGACTATTCAAAAGGCGCGCGTTAAACTTTTACATCCATAGGGATCCTTTTGATAAATTGGAACAGATTTTATTTCACAGAATTTGGAAAAATGCACATATCTTCCGTTTCGAATAACCAATTTAAATGAAATAAAATTTAGGTTATAGCTAGTAATGCCACCTTGCTAGACAAGTCATTAAATTGATTCATTTCTGCATTTTAATTGGTTTAAAAAATCGGTGAAATCGGGACCTGACTATTTTGACTCACCCTGTATACACTATTAGTATTATAGAGGAAATGTGTCTGTTGAAGGGCGTTTAATAAACGTGCACACATTTTTATTGGAAGCGACATACCATTATCGTTTGGTGTGACGAGTTATACTTATCTAATTGCGCGAGCATACGGCTGGATAAAGTAGAGTCTATTCATATCAAATCAACCACCTCTGTTATTAACATTGGAGGACGGGTACGTTAAGGAGGAAGGACGGACACTCTTGAGAAAGGGAGTAAGCAGCTTTCAAATGTTGAAATCGATAATATTCAAACCATGGTCGTGTATTACAATACTTGTGATGTGTTCTCCAAAAGCCTTGTCATCTGCAATACCTATTTATATCTTAGGGCTGTATCCGATGTCGGGTTCGTGGCCAGGTGGAAGAGGACAGCTGCCAGCGACTAAACTGGGAATCGAACATGTAAATGGCAATACACATATACTACCAGGATATGAACTTGTGTTGATTGATTATGACACTGAGGTAGGTACAGAGCAGGTAGCAGCTTACAAGATGTATGTATTAATGTGCTATATTATTAGTATAGAGAGTGGATCGACAAACCTCACCCTAAACAATGATGAAACTATTGTCCTTTAGATGAGCAACAATGAACAAGCTTGAGGAAAATCTCATTATAAAGTATCAAGGCTAAGGCCTATCTGTACAATTTTGGACAAACAAGGATATTTATTTGAATGTATACAAATCAGATGATTATTAATTGTAATACAACGAGCATTAATTATAATTATAATATTTAATAATATATCTAACCAAATCATATCATAGGAGCAGCATATACATACAAGGTGTCCAAAAAAAACCGTGCACGTGTTTACCCAACCTATAGACCATGAAGTTTTTAAACGTGGTGTAACATTTACATATACATCCTCAAACACTACGCTTGGCTTTCAGACGCCGTTTGTTTCATCTGATTTGGGTTTGTCAATCCTGAGATATGACCAATTAACTAAAATTGATGTTGTGCCACTTTTACAGAAATAATGCTTACAAAAGTCAAACCGATATGTACTTGTTCTTTCGATGGGCATCAATCCGTTTTGAGACATTGGGGGAGGGGAGGCTTTCGGTCTGATTTATATTAAAAAAAGTGTTGTTAGCTACACAGACCCTAATTCGTTTATTTAAACATATTCACTGACAATATAAAAAGTTGAGGTTGCATAACATTTGCTAAGACCTCTTGAACAGGTGGAAGATTTGTATCTTCGGAGTAAGCCTTTCTATTCATTTTAATCTGTAAAGTGGCACAACGGCGATTTTAGGTAGCTTTAGTTAATTGGTCATATCTCATTATTGACAAAACCAAATTAGATGAAATAAACGGCATCTGAAAGCCAAGCGTTTATTTGTTCACGATGTATAAGAATGTTACACACAATTTTAGAACTTCATGGTCAATAAGTTGAGTAAACACGTGCACGGTTTTGTGGGGGACACCCTGTATTCAAGTTATATATAGTGATTGAAAACAGGTCATATGTTAAGCACTAGCTTTTATTTATTTTATTTATTTATTCATGTTATATAAATGCCAGCAAAACAGCGGAGATGATAACACTGGCTTACAAGTTACGTATCATACATACAGGGTGAGTAAAAAAAAAAGGTTTACTCAACTTCAGCAATTTGTTTAGAAAAAAGTGTTCGTTTGTTTTCAAAACAATTTCCTACAGTATAAAGACAAATTATTTAGCTTTAATATGAATTTTATCTGGTTTAGATTGGTTGAGGGAAACTTATTTTACGCTGTTTTGAATAAAAGTGACCAATTTAACGTCCGAACACGCTTCCAGATCTTGACCATTATATTTTATTTATAAGATACGACCAATAACAAATTACAATACCGACAGCGAAAGGATCAATTCCTTTGTTATGAAATGATTAAAGTGTGGTAATTGTGTCATAAATAGGCCTTGAAGCTGTCTATTGTCCCTCAGTGCAACCATCCTAAGCACCCTCTCAAAGATCAGTAGAAAGACCAAACAAGATGCTGGATTGTCAAGTGGGTTTCTATTCATTAACAGCTTGAAATTAAAAACCGTGTTTTTGGTGAAAACACAGTTCCTGTACAGAAATAGTCATATTTACTTAACGGTATAATTAAATGGCGTGATTTATTTTCCGGATTGTAGCAAAGAAATAGCGCAATCATTTAAAGTTTTGTTTGCCTTGATTTTGTGGTCAGATTTTTTTTTTCAATTAGGGTAAACTTTTTTTTGACTCACACTGTAGTAACAATACAGGATATACATGAATGTGTATAATTATTATAAAGACAGCAAAAAAAGTAACTCGGCTGTTGTAAAAGCACCTATAATTTTAAAATTGTTACTCATATTCTAAAAATGAAAATACCAGGAGACGGAAAATTTAATTACGGTGATTTTGACACCTTGTTTGTTAAAATCGATAAAGTATTGTTGTCGCGGTATGTGCTTACAGATGAAAAGTGCCCATTTCCATTGTTGCAGTAACTCCTATTGATCTCTCTGATTCAGCGTAAAGATAAAAGCTGGAATTCTGTAATATACATGTGCATCTGTTAAGAGTTTTTACAGGCGTATATTTTGGGGGAAATCTTGCAAACCATAACATTTTCACTTGAAATAGCATACAGTACCATTTAAAAAAATGTTCTTTATTTCTATTTTGCCATTATTGTTATAATGGCGTCCATTTGTCAAAATAGCAACCATTCAAGACAGGGATTTTAAGAATAATGTTGACTACAGGGTGAGTCCAAAAAACTGCAATAGTGGAAAGAAGCCATCTTGTTTTAAAAACTAAGTTGAAATTTGAATTTTTTTTTAAACGTTATATGAATACCTTATTTGTTACTAAATTTTCGTGAAAAAAATGAAGTCAATATCATTTTCGTTTGTCTTTGGTGATCCTTTTAATCTGTGCACCCATTTTACACATTTGTCCACGAGATACCCAAAATATGCACCAGATCGCAACATGTGTCTCTCATTCAAATTTGGAAACTTGAGTACATTTGTGATGTAATTGGAATTTGACGCATCCTTTCTTGTTTACATGTGAGTTAACATAATCAATTTACCCTACCCATGCTATGAAATGCTTATAATGTTCTAAATTTTAAATAAAAACTTACATTTTCCAAATTTCTGTTGGCGGCATATTCAAATATGAAAATGCAATGTGTGCCAGCCATTTCAATTAAAAATCACTGTGCTCGTAGACAAACATGTAAATTTTGTTGTGCAGCACAGAGAGTCACCAAAGACAAACGAAACATGCGATCGACTTATTTTTTTCACACAAAGTTAGGATTAAATATGTCATTCTTGTAATGTTTAAAAAGTTTTCAAATTCGTTTTTGTTTAGAAAATAAAATGACTTCTTTCCACTATTGCAGTTTTTTTTTACTCACCCTGTATACATCGGCCCAAAAAGTACTTAGACTTGTGATTTAAGTAATCGTTACACCCATGTTTTGGGGGTCAAGGAATCAATTGGAATAATCACTTTGAGTCTTTGCAACTAAAACTAATCCAAAATGGCATCCAAATTGGCGCCTGAAATCTATTAAGAGTTTCATGGTGTCTTACAGGCGTATGTGTCGGTAGAAACTTTGAAACCATACCATTGTCACTTCAAACAGCATATGGTACCAGTTAGAAAAGAAATGGTCTCCATATTTCTATTTTGCCATTTTGTAATAATGGCGTCCATTATTTCTGAATAGCAAACTTAGCAAAGCATACCTCTGCTTTATATAAGCGTTTGACTGCGTGATATATGGTTCTATCTGGATTGCGCTACAAGCTCTAGGAGTCCCCAACGATCTAGTTCAACTACTAAAACCCTCTATGATGGCCAATTTGCTTGTGTGCGCACTGCTCAGGGAGACAGCGACTGGTTCAAACTCGGCCTAGGTGTGCGTTAAGGATGCATCCTCTCACCAACTCTGTTCAAGTTGTATGCCGAGCACATCATGAGACATGTCCTTGATGGATGGGCTGGCGGCATATCAGTAGGTGGCTGGCAGCTTCACAACTTACGATATGCAGATGACACCACACTATTAGCCAAAAGCCAGGAAGAGTTAGGCATCTTGCTGAAGAAGGTCAAGAATGAAAGTGAGAGTTTGGGCCTACGTCTCAATGTTGTCAAAACAAAGTTCATGGTCATCGGTGATGATGGAAACATTACCCCTTTTCTAGTTGACGGTCAAAATGTGGATCAGATCTAACAGTTCAATTTCCTAGGATCTCTCATCACTCAAGAAGGAGGATGTTATACAGAAATCAGGCGTCGTTTGGCTATGGCTAGATCTGCAATGACACAGCTCTTTCAAATATGGGCTGACAGAGGCTATATTAACCAAGGTACGCCTGGTCAAAGCACTCGTTTTCCCTATTTCAACCTACGGCTATGAATCCTGGACACTGACAACTGCAAGCTGTAACAAAATTAATGCATTTGAAATGTGGTGTTGGCGCCGGATGTTAAGAATCACTTGGGTCATGAAGAGAACCAATGTGAGTGTGCTTCAGGAGGTTGGTGTGGAGACAAGACTACTTGTGCTGATCAATTCCCAAACTCTCTCTTATTTCGGTCATATTGCCAGACGCCAATGAAACTGTCTAGAGAAGGTGATCATGCAGGGCAAGATTGAGGGTGCGCGCGGACGAGGCCGGCTAAGGTCAAGATGGTTCGACAGAATAAAAACTCTGGTTAGGCATCCTACTTCAACAATCATTTATCGATTGGCTGCTGACCGACGGAAGTGGCATGTCATCACCAAAGTCACGGGCTGTCAGTCATGACAGAAAAACGTACCAACCAAAACATTCAAGACCGGGATTCAAGACAAATTTTGATTATATCTCAGCCCAGAAAGTACTCAGATTATTTAAGTGGGTACGTCCATGTTTTGGGGTCGGGGATCAATTGGAGCTATCACTTAGTATATTGAGTCTCAGCAACTACAACTAATCTAAAATGGCTGCCAACATGGCGCCGGAAATCTCAAAAAATACACATTTACCTCTATATTAAGAGTTTCACGGTATCTTACAAGCAAATCGTCGGTCTCATCACATACAGATCTATATATTCGACGCAACACGTCGATATTGAAAATCCTGTCGTCAGATTTGGCTTCAAACTTGCTTATTTCTTAACCAATATTCCTAGATAGAATATATAAATGAAGAGGACCCTTGGTACTTTCTATTTAGGTCATTTTTGTGTGCTAATCTTTTGAATAACATTGATTAAAATGGTACCAAACTTATAGCTCTGTATTTTTCGTATAGAGCACATATAGATCTCTATGGAATAGATCTGTATGTGAAACGCGTAGAATTTGCGATGTTCAAATAGCTCATGGAATAGATCTGTATGTGATTGTGTCGTCCACGTTATAGATCTGTATGTGAAACACGCTTACGTATGGGCAAAAGTAGAATAATATATATAGAATAGCGCTATATGTGAAACGCTGAAATGTAAAAAACAGCAAATACACAAAATTCAAGGACTTATATCTCATTAATTAAACAGAATTGAGGTCTGTAACTTGGGTTATTGAAAGAGCACGATACAATATTACTAAAAAACGATTTTCTCAAAAATTCATAATCTCTCGAATAGATCAGTATGTGATGAGACCGACGAAATGTTCTTGGTAGAATATTTCAAACACTATCATTTTTACTTGAAATAACATATCATTTAAAAGTGGTTCACATATTTCTAATTTGCCATGGCGGCCATTTTTCTAAATAACCACCATTCAAGAATATACCTAGAGTTGTGTTCGAAGTCAAAGAATCCGTTAGAAGAATCAAATTGAGATTCAAGACTAATTTTGACTATAATATCAGCCCAGAAAGTATTTAAGAGTTGTGATTATGGTTGCTACGCCCAGGTCTTGGGGTTCAAGCGATCCGTTCTTCTTCCTCTTCCTCTTCCTCTTCCTCTTCCTCTTCCTCTTCCTCTTCCTCTTCCTCTTCCTCTTCCTCTTCCTCTTCCTCTTCCTCTTCCTCTTCCTCTTCCTCTTCCTCTTCCTCTTCCTCTTCCTCTTCCTCTTCCTCTTCCTCTTCCTCTTCCTCTTCCTCTTCCTCTTCCTCTTCCTCTTCCTCTTCCTCTTCCTCTTCCTCTTCCTCCTCCTCCTCCTCCTCCTCCTCCTCCTCCTCCTCCTCCTCCTCCTCCTCCTCCTCCTCCTCCTCCTCCTCCTCCTCCTCCTCCTCCTCCTCCTCCTCCTCCTCCTCCTCCTCCTCCTCCTCCTCCTCCTCCTCCTCCTCCTCCTCCTCCTCCTCCTCCTCCTCCTCCTCCTCCTCCTCCTCCTCCTCCTCCTCCTCCTCCTCCTCCTCCTCCTCCTCCTCCTCCTCCTCCTCCTCCTCCTCCTCCTCCTCCTCCTCCTCCTCCTCCTCCTCCTCCTCCTCCTCCTCCTCCTCCTCCTCCTCCTCCTCCTCCTCCTCCTCCTTCTTCTTCTTCTTCTTCTTCTTCTTCTTCTTAATCAGCGATTAAAACTGACGTGTCACGCGGGGTCACTAGAGGTCATTGACCTATACAGTGCTAAAACGTGAGATATGCTCCGATTGGGACCGAGTTTGTTTCATCCTTTCTGATTTGATGAGGCAAGAAAAAAGTCAATCGTGATTTCTGGGTCAAAGGTCAGGAACAGGTCAGTAGAGGTCATTTAACTTTCTTGCAGACCCATCTTCAAAATGCTTCTTCTCCTACAATTTACATGCTAAAATCACCAGACTTGGTCAGTAGGACCCTCTATCCGACCTTTATTACAGGACCTCAGACTTTGGGGTCAAAGGTCACAGGGGTCACTGGGGGCCAAAACGTGATTTTCACTTAAAGCGCCCTTGCAATTTAGTGAAATGGCCTAGGATCGTCAAAATTGGTCAACATATTCCTTTTGACCGTACGCATATATAATAGTTCGGTTATTAAAATCAATAATTATTTGGGGTCACTAAGGGTCAAAATGTTGATTTTCTTACCAAATCACTTAAAATGTTTTTTTGTCTCAGAGGATATGGCTGATGAATGTCAAAATTGGTCAAAAGATTCCTTAGGAACATGTTCATACAGCGATCTCAGCGATTAAAATTGACGTTTCATGCGGGGTCACTTAGGGGTCATTGACCTATACAGGGGTAAAACGTGAGATATGCTCCGATTTGGACCGGACTTGTTTGATCCTCAGTTTACATGCTACAATTACCAGACTTGGTCAGTAAGACCCCCTACCAGACCTACAGGTACCTCAAAGTTTGGGGTCAAAGGCCACAGGGGTTACTAGGGGCCAAAACGTGATTTAATTCCACTTAAAACGCCCTTGCAATTTAGTGAAATACGATCTGTCGAGTGGACATGCTCCGATTTGGACTGGGTTTGTTGCATAGTGTTTGGTTTGATGAGCCAAGAAAATAAGTCAATCATATCAACCAGGTCAATAGGGGTCATTAAACTTTACAGGGGTAACACGCTCCGATTTGGACCGGGTTAGTTGCATCTTGTTTGGTTTGATGAGCCAAGAAAATAAGTCAATCATATCAACCAGGTCAAAGGTCAAGAAGGGGTCAATAGGGGTCATTAAACTTTACAGGGGTAAAAGTTAAGACACGCTCCGATTGTTGCATCTTGTTTGGTTTGATGAGCCAAGAAAATAACTCAATCATATCAACCAGGTCAAAGGTCAAGAAGGGGTCATTAAACTTTGCAGCGGTAAAAGTTAAGACATGTTCCGATTTGGAGCGAGTTTGTTGCATCTTGTTTGGCCGTACAAAAAATCAAGGTGTCCTGGTCTTTGACCAGAATTTAAATCTAGTTAAGAATTGTGATTATGGTGGCTACACCAAGGTCTTTGGGGTCAAGCGATCCGATGGAGCAATGAACAATCAGTTAATAATGTATATAGCGCCATAAGCAACTACAACGAATCCAAGAATGACTGCCAAAATCTGGAAAATATACATTTTTATGATGTCTTAGACTCTTAGAGGCATACGTTTTGGGTAGAATCTCGCAAACCATATAATTTCTTCTTGTAATAGAATAACATTTAAAAATATATGCCTGCCATAGTTTTATTTGGACATCTTTATATAATGGCACCTACTTTTCAAAATAGCAACCATTCAAGAATGTACGTAGAATTGTGATTTCAGTGGACGCCCAGGTGTTCGAAGTCAAAGAATCAATTGGAAGAATCACTTAATATTTACAGCTAGCACATATCAAAAATAGCACCAATTATAACACAATAATAAAACAATAAATCATCAATCACCATTTTGGTAGCCATTTTGTATTTAGTGTCAAAAATGCAGCAATTATACCAACTTATTGTTCCAGTTTATAGTTATGAATGATGGATTTTTTTAAAAATGATAACCATATACAAGTATTGAAATTTCAATTTGCAATATTGACTTAAATGATTTTGAAACGAATGTTGACTTATTTCAGTGGAAATTTTATTGTGAAAAACCCCCAACTTTATACCAATCGGACGCCATGAATATTAATAGATGTATTTATTATGTATTTCCAGATTATCGGTGCCATTATGGCGCTCATTTTGAACTCATTGAAGTTGTAGCGACTGATTAACTAATTATTCCTACATATTCTTTGATCTCCAAAACCCCAGTATAGCAGATTAAATCACAACTCTATGTACATTTCATACTATGGACGGAGATATGGTCAAACTTAAATGGTTGCCAAGAAGGGTGCCATTGTGACAAGATGGACATTTAAAGATATGGAAACCATATTTGTTTGTTTTGTAATGTTATTGTTATGCTTTTTCAAGTGAAAATGTCATGGTGTGCACTATTCTAACCAATTTCTTCAACTGGTATACACCATGACACTCTGTACAGATGCTATGTATCCAGATTGTCGGCGCTATCACGGCAGCCATTTTTGATTTGTTAGTGGTTGCAGTAATAACTATGGATAAATGATTTTTCAAATGAATTATTTGACCCCCCCCCCCCCCCCCCCCCCACAAAAACAAACAAAAACATGGGCATTGCCACTCAAATCCCAACTGTAGGTATATACATTCTGGCCTGAAATATGGAAATACATAATTAGTCTTCAGTGATTGCCTTTCTGAAAATTGGGGTTCATTACAACAAGATTGCCAAATAAAAAATGTAAGCCATATCTTTTTAACTGATATTATGCTGTTTCAAGTAAAACTTGTATGGATTGCAAGATTCTATCAAAAACATAACCTGTACGACACCTTGAAACTCTTAATAGATGCAATATGTATATTTCTAGATTTCCGGCACCATTTTGGCGGCCATTTTGGACTCAATATACTAAGCGATTGTTCCAATGGATCCCTTGTCCCAAAAAACCTGGTTTAGCCCCTTAAATAACAACTCTAAACTAGATCTAGTTCTGGTCTAAGACTAGGGCACCTTGATTTTTATGAGAAAATGATCCGTAGTGACCTCTTCTTGACCTTTGACCTGGTTATGATGATTGGCTTTTATTCTTGCCTGATTGAACCAAACAAGATAAAACAGGTCCGATCTAATTCGGAGCATGTCTTTAATTTATACCCATGTAAAGTTCAATGACCCCTAGTGACCCCATACGACACGCCAATTTTAACCGCTTACATCACTGTATGTGCATATACCCAAGGATTCTCTTGACTAATTCTGACATTGATCAGCCATTTCCTCTGAGACTAGAAGCATTTTAAGTGATATGGTAAGAAAATCAACATTTTGACCCCTAGTGACCCCAAATATTTTTTGATTTTAAAAACCGAACTATCGTATATGCGCACGGTCATAAGAAATATATTGACCGATTTTGACGATCCTAGGTCATTTCACTAAATTGCAAGGTCGTTTTAAGGGAAATCACGTTTTGACCCCTAGTGACCCCTGTGACCTTTGACCCCAAACTGTGAGGTCCTGTAATGAAGGTCTAGTAGAGGGTCCTACTGACCAAGTCTGGTGATTGTAGCATGTACACTGTAGGAGAAGAAGCATTTTGTAGATGGGGTCTGCAAGAAAGTTCAATGACCTCTACTGACCTGTTCCTGACCTTTGACCCCAAAATCACATCTGACTTTTTCTTCTTGCCTCATCAAATCAGAAAGGATGAAACAAATCCGGTCCCAATCGGAGCATGTCTCACGTTTTACCACTGTATAGGTCAATGACCTCTAGTGACCCCGCATGACACGTCAATTTCAATCGCTGAGATCGCTGTATGTGCATGGACCCAAGGAACCTTTTTGACCGATTCTGACATTCATGAGCCATTTCCTCTGAGGCAAGAAGCATTTTAAGTGATATGGTTAGAAAATCAACATTTTGACCCCTAGTGACCCCAAATAATTTCTGATTTTAAAAAACTACCTATTGTATATGCGTACGGTCATAAGAAATATGTTGATTTATTTTGACGATCCTAGGTCATTTCACTAAATTGGAATTGCATTTTAAGTGAAAATCACGTTTTGGCCCCTAGTGACCTCCCTGTGACCTTTGACCCCAAACTTTGAGGTCCTTTAATGAAGGTCTGGTAGGGGGTCATACTGACCAAATTTGGTGATTGTAGCATGTAAACTGTAGGAGAAGAAGCATTTTGTAGATGGGTCTGCAAGAAAGAAGAAAGAAAGAAGAAACTAGATCTAGTTCTGGTCTGAGACCAGGGCACCTTTATTTTTATAAGAAAATGATCCCTAGTGACCTCTTCTTGACCTTTGACCTGGTTATGATGATTGGCTTTTTTTCTTGCCTTATCGAACCAAACAAGATAAAACAGGTCCGATCTAATTCGGAGCATGTCTTGAGTTTTACCCATGTAAAGTTCAATGACCCCTCTTGACCCCATACGACACGCCAATTTTAAACGCTTAAATCACTGTATGTGCATAGACCCAGGGAATCTTTTGATTAATTCTGACATTCATCAGCCATTTCCTCTGAGACAAGAAGCATTTTAAGTGATATGGTGAGCAAATCAACATTTTGACCCCTAGTGACCCCTAATATGTTTTGATTTTAAAAACCGAACTATTATATATGCGTACGATCATAAGGAATATGTTAACCGATTTTAACGATCCTATGTCATTACACTCAATTGCAAGGGCTTTTTAAGTGAAAATCACGTGTTGGCCCCTAATGATCCCCCTGTGACCTTTGACCTCAAACTGTGAGATCCTGTAATGAAGGTCTGGTAGAGGGTCCTACTGATCAAGTCTGGTGATTGTAGCATGTAAAATGTAGGAGAAGAAGCATTTTGTATATGGGTCTGCAAGAAAGTTCTATGAACTCTAATAATGACCTCAAAATTGTAATTGAATTTGTTCTTGTCTCATTAATGCCTACAAAATGAAACAAATCTGGTCCAAATCGGAGCATATCTCACGTTTTACCCCTGTATAGGTCAATGACCCCTAGTGACCCCGCATGACACGTACATTTTAATCGCTGAGATCTCTGTATGTGCATGGTCCTAAGGAATCTTTTGACCAATTCTGACATTCATGAGCCATTTCCTCTGAGACAAGAAGCATTTTAAGTGAAATGGTAAGAAAATCAACATTTTGACCCCTAGTGACCACAAATATTTGTTGATTGTAAAAAACTAAACTATTATATTTGCGTACGGTCGTAATGAATATGTTGACCGATTTTGACGATCCTAGGTCATTTCACTAAATTGGAAATGCGTTTTAAGTGAAAATCACGTTTTGAACCCTAGCGACCCCCCTGTGACCTTTGACCCTAAACTGTGAGGTCCTGTAATGAAGGTCTGGTAGAGGGTCCTACTGACCAAGTCTTGTGATTGTAGCATGTAAACTGTATGAGAAGAATCATTTTGTAGAAAGGTTGCCAGAAAGAAGAAGAAGCAGAGGAAAGAACAGGTACAGATACAGTACCTCGATTTTTGGGGGAAGGGGGAATACTTTATATTGCACCTACAAAGTGTTCGAACACTTTTTTCTAACATTGTCTGAGGTTTCTTAAATATGCGGTATGATGTTTCACGGTATTCATTTACGAACCACTCGATCGATTTCAACGAGATTTACATATGTTTTTACTCACATAATGCAATACATTGTGACAAGATGGTTGCATTTGACAAATCGTTTTTTAGGGAACGGTCAGTTTTATCAACTTTTTTGCCCATTTTAACGCATAAATACCGTTTAAAGCGATACGTATATAAATGTTGCCCAAATATTTATGTAAAGTAAACAATGATATTACTTACAATAATTACGAACTATATAACCACATAAAGACAGTAAAGAAATAAAGAAATACATACAAAATGGATCAGAAAATAAAGAAAGAATGAAAGAACATATTATATAAAGAAATAAAGAGAGATAGGAAAGGCACCAATGAAAAATTGAAAGTTAAACAAATGAATGCAATTAATAGATATGTAATATTATTAAACTAAATATTAAAGAAATTAATATAGACTATAGACGGCTTTACGATACGAACCCACGACATTGACGATAAATGTAGCGATAACACAACGCGCTAACCAACTAAGCTAATCGATCGGTTAATGAAAACACATTTTCCAGAAGAATAGTTTAGTAACTCGGTGGTAAAGTATGAATATAATTGTAATGGTAAACCGTTGCCCGTTCCTCATTGAAATAACACGCAATGGAACGATTTACCATTGTTAATAAAAAGTATATATTATATTTATTGATACTTTATAATGCCGCAAATATAATATTTATTAAGTAACCATAATAAAACAAATAATATAAGTGAAATAATATAAGCCAAATATAACATGCATTTTAAAATTTGAAACGCGATTTATACCTGTTGTTTCTGTCCGAAAATTGAATTTTAATATATTAATATATCATTAGGTATATCAGTGAGATGGTACGATGTTCATTATGAAATTAATAACATTAATAGGCCTAAATAATCAAGCTGAAGGTATTCTATTCATCTATCCATGATCGATCACGCATTCAGGGCTATACGATATGTGCATTATGTGACCGTTCCCTAAATGTCTTCCGATTTTATTCTTCTTTGGTGTGATTATTGTTGTAGACAATCCCGAAAAGCACGCGAAATGTCATTGGATTTGCTCATGTAATAACAGAGTTATGGGCCAAAAACTGAAATTAGATGATTTTCTTAAGCGTTCTTATACACAATCATAGAAAAAAGGTGTTCGAACACTGACCCTAATTGCCATGCTTATTGGACCATAACAGGCACGCTATTTGAGTCACGTGAAAATCAAAACTGGTTTCTGGTAGCCTGAAGTATCCCCTTACTCATATCCCTCCCCCTTCCCCACCGATCAATGTTGCGAGGCCCTGTGCTGATGGTGGGCAAATTGTGGGATTCAACATTGATCAGGGGGAAGGGGGAATACTTTACATTGCACCTACAAAGTGTTCGAACACTTTTTTTCTAACATTGTAGGCTAGTAACTGGCGGGTAATCTACGCTAAATCTTATTCCTCACCGGACCGGAGAGTAAGTTGGAGCATAACAGTTTATGCTGTAACTAAACGACAATTTCTTATTTGCCCGATGGACGAATACATATATATGATGATCTGTGGGAGAATTCTATCATGCAATTTATTATCAACTTGTGTATAATAATTATACTCAATGATACATATAAGACAAATGTATTATAAAATATTTTAAAACTATCCACAATCATGCATACACAGTTGTAAAAATTGGTTCAAACAATTAAGCATCCAATCAATCAATCAATCAATCAATCAACCAATAATTATTTAATTAATTAATTAAATAACATGAAATCAAATAAATAAATATGCCTATTGAATGAATATTATAAATAAAGTAAATAAAAAGATGAATACAAAATAATAATACATAGGCCTACACATTTAATAAATCGATTGATTAATGTCAATACCGTACTGTAGTTAATAAAAATTGACATAAATGATTTCATTAAAGTCACCATCATTGTTTGAAGAAGAAAAAAAGATAGAAAAAAAATGGTTTCACGGGAATCAAACCCGTGATTTACGTTTATAAAAGCCAGTATCACAGTAGCACGCCACAGAGATTTGACTCTAGAATTGTGATAGTTTTATTATTTAACCATTGCTCCATTTATTTAAAACGAACGGATTTTGATCGTAATTATTTTGCCATTTTATACCATTTTGTATGTTACTCTCGCACAAAATGTGTTTATAATGTAATTATGGTCCTTATTTTTGAAAGAATGGTAATAAACGAAATTTTCGAACTCAAAAAATGGCGTCATTTCACAAATTTCATTGCTTTACTGGACATGACGTGTTGCATTATTCATGTTATTTAAATCAACGCTTGACGTAGCGACTGACGACACATTTTTATAATTCTACGGAACTCCTTTCGTGTCAATATGATAGCTGTTTGATACATGTACACACATTTGACGCATGCGACAATTAATTTTTGAAAGGGAACGATGCTGATTAATGTGGATATTTACCTCACTAGTTACTACGCTGGTGTTACTCGCCAGTTATGCTCTAATAATTACATCGTTAGTAAGTTACGCTACAGTTAGGGCATAACTACTAGGAAGGTAGCTTACCTCCCTATTAAGTTACGCCAGTTTGGTGCACTCGGCCGTTAATGTATTTACATTATTTTACATTATTTATTTATTTATTTATTTATTTGAAATGTTTATGTATTTTCCTACATTTTTGGTAATATTTACTATTTTTGACCAAACTAGACATAAACTTTGAACAAAAGATATATAAAAATACACATCCGGTTTAGATGCATCTTAAAGCAAAAACAACCACAAAAAACACCTTAAATCAGATAAGTAAACAGCATATTGTAATTGTTGTTAATTTTTGCGATTTGTATCAATTCTTCAATGGTTATTCTTCTGGACCAATCCTTCACTAAACAAACGCATTGATGTAGTTTTGTAAATGAAATACATTAACTATCTACGTATGCACTTTTTAAAAACAATACCATTCCTCTAGCTAATTTCAACCCGAAGGAATAAGCAAAGGTGTAACCAATTATTTCATGATTGTCCTAATCTTTTGGGTTTTTTTGTCCGTTTTGGTCACTTTTTGCACTAAAAATATTACATATTCTAGTTTAATGAGGTGTAGATGTTTAATTAACTATACAGTAAGCTACATTCTTGCATTGAAAACTGAATTTCAACGTCAACTCCTTTGGTAGAAAACGAGGGTTTTAGTTAAAATCATAAAAACGTGAAATGTTCACTCATTTTTGGTCATATTTAAAAACTGCACCACTTTCAATTTTCACATCCACCCTAATGATAACCAAAATGCATCAATCTATCACCTGAAAGTGATAGTTATCTTCTAGCTTTCCACTTACCCCTGCACCCCATTTTTCACTGCTGGCCGGTGAGCTAAAGACATTCAACCATACATGTAGTGATTGGTATATATACCTTTACGGAATAAACTACATCTTTATATTCAGCCAGACTGCTGCAGTCAAGGTCATTTCTTATTTAATATTTCTAGTTTAAAAATTATCTAACTTCATTTTGTAGGAAGTTATCCACTTAGAGCAAGTTTATTTCAAAGTTTGTCCTAATGCAGTTCCGACTAGGGCCATCCGCCTCTCTATAATACATAATAACTATATGCCTAGAAATATAATTTGGTTGCTAGTGGTCATCTTTGAATTTGAGAAAATCACATAACTTTTGAACACATTAACTTGGAGACAAGATTGATATGGGTTGTGTGACTTACTCTATTCCACGTATTCAATATAGTTATTATTTGATTATCCTGAATTGGTCTGCAGTCTGAGTCTAACCTATTCAAAGTTAGTCAAAATTACACCTATAATGTTAATCCCGAGGTTGTACGATTTTTCAAATTTTAAGATGACCTCTGGCTGCCATTTTGGAGTTGCTGTCTCCCGCGAGTTGCCCTGCGAGGGGTTAAGGAGCTATTTTCATCTAAATACCCTAAAGTATCAAAATCCACCCTCTTTCCATTGCTCTAGAAGAATATTTGTTGAGAATTACCACTGGTTTCTGTCCGTTCCACCAGTGTCTACGTTGTTATTACATTGCAATTAATGGCTAATTCAATGAGGGTCTTCAAGACAATCCTAATGCAAGAAATACAGTTGAGGAACGTTCAATTCAGCTCAAAGATTTTAGTTCGGATTCAAATTCACTATATTATGTGACCAAATTAAGTATTTGAAGGTGGATGTCAGTCGACCATCAGCTGTCAATCGCTTTAATTGTTTTGGGCAATGCCATATTGGCACTGAATAGTGATGCCGGACTGCGGAATAAATCTCCGGTGCGTTGCTCCCGTGGTCACGTCACGGAATCACTTTAAAGGTAGATGTTCCGTTGGCAGTAATTCACCAAATTTTAGCTAAGATTTTACAGACATAATGAGAAAAATATGGGATTCTTCTGATATCAAAATAGCTTGATGTGAAAAAAAAAATCATAGCCCCCAAAAAGTGATCGGAACATATACCTTTAATCACTGTTAATTACCCTACCAGATAGTAAGATGGTTGCATTTCACCTTCGTATTCGTGTTGTTATATTAGGATACTAGGTTTCTTCAAGTTGCCGTCCCTTAAAGTTTGGTATTTTTTCTTTTTTCTTTTGAGATACCATGTATATAACTCTGATATGATTGTCTTCCACCTCAAGTCAGTCCGGCAAACGTGACTCTATTGGGCTCACTCAAACGGCGAGTGCACTATATGATGTTATCACCATTAAAGTATGAAAGGCATATAGACCAAGTCATAACAGTCAACATTGAATTGAAAACGTTTCCTGGCAAAGAAAATACCTTTCTCGAAGAAATTAAATTCATTCATACGATAACAACCTCCTTTGTGTAGTGTTTTAGTTGGTTTAACTCGTCCTCGTGACCAGTTCGACACCCGTAATTTATGAATACCAACGCGGTATACACGCACAATCTATATCATATAGTTTCATTTTGTTTTTCTAGTGTAATGGTGGTATCGGCACCAACGCAATGTATAAAGAGTTATATAATGACACCACTATCAAGACGGTAATCCTTGGAGCAGGTTGTTCTATTGTTACGGAACCAACTGCACAGACGTCACACCTTTGGAATCTTATTCAGGTAATACCACACTCTTATCTTGGCGAGATCGAAATGGGTTAAACAACCTTAAACAACCTTAAACTCTGGTAGTTTCGTTATTCCTCCCTTCTAATTATTGGTTAACGACCGTTAATTTTCGGTCAGTTTAACTCTAAATCAATTATTGTTTTAAACTTTTTAACCAATTAATGTTTAAAATGCTCTAACCAACTAAAAGTTTAACAGTTAACTAACTTGGTTGCTTGGCGAGATCGAAATGGGTTAAACAACCTTAAACAACCTTAAACTCTGGTAGTTTCGTTATTCCTCCCTTCGAATTATTTCCAGGACTTAAGAGTGTATGTATTTTACACAAAACACTTTTTTAACACGGCGTCTACAAAATCACTCAGAAAAAAGGTTGTCGGTGTAAATTCAAACCATGATTTCGAAGTATAAACCCGTAGTATGATAAGCTTATTGCAGTGAATGGAGCGAGAGAGGGAGAGAGGTCGCGAAGAAGAAAGAAAAGTTCTCTACGGTGATTTGTTTTTATTTTAGATTCAAACAATCTTTAATATGAGCGTTATTAATGTTTGAACAATGTGAAGCCTGTTTTACATAGCTATCACCAGTGAATAGAATGTGAGGAACATGCAACAAGTGATTACAGTGACGTACATCATTCGTCCTGTAAGTTCTACATTGTAGGAACAAACCTTTCAAAGTGGGTTAATAAAGGTCAAGATTGCTATCAACATAATTATACGTGTTTCTTCGATCCAACAATATTTTCAGTTTGATACTGCGAAATTAATTGAGATTGAGTACGATTATGTAATTATGGAAAATGTGTAATAGATGTTTGAATAATGAAAGATAAAAAGACGATTCATCAACAGGAACCATGACAAAAGATTTGAATAAAGAATAGTCTTGTACCTACGTTTCACAAATCTTAAATGCGTCAATCGTAATTATCTACTCAGGTTCTTAATTTAGCTGACTTTAGAAAGTTCTGCGATTCATGAGAAAATATATATATTTGAATACTCTACCGCTTATGCTACGGGGAGCATCTTCTAAAAGCACTTCAACTGCTCGTTGAAAACAGACCGAACAAAACCAAAAATGTGCCGAATTGGTTACCTTAATGACGACCGGTGAATTTATTTATTAGGTGTTTTGCAATTGGGGTTATTCCGGATTTCACGAAAATACAAGAACTTTGGAATAGTGGGGTTTTTTTTGGGTGGGGGAGGTACGTATTCCGAGCTGCTGGTGTGTGATCAGGATGAGTTAAAATTATAACAAAAAACAGTGTTAGAGATAATGTGTAGGCCTATAGAGTAGATAATTTATAAGCCAATGGGTATGTAGAATTAGTAGCGATGAAATTGAGAGAGCCAAAAGACCAGAATAGCGTTATACTGTTCGAATTCATTATCCTCGTTGAGGAATTGTAACTACTATTTTTCATAACGTTGTTTTAATGAATCAGTAACTGCACTTAATTTTGACTCACCCTGTAGGAATTTGTCTTTGTTTTCGTTCGTCCAATGATTATATTTATTCAATTGAATAGCTCTGTAAAAATATTAAATTTGGCAGGCTAGATTTAATATGCGTGATTTTAACAAACTTATAAATCAATTGTCCAATTCAGTGCACAAACCTTTTCAATACAGTTTATTGTCAATAATATGAAAACCGTCCATTACTTATTTGATATTAAATGCATGTCGTCTGACTAAATCTGCGATGACGGTTTCTCAATATAGTTTATATTAAGTGAAACCTTGGACGCTGAACATGTTGCCTCTTATTTTCAATCATAATAACTGGCTATTATTTTCTTTCAGATATCGTATTCATCGGCGTCTCCTAAGCTCTCCGAGAGAGACATATTTCCAAAATTCTTCAGAATGTACCCTCCCGAATCCGTATTCAACGTCGTAAAGTTTGCCATGATAAAGTACTTTGGATGGAACAAAATAGCCACGCTACATCAGTCTGTAGACCTGTTTGCCTTGGTGAGATTATATCAAATTAACATTTCCGATAAATATTTGTATAGCGCATCTAGTCAACATCCGTTAAAGACACTTTTAGCAGGGTTCGGTCCAGGGAATTATATACCAACATGTTCCTTAAAGTTTGTAGATTACATGTACACCCTAGGTGGACATCCTTGCCATCATGAAAGTTAAATTGACCTTTGACCTCGATTAAGGGTCCAAGGTCAAATGTGTTTCAATGGTACTTCAACATTTAAATTTAACATGGCAACAAATAAATAAGACAAGAATATCGTCCATAAAAAGTATATCATATTTTACGGCTGAGTATTCAGTTATTTAGTTATTTAGTTATACGGGGAAGAAGAAGACAAGTAAATTTACTCCATATTTATTTCACAACAGTCTGTTTTGCCAAAAGGCTCATCAGGTGAGTCGAGAGACTACTATAGAAAAAAATATTAGATGTATTAAGAGACATGGATGGATGCACTCAAAGCAAAGTGTTACAAAATAAGATCAATTGTGATTCAACTGAGTGTAATACATGTAGATAAGTGCATGGATTAAAGTGCCCAGAGAGAAGTCATATGACAAAGCATAATACATACAATCAACAACATAATCAAATAGCTATTTAGTTATTTAGTTATTTAGTTATTTAGGTATTTATATAGTTATTTAGTTATTTAGTTATTTAGTTATTTAGTTATTTAATTATTTAGTTATTTAGTTATTTAGTTATTTAGTTATTTAGTTATTTAGTTATTTAGTTATTTAGTTATTTAGTTATTTGCGTGTGAACATGGTGTGAATGATGTAAACACCCTGGATCAACTGTCTAGACGATCCAAAAACCAGTCGTCACTCATTTTAAACAAAAATCTGCTATATATCGTAACTTCTATTGAAATTTGAAATTTATATTTTACAAAATCTGAAATAACACTAATTTTTAAACAAATTGAAGTTCAAAATTGAATCTTTTAACACAAGAACTTTGAAAGTCGCGTGTTGGGCTCTAAGTTCCACCCAATATTGTTCAATCAAACACCATTGACCGCATGCTGGGGAGACCTTGAGGAAGGCCAAGGCAGTCCATCTACAATCTCGCCACATGACTTGGCACACGGAGTGACTTTCAGCCACATTTGGGCTATTTTTAAAACTAAAATCTGCTCCAGGGATAATATATTGTTAAACAAATATTCTCGAATTTCGAACTTTTGATTTTACCAAATCTGAAATAGCACTCATTTCTATGACAAATTGAAGTTAAAAGGGTGAATTTCTCAACACAGCTACTTTCAAAAGTAAGACTGGGCTTCCACCCAATTATCCAATTTAAATAATTGAATCTAACAACTTAAGGTGTCCAATTAAATTCAATTTATTATAAAATAGCATCGTGGCCAAAGGCCAAATTGCGCATTTTTTACAATATAAAAACATAAACTGCTCACAAAAAGTATCGAAACACTTAAAAATGATCCAATATATAACGGCTCGAAAAGGTATGCATTAATCGAAGCAAATAACCAAGTGCATAATTTTGTTCTGCGTATTTTGACACCTCGATCGTGGAGATACGATGTTGCGGAGCGGAGTTATTGTCATTTCAATGATCGTGGGTTCAGTTTCAAAAGTGACACTCATCCCTATTGAAAATCACGAATCTGATCATTCTAAACAGTAATGCAAACCTCTTTCTATAGGATGATTGTCACTTTTGAAACTGGACCCACGACCATTGAAATGACAATAACTCCGCTCCGCAACATCGTATCACATCGATCGAGGTGTCAAAATACGCAAAACAAGATTATGCACTTGGTTATTTGCTTCGATTAATGCATACCCTTTCGAGCCGTTATATATTGGATCATTTCTAAGTGTTTCGATACTTTTTGTGAGCAGTTTATAATATTATCATCAAAAATATATATAAATATATGATAAAACAGCGATAACATATAAAATACATATGATTGCAAATCCCCACACAAAAATTATTAAATCCCTTAAGAATCCAAACACACACATTTTACAAGCAAATGAAACAAAAACATCCTCACACCACAAGTGTACACTCACCCCTCCACACAAAAAAACCTTTACCATACAATTCGACAACACATGTTTCCACTAAGCATGCACTCATACACAAACTCACAAGCCCACCTACCAAACAACATTGCACATGAAAAGTACTATTAGCCCCCCCCCCCCCCCCCCCCCCCCCCCTCTCCCATATGATTTTGACCTAATATTGCACATTATCAAATAATCACAACATGTAAAGTGTAAACAGTACATAAAATATCAATACATGTACATTATACTGGGCAGTCACCTAATATTAATTGTTCAAAAGATTGACAAAATAAGGTACAAGGCTGTTTTGAAAGCGGGATGTCCTGATGGGTAATTGTGAAACTGAATCTGCATTGCGTAATCTTCTGCCATGAGCTTCAAATCTGGTGTGGGGAAGGAGATGTTTTGTGAGATGCAAGGCCTGATGCAAATTTTAGACACTGATTTGTTCTTCTACAAGCAAGGGATTCAAGTTAACATGCAGACAAAGCATCATCATAAGATGAGTAATCACGGCCAAGGATGGTTTTACATGCCCTTTTCTGAATTCTTTCAATTTCACACCTTTGTTTTGCTGTAATACTTGAGTGCCAAATAGTGGCAGCATATTCAAGTACCGGTCTGAGATAACTTTTGAAGACTACATTTAATTCGCTCTTATCAAAACCAAACTTTTTCAGTGAACGAAGCATAAACAGGCGCTGGTTAGCTTTCACAAGCATGTTGCTAACTTGTGTGTCCCATTTTAAATCATTCTGAAGCCAAAGGCCAAGCACTTTGCATTATTTACAAAAGGGAGGGACTCACTTCCAATTTTCAGCTCAGAAGTAGGCTTAGATTTGCCAAAGTTAATTTGCAGAGCCTGACACTTGGTGGGATTAAGTTTCAAACAGTTTCAGACCAATCCTTGAAATTATTCAAGTCATCTTGAAGGTTACCAATGACTTTCACATCGTGATTTTCTGCAATATTTCAGACCAATCCTTGAAATTATTCAAGTCATCTTGAAGGTTACCAATGACTTTCACATTGTGATTTTCTGCAAATGTTAAGTCGTCAACATATTTCCAATACTCTGTAAATGTACTTGCATCAGAAGCAAATTAATTAAAATTTGAAAACCAAGGGGTCCAAGTTTAGCGCCTTGGGGAACGCTCTCATTGATATAAACAAAATCTGAAATTGTGTCATTGTATTCACACATTGTTGTCTATTGTTCAAAGAATCACAAATCCAAGAAACTATGGTTCTACGCACGCCAATACCGATGATCTTTTCAACAAGCAAGGTGTGATTAATAAGATCGAAAGCTTTTGAAAAGTCAGTTAGGACCACTGTGCCCACATTGTGAATTTTATCAACACCCTGATGTAAATAATGAACAAGATTAAGTAAATAGTGGTTTGTGGAAACCCCAGACACATTCCCAAATTGTCTCACATCTATCAAGCTCTCAATATCTTCCAAAATCCATTTACAGATAAAACCTTCAGCAACTTTGGAGAAAATGGATGTTAAAGACACAGGCCTAAGTTTTCCAATGTTAGCGGGCTTGTTTTTGGTATTGGTACAACAATAGCCTTTTTCCACTGATGGGGCACAACACCTACACTAAAAGAACTGTATGAAATATCCGTGAGTGGATGCTCAGCTCATATGCAAATTCTTTAACAAGCTGTGGCTTTATGCCATCTGGGCCACTAGCTTTTGAAGGATTGATCTTTTTTAGTTCAGAGTAGACCTCCCAAGAATATAAATTAGGTGCAGCTGCTGCCGGCTAAAATGCGGGGAGCTTCTTTCTGTCCAAAGGCTCAATGTGTGCAGAGACCTTTGCAAACATGGCGTTAATAGCATTGGCCTTGCCTGTGCAATCACCCTCATTAATTCCTGGGACATCTAATCTGAGTTCAGACTTCTTATTATTTGTCACAACTCTTATTTGCTGGTGCCACTTACGGGGGTCAGTTTGTTGCAGAACTCTTATTCTATCAGCATGATAATATTTTTTTGGCTTTCTCAATTTCCCTTTTGACAATATTACGTAACCTACGCCATACTTGTTGATCAGATTCAAATGCTCTTTGTCGAGCAGCAATTAAATTCTTAATATGAGATGTTAACCAAGGTTTGTCATTACAATGAACTTTTTCACTTTTATGGGAAAACAAGCATCGGTGGCAGAATTGAGCATTTCATAGAAAACATCAATTTTGTTCTGTGTTCCTTGACAAAGTAAAATGTCATGCAAGTCTTGGTCTTGTATCCATCTACCAAACATTTTAATACTTGAACCAGTGATGGGACGACCAGCATGATATTTAATAGAGTTCTTACGATTTACATTGACTTTAGGTCTACTACTACTACTACTACTACTAAGCTGCATTTTAGAAACGCTTTTCGTAAAAACCCCAAAGCGCTTTACAATTTAAAACAATTTAAAAATCAACAAATTATAAAACTACAATTTAAAAGTACACAGATTGGAGGATAAAAGATAAAACTGGTAAGATATATACAATACCAGAACCAATTGTAAGACATGCATACAGGTATAAAACAATTTAAAAATCAACAAATTAAAAACTACAATTTAAAAGTAGGCTACACAGATTGGAGGATAAAAGATAAAACTGGTAGGATATATACAATACCAGCACCAATTGTAAAACATGTATACAGGAATAAAATGACATGTCAATAATACAGACAATATAAAAACACAGAGAGTCTACAAATCAAAGAGATGTGTCTTTAGTGCACGCTTGAATGTGTCAGTATTTTTCATGGATCTAAGTCCAGATGGCAGTTTGTTCCATTCCCTTGCTGCCGCTACAGAGAAAGCGCGATTACCATATGTGACAGTTTTTATATTCTTGAAGGAAGGTGGGCTTAGCAGAAGGTTCTCAGCGGCAGACGATCTAAGGGATCTCACAGGTTTATGGATTACAAGTAAGTCAGTGATATACTGTGGAGCAGAACCGTTGATGGCTTTGTGTGTAAGCAGGATGATTTTAAATAAGATTTTCTTTCTGATGGGTAGCCAGTGTAATGTGCGAAGAACAGGCGACATGTGAACAAACCCGCGCACTCTTGTTACGAGTCTGGCTGCAGAGTTCTGGACTCTCTGAAGCTTGTCAATTATGTTCTGAGGCAGTCCATACAGAAGGCTGTTGCAAGAGTCCAGTCTAGAGGTCACAAAAGCGTGGACAAGTGTCTTAGTTGAGGCTCCATCAAGATAGGGTCTGAGTTTGCCGATGTTATACAAAGCAAATGACGCGTTTCTGCAGATGTTGTTCACATGTTGGTTCATTGTGACATGCTGGTCGATTATGGCACCAAGATTACGAGCAGATGCTGATGGTGAAACATCAACATCACCAACATGAAGTGGCGGAATTTCAGGCGTGGAACCGAAACGTGAAGTCAGATGTAACACCTCCGTCTTGGTGTCATTCAGCATCAGATGGTTTCTTATCATCCAGCTGCGAATATCAGCAACACACTTTTCAATGCGGGACACACTGATGTCCATATCCTGGTCATCAAAACAACAGTATATCTGGCTGTCATCTGCGTACACCATACACTCGAGGTTGTGTGCTTTAATGATCTCTTCGACTGGCGTGGAGTAATACGAGAAAGCCATAGGTCCGAAAACGGATCCCTGTGGAGCACCCCTGCGAACAAACTTCCATTCAGAACAAATTCCATCAAGATGCAAATGTGGTCACTGAACCCAAGTGGTGAAAAAGGTTTTGGTTTCCCATAATGAACCTTAACTTTAATGTTCGTAATGATGAGATCTAGAGTAGCGTTTTTACGTGTATAGAAATCGATAAGCTAAAATAAGTCGTTACCACGAATAATGGTTGAATTTTCATGCGATTGAAGTCACCCATAATTACAATACCAATTTCGGGTATTTTGCACGCAAACAAATCCACACTCTGGAGCAGATGGTCAGTTAACAATTCTTGGAATGGTGAGTCTGTTGTAATATACACTGCGCATACTGCCAACGCTGAAATACCACGGGGAGTCGATTAGGACGAATCTTGACCCACTTGCATTCGAGTTCGTCGGAACTTTAACATCGGGAATGTCGTATGCGGGAATATTTTCATTGACATGCACTGCCACACCTCCACCACGCTAATTATCACGGCATTTAGAAAACGAGGAATAACCTCCAATGTTCAACTGGTGCTCTTGGCATGTTAGGTGAAAACCAGGATTCTGTAATGACTGCAATGTCCACTTGGTTTTGCTCAAATACTATTGCTGCTTCATCAAACTTGTTGCCAAGGGATTGTGCATTTGACTGTAACATTGTAGGCAGTATGTGTCTGGATACATTGGGAACATGGCGTGTCCATGGATCATTCATTACCGGAATGTTGGTCAAGGTTCTGGAACGATGGGTTATGTTTTTAAACTGGGTAGCCTCAGTTTCAGAGTCAATATGCTGGTTGGAAATTCTGACTGGTATACAACTACGTATATGACGACCCTCTTTAGGGGGGAATCTACTTCAAAATGAGGTGCTTATTAATAATAGGCTTTAGCACATGTAATTCATGACAAATATAGTGAAGTCATGTATCAAAATGTTCAGAAATAAATCTTCTTTTAAAAAAATGAATCAATTAGCGGAGGTCAATATCATCTTATGAGGTCATTGGAGGTCAAAGGTCAACGAACTTTAATTTGGGCTATAGTGAAATACAAAAGTTGCTCCAAATTTTTCACCAACTTCTAATACCCTGATTATATCAAGACTTAAAACATGTATTAGTAGGTCAAGTAAGTGCAACCTAATGCGGAGAGTTTTCTATTTGTTTTTCGGGTTACCATGGCAACCGAATCTATAATTTGTTAATTTTTTACTGCTGGTGAGACCTTCAACCCCCATAAAATGAAAAGTAAAAGTAAATTCCACAAAAGCCCCAATTAGGTTGCAGTACTATCATAAACTATTATTGGTCCAAATTTCAAGTCAATAGCTCTACCAGAACTTCCTTTTTTTTTAGCAAGATTTTAAAACGCGAGAAATTATGCAAACAAGTTACAGGTCGTTTAAAACTAGAAACACATATTTTCTTTATCAATTTATTTAGGTAAAAAATGTTTGAAAAATTAATTTTGTTAAAAAATTATATTTATCCCAAATTATCATAACATTTTTACCCAAAAGACTGACTCAATTAAGCTTAAAATCATTTGGTATTGTTTTTCCTTAAAATTAGCTGGTTGAAAAATAAAGAAATACAAAAGAAATTAAATATACATAATAACATAGGACACTCTGCTACTTTTAGTAATTTCCCATCATCTAATACCTTTATTCAGCCATAACTTTGGTTGAGAATGCCCGATTACAACCAAACAAAAAGCAAATTAAAGCTCTAAATTTGTAGATTGGCTTGTCTTTTTTCTCTTTCCTGTCGAACCATTCGATGACTAAAGTTGAGTTTATCCATTGGTTGGCGCGAGTAGAATTCCGGATGCTGTTGTTGATTCTATCTAGGATGGTTTTACAAACGAGACCGATATCACTTTTTATTGGGTTGATGAGCCAGCAGGGGAGCTTGATCGCTAAGTTTTACTTGTGGTCATTCAAAGTGATGAGCGCTTGTTTCTTGGCTATGGATTCCATTCTCTCAGCGATTCCGAATTTTTCTGCGATGGCGCGAGCGTCGGTGTTTGATGTCGTCCACTGTTGATGCGCTTGTGTGGTTGTAGGTTTTGGTGATTTTTTCTTTTACTAGCTTTCCGTATTGGCTGTGTTCCATTTTGTAAAGGTTCCGTGTTTTGTTTGCGGGGATGAACATGGCATTGGATGTTTTTTCCTTGTTGATGTCTTTATTCAATTTCCTCTGGAACGGATCAGCGACTTAATGGGGCGAGGGGGCGATCGCCCCACCAACATTTGAGTCTTTGTCGGTTGAGATTGTCTCCGTCGGTTCATTTGTACAAAGATGGCAATTGTTCGCACGCTACTTGCGCATGTGCCCACAAAATAGATTTTCGGTTATAACGTTTAAAGCCAAAATTTTTCTCAATCATGGGAAAATACGGTGTAAACTAGTTAATTTTCGCGCGCTACGTGCTTATTTTTTCGTCGGTAAAGCATTGTCGGTTCTAGTTTTAATTTTCGCCCCACCATTATGAAAAACTTTCTACGCAACTGAAAATGGGTTTGAGAACATCTCATTCTATATATCCATGCTAACTTCAGAACAAAAATATAATATGTTACGATAGTGGCATGTTTGGTCCTTTTACTCCACTATGATTTGGACAAACTCAGTGGCGACTGTTATTTAATTATCTGGCTAAATTAGTGGTCAATGTAATCCCTTTATTTCATTAGCGGTCCTTTACAAACGCCACTATCAGTAGCGTAGCCAGCGGGTGGGGGGGGGGGGGGGGGGGTGGCAGGTTGGGCAGACTACCCCCCCCCCCCCCCCCCGACACCTAAAATGGGGACGGAGAAGCGGGGACGAGAAATTGTTCATGTAGTACATTTACTGTGAGATTTTTTTTACTGTGAGATTTTTTTTGGACTGTGCGAAATTTGTTGACCTCACCCCCCCCCCCCCCCCCCCCTCCACCACTTACGTGAAATTCACGAGGTAAGTGACTAGAAAAAAATTGGGGCAACCTTTTACGAATTTTGTTTTAGAAATCTTGCCCCCCCCCCCCTGAAAAAATCCTAGCTACGCCACGGTCTGGTCCTCTCTTAAAAATAGGGACGATATTGATGTTCCCCCCCCCCCCCCCCCCCCCGGAATGACAATGCTGGCTACGCGCCTGGCCACTATTTAATACGATTTGTACACGCTCAGTGGTGACTATTAAATTATCTGACTCAATTAGTGGTCAGGGTAAACCCTTCATTTCGTTAGTAAACAAAAGGGAAAATCACTTAAAATCCGACCTACCTGACATGTCATTGGGTGTCTTCGCTAATTGTTTTTTCCCTTTATCTGAAAATCTTGAAATATCTGTATGTGTAGGTGCGTTGATGCGTCGGGGTTTAGCGTTACAAAATCCAAGTTCACTGGCTGATATGGTTTTTTTTACCATACATATCATTAAAAATATAGCAATCACAAATTCAAAAATTATTTGCATATACATATACTTCAATACTTTGCAATATAGCCAACTGCGGATTTAATGATTTGCATAAACATATACATGTACTTCAATATATTAATAATAATAATAATAATAATAAAAGCATTTATATAGCGCCTAGTCAAAGGAGGTCAAAGCGCTTTACAAAGTTAACCAAATTAAAACAATACACAGCAAAAACACATTAACAGGAATACGTAAAGTAAAAAATGCCTTAATCTACAACTATTTAGGTTATACACAATCATAGCATAAAGCGAGTAAAAATACATAATTAAAAACATCATTAAATACATCATTAAATACATCATTAAATACATCATTAAATACATCATCAAAAACATCATTATTAACATCATTAAAAACATCATTAAAAACATCATTAAAAACATCATTAAAAACAGTAACAGTTTTAAGCAACCGTGAGACGGGGGGGGGGGGGGGGGGGGGCGCTTAACTGGCTGGAAATAGGTGCGTTTTGAGGCTCTTTTTGAATATTTAGGAGTTCATTATAGTTTCGGAGTTGTTTATCTTGAATCAACAACGGTAAGACGATATTTGAAGGAACTTGTGCATGGGGTTGATTACAAAAGGTAAACTCCTACGGTAAACATTGCAGACGATACATTATATCGTTTTAGTAATTGTGACATTTAAGTCATTTTGTAAATATAATTTTATTCACAAAACATCTAAAATAGAGACAAATTAAATCAAAAATCATGCACTTATCTACATAAAACATTTTGGTACAGATTTAAAGAATAATCGTATCAATTCACCATTTTAAAAGTGAAACGGTCCGTTAAGATGAAAGGGAATCCATTTAAATTTAACCGCCAGTCCGCAAATTGGAATTATTTTTGCAGTCGCCGGTACGTGTGACTGAGCGGTGAACTGGCGGGCATTGACGAGTTCAAAATCAATTGAAATCACATATTTATCTTGGGAATTTGTATACGGAGGATGTGGAATATAATATATACAGACATTTGTATGGCCAATCGCATACGTACTAAGTAAAATTGCATTATTGAACCAAATTCTGAAATAATGCAATTTGCCCTATTTTCAAAACGTTTTTGACAGCTACTTTAGCCTTACTTTAGGCCTACTCAAAAAAGCTTTTTTCGCCCCGAATTCTATGCGAACGACATTTTTGGTCGTAAAATTGATTGCGGATAGACTGTTTTGTATGACTGATCTTATACGTAACAAAAGAAATTGTATCATTGAACCAAATAACGCAATTGACATTTGACTGTAACCTACTCAATATAAATTATTGGCTCCGAATTCTAAGCGAACGACATTTTTGTCGTAAAATTGATTGCGGATAGACTGTTTGTATGACCGATCTTATACGTAACAAAAAAATTACATTATTGAACCAAATAATGCAATTTTCACAAAATTAATGCCAATGGTCATGATTGTATGAGCTTAAAGGTAGATGACCCGATCACATTTTCGGAACACAGAATTATTTCAAACATACGGAGATTTTCATATCATATGAAAGCTCGTATTTTTCTCATCATCATACTGAAATTTGACGGCCTTAATCGGTATAATTACGGAGAAATCGATGAAATAACGTCGAATTACCGCGAATGGTGGTATACCACCGATATAGTTTGTGTACAACTCAATGGGTACAGTTCACAGCATCTTGTGCGTCTAAAATAAGAACCATTAGAGCTATGCAACTCAAACTTTGGAACACGACTTTTTTAAGGATGACCTTTCATGTAGAATAGAAAACTTCAAGTTGAAAATCGGAAATGTGATCGGGTCATCTACCTTTAACTGAATACTGGCATTTTTACTGAATTGCCGAATTTTGCATGGTTTATTCCAAAATGAAGTTTGAAAGCTAACAGATAGCAGCCTGTGAAATGTAACGGTTGATATTTTAAGGTAATTTAGTAGGCTTAGATGTTTTATACATGAAAATATCACTGGTTTGTTTAGGTGAGCTTTAATAATCAAGAAATCGAGATTTTTCGAACAATATTTTTTTGGTATCGAAGCTACTCAGTGGCGAGGAATGTGAAGTGGTCGCGATTGCGACCAGCTGTTTATGGCGTCTCATACAGTGGATAAATTATTTGTCCGACGCATGAACTAAGTTGAAAACTTTATTATCTTAATTCAAAGGGACTGAAACCACCGTGATTGGTAAAACAAAACTTCCCTACCGTTCTTGTGTATACATTTTTATAATACAGGGTGTATCAAAAAGAATTAGGACTCTGTTTCATGACGGTGTAATTCTTATTATAATTATTGGACCATGACAAATTTAGTCTCAATGTAACGCCCAATTAATGATTATGATATCCTGAAAATATGAGATCAATCCGATGAAAAAATAAGAAAACTAGCATACTTTGTGTAAACCATGTCATTTACTGGTTTGTACAATGGGAATTCACATAGTAACCGTCGAGTATTACATGATGAAAGTGCTCGATTTGTAACTCAATGAACTGTTTAACAAAACTTTTTAAAATTTGTACAGAATATGCAGGCATCTGTTTTGCAGATTTTTTTTAGCCAGTATTGATTTGTGCCATAATTAAATGGAATACCAAACTAAACTTTGCTACCGGTATTGACTGATAAATTATTTACCATGTTGACAATATTACAACGTATTGAAACGTAAACCATATTATTTACTGGTCTTATACATTGTACAAACCAGTAAATGACATGGTTTACGCAAAGTACGCTAGTTTTCTTATTTTGCATCGGATTGATCTTATATTTTCAGGATATCATAATCATTAATTGGGCTTTACATTGAGACTAAATTTGTCATGGTCCAATTATTATAATAAGAATTACACCGTCATGAAACAGAGTCCTAATGTTTTTGATACACCCTGTATAAGGCTAAACTTGCTTGACAAAAGTCATGTCAAGCGTACGTGTTGTGCACGCACAGTTTTGTTTACGTTCGTCGTACGGTACGCATGCATAATGCATAATTCATACAGTGTTTTCCACATAAAGCGCGACATCCTAGTAATTTGCATATGAACAGTGGGTTTTTCTCAAATTGACAACGCTTTGACGCTGCGCTGTACTGAGTTGTTGAATCCAATATAACCAACTGCGGATTAATCATTTGTATATTCATGTACTTCAATTCCAATATAGCCAACTGCGGATTTTCATGACAGTGCAGCTGAAAATGGAATTGAAATCATTTCATCGGAGAGTTTTGCGGATAATCCAGAAATGCAAGTATCCAATATAAAGGTGAGCTGAATAAATAATGCTTCTTTTAGGGTAAACTACAGGGTAACCCAAACAAATGTTAACACTCCGGGCACATAAGATATCTTAAAAGGACAAGAACACACGGGTCTAATCTTGATGTATTATGAAAGCTGAGTAAATTAGCTTAGTAAATTAGCTTTCATTTGCATTTCATTGCGTTCCAATTGGTTATTTAGAACGGGCGATATGCTTCAGCAAACCTGAGGAAGCAAAATCGGCTTGGTCCAAAACCCTCTCAGTATGAAAGTAAAGCTTATAAAATGCACGAAGCAAGAAGCAACATAATTAAGTCACACACACACATCAATTAATCTCTTCTTTGTTCTTTCAACGCATTCTTTTCGATTCTTTTCAAGCTTAAAAGACATAAATAAATATATTCCACATAAATTAAATTACATAGATATTTTGTCATGAGTTCAAGTTCTATACTCTTTTTCCATGTGCAATGGGTAGATGTCAGTAAAGCAGGGGGTGTCTTTAAAATTGAAATTGAAACATTTCATGTTCTTTGTTGAAATGGTCCATCAAATTAAATACATTAACTAATAGTGCACTGAAATAAAACTATTATTGCACTGAAATTAACCATAAATCAATAATCGATACATTCTAACTTATGATTAAATGTTGCAATGGTGTTCCTTTTGAATTACTGCACAATAATGTTTTTGGCATTCTTACCAGTTCGTAATCATAGTTGTAATTATTGCAAATTGGACCAAGCCGATTTTGCTTCCTCATGTTTGCTGAAGCATATCTCCCGTTCGGAATAACCAATTGGAACGCAATAAAATGCAAATGAAAGCTTATTTACTCAGCTTTCATAATACATCAAGATTAGACCCGTGTGTTCCTGTCCTTTTAAGATATATTTTGTGCCCGGAGTGTTAACATTTTTTGGGGACACCCTGTACACTGTAAAATAATATCAACGCTATATTCCAACGCGTTGTAGTGTTAATTCACTCAAGTTTTTAATACGATGGTGTTAAAAGTAGTATATATACAGACCTTCGTAATTATTATTAACATGTCTTCGTCAACGCCTAATGTCAATATAGCGTGAATGTGTTAACATTTTAGAAAGAGTCGCAATGTGTGCAAATGTTAATGCTAGAGTTAATTCGATAACTTTTAACACGCAAAAGCGTTAATAAACCCTTAAAATGTGATACGGGAAACCCGATGTGTTGTTACGTCAAAAATCATCCACAGCCATAATTATTGTTGCGTACTTCGATATACGATTCTGGTGATGAAAATAAAGTTGATTTTGAGTGCTTTCGGAATCAAGATAAATATGACTTTGGCAGTGGTTTAGACCGGGGGTTTAGAACCAGAAATTGTTGTTGACAGTGATAAAACAGCTTCAGAATTGCTGATAGTGACGCGGTTAGCCATGGAATAACCGACAATGCGTGGTGTATTTCACAATACCGTTTCCACGCAATGTAGGTTGTTCCGTTGCTAAACCGTACAAAAAGCAACACGGCGGATTTTACTATTTACTAGTCGTCACTGTAAAAAGGCTATCACGAAATCATGGAATGCAAGGTTACTTTGTTTTTGTTTTGTTTTCTTATTTTTTGTGTAAGATCGGTTGATTTATTATAAATCTAAATAGGCTTACGAAAATAACAGCCTTTAAGCTTACACACATGTCTTATTATTTTTTAACGCTTCAACGTGTTAATTAAGTGTTATCCACTCACGTTAAAAATGGCGTTGACGAGTTAATACCACAACGTGTTAAAAACTTATTGACCTTTGAACCTAAAACCGTAGGTCACAATGTCCGGTCAAAGACGGAACATGTCTTAAATTGTACTCCTGAGTAGGTCAATGAACCCTAATGACCCCTTCTTGATTTTTGTCCCCAAAGTCATGATTGAATTTGTGTTCTTGTCCCATCAAAATACAGGTGCAACAAGTGCAATTGAAATCGAACCGTGTCTTAATTTTGTACCGTATTTTCCACTAACCTGACTTCCATGTGACATTTCGATTCTTTTGGAAAAGTAAGTGTTATGCCCGTGATCGCAAAGAAGCCACGCTCAAATGTGAAATGGTTTCACTGTGTATAGAAAAGTTCTTTTAGACTGAAATTGCCACTGAATACATGTACATTGATTGTGCCCAGAGTGATCCGCTGGCCCGGGACCACCCAGGATGTGGGGGTACCTTTTTATCATGTAGGTAAAAAATATCCGAATCCATTGAAATTTTGAGCCGAATCAATTGAAATATGTCACTTCACTAGTGTTACTCCTAGGTTTAAACCTTGGACTAATTAGGCCAGGTTTTAGGAAACTGGGTTAAGGTTAGACCAAGATGTAAGCTTAACCTGGACTAACTAGGCCAGAGCTTAAGTTAGACCAGATTTAAGTTAGACCACCTTTGGGAATATGAGCCTATATGTCTGCTCAGGTGACAAGTTAAAAATGTATGTCTGCTCAGGTGACAAGTTAAAAATGTATTTTTCAAATTCCAGAAGGGCCGCCGTAGGTCAGTTAGTTTTCACTGTTTCGGTATCGCTCGATACTGGAACAGTATGTTCTAGTATCTGGCGATACTGATAAACATGCTACCAGTATTATAGCGATTTGTCCCGGTTGAACGACACTGCTGATACACAATTGTTTTCCAGTATCACCCAATACTGGAACATTATATATGTGCCAGTAGCGTCCGATACTAGGAAAGTCATTAAATATATTCATTTTTGCATTTTAACTGGTTTAAAAAATCGGTGAAATCGGGACCTGACTATTTTGACTCACCCTGTATTCGATTACTGGGGGAAGATACGAGTCACGAGGAAAACAATGGGTTTACGAAGTGTACGTCTCAGCTTGATTTTTGATATGATTAATCGTTTCTTGATACATTGCATACTATACGAGTAGTGGAATCGCTTAAGGGCAATTTTGGCCATTACGTTTACTTGTCGGATACAAGCAAATCATGATGATATATTCTTCTTTAGGTTATGACACGTGATTCTAGAAGGGGTGTTCATGTGAGAAGTCATCATAATCCAAAATGGCTGCTCCCATAAAATGATGTGTTGCAATAGGCAATAAAATGTTGTTATCACTGTCTAAATGCTGGAAGGATGTATTATATCAGTGGAATTATCTTACATGGATATGCTTTGTTGGTTATCAAAAGTTAATTTTTGAATCCAACATGGCGGCTACTGTGAAATTATGTATTACTAATACAACGATTTTATACGTGAAGTCCTAAAATAATAACGTTAGATATCTTTAGTTTATTTTATGTTTATGTATATATAAGGCTAATGTAACATACAACCACAATATTAAAAGATGGCCGCTATCCAAAATGGCCGCTGCAATGAATAACACTAATGCTTTGATGAAATGTGTTTTGAAATACAGTGTGAAACTTTCTATTCTCAATCTATAAATATGATGATTAATATGATTCGTTACCTGCTAGCTCAAAGTCATTACTGGACGAGCTGCTCCATGGGAATAATTTGGAGTAACAGCTCCTAACGGAATCACAGACATGCCTTTAATACGGTTTTCTAATTTTCCACCAATACTAAGTTTAGCAATATGAGGCCACTACTTGGAACATCCACACAGGAAACCAATGACATATAGCTCAATCTACCAGACTATGCGAATGTAAAATTGCTCTTAAGGTTCCGTCTGTTGCGGTACCAGAATACCAAATGACAGAATCATACCCGAACAATTCGGCAGATGCTTTGATTGAAGAACGACAGTGAACTAACATCGTATGCCTCGTGGACTGCACACAGAGATGGCACCTGTGGCGAACAATGAGAGATCCGTTAGATTCATCTGGGTTAACAGAGGGTCTCTCTTGTTTACTATCCCATTGATAGTCAATACTACGCCACTTTGGTGAATAATCTTACTTTAACCAGACTTAGCGTAAACTGAAAAAACTGCGCGCAAGGTTTAAAATGACGCGAACAACATCTTGCTTAAAACAGCATTTTAAGTTTAAAAACACTAAATATGCAAATCGGCGGTCAAATATGTAAATGTTATCTCAAAACTTGGTTAAACTATTTACAAAAATCAATTATTTAATCAAAAAAAAAAAACTTTCTGGTATATAACAGGTTATAATCAATTTAACTACAATTTTATTTTCATTTGCCTCATAAAAACAATAAAATACATAACAAATTGTACGCATGTATTTATATAGGAAAATATACGAGTTGTGTCAATTTTGCATACTTCAAAACACCAAGGACAGGCCCTATGACAATAGTACTTTAATGTAATGGACCTATTCGAACAATATGCATTACAAAATATGATGCAAAATTAAGCGAGGAAGACTTTGCAACACCAAGTAAGACTGGCAAATAAATCTTGTAATGCAATAGTGTTTCATTTGTTGTAGAAGATTTATGATAGATCTATTGAGTTATCTTATTGTTGGAAATATGTATGCAACTTATTCGATTTACAGAATTGAAGCGGCAACGGCGTATTAATCGTAACATCTACCTACTGCAGTGAGCTATTGTGCACTTTTTTGAAGTGGAATGATAAGGTCTACTGAAGTAAAATTTTATTTTTAAACTTCTGCAACTTATTAGATTACAGAATAAGCTTTAAAAACTCCATACATCATAACATCTCTAATATCTACCTAATGCAGTGAGCTATTGTGTGATTTTTGTATTGAAGTAAAATCTTATTTTGTAAGTCTAACACTTATACTATATAGATTACAAAATTGAAGCGGTAGATACATGCACCTAATGACATCTCCAATATCTACATAATACGGTGAGCCATTGTGTAATTTTTTGAAGAGGAATGATGAGTTCTATAGTTAAGTAAAATCTTATTGATGAGCTACACAGTACTATTAACTCTAATCAAATATTGTTCAATGCATTTAAACATTTAATGTGCAATATATGGACGCCATTTTACATTTTAACCGCCCCCTTAGGTTGCAACCATCTGCCAAATGAGCACCCCTTCCAAAATCAATTGTTTTGACCTTATGAAGATTTGTACAAACTTTGGTGCTTGTATCCGGTCTGTAAACGTAATTTCGTTAAGCGATTCCACTAGAGTGTCATTCAATAGGTTCAACATCCTCCCTCATCTCCTCGCTAATATAAATGTCAGCTATATGATATCTGGCATTATTGTCGCTCTTAATCCCCAGCTCCACATTCACAGTCAATTTGTCTTGATTAGGTCAAGCAAGAGTTAGAAAAAGGACTGTTTATCCCTTTTGTATTATTATATTTAAAAGCATGATCTTAACACTAGAAATGGAAATTAATGTATGATATATAGGCATAATATTATCCTGTATAAATAAGATTGCAAGCAGTAGTAATTCGTGTAGCTTTACTATACTCTATTTGGCCATCTCGAGACAGTGACGTAACTGCGTATTCTACTAATTGCATCACATAACGCGCGCGCAAACACGAGAGTTGAAAGGCGGAAGATACACACGCGTGCGTAAAAGCTGCGCCTGTTCAGTTACGTCACTGTCTCGAGATGGCCAAACAGAGTATAGGTATAGTTGTGATCATAGAGTAAAGAAGTTTGGCAATCGCCGCTCATTTATGTGCCTGCGGATGACCATACAAAACCAGATGACCACAAGGTGGCATTACTAGCTATAACCTAAATTTTATTTCATTCAAATTGTTTATTCGAAACGGAAGATATGTGCATTTTTTCAAAATTCTGTGAAATAAAATCCCTTCCAACTTATCTAAGGGATCCTTATGGATGTAAAAGTTTAACGCGCGCCTTTTGAATAAGTCAATCAAAGGCGTGTTGGTATTCACAGCACTTACAATAGGAAAATAGATTATATTGTCTTTGCGGTTATATTTGTAATAGTTTTTGTGCAATCAGAGATAGCCTATAACAAACATTATTGAGTATTAACAAAATGTATTTTGAAACTTGTTATTTTAATCGAACTGATATGAGAGAAGTCTGAGAGAAAACAGATCTTATATCTTTAAACAGTTTGTGCTTTGACAACTTACTAGGCCAAATGCATAGTCCATTTTATGAATATGTTTGTGCAATACTGAGTTATATTATAATATATTTAAATACTTTGCATGCAACATCGTTTTATTTATCAGAGATTCAACAAAAAAAACCATTTCAATTTGGTATAAATTGCAACGGTTTATAACATTGTTTTCATATGTGATTCTGGGTATTCCATACGAGGAATGTAAGTTACACGAGTACTATAATGATGTAATAATGGGCATGATAGGGACTTGTGTATGATACCACTTCCATCCATAAATGGAACGGGAAACAAATAGGTGAAGGAATTTAGGCTAATGTATTGTATCATTGTATGAGACATTAATAAAAAGAACAACCATGAATATAGATTGGCTCTGTTTGAAATAATCATACGGTAGAAATGAAGTTATCGAGTCAGAAGAACACGCCGCATCCAGCTCATACAGCAGTATTTCATTAAATGTTACACCTTAATAATTAAAATGACATTTATTAATGTTAACTAGAAAATCACAAGTTGCATCAGAATTGCAATTTATCTTGCTAAACTATTAAGAAGAACATGTCTAAAATGTAATGCAATTGGAGATAAAACAATGATATGATATCGTCGCTGTTCTGACATACCGGCACATCACGAAAAACAGCGTTTTGAGAAAAAAATATCTTGTTGGAGCATTTACATCAAATGCCATTAGTGAGCTGCGATTGCCAAACTTCTTTACTCTATGATCACAACTATATCTAGTAAAGCTACACGAATTACTAATGCTTGCAATCTTATTTATACAGGATAATATTATGCCTATATATCATACATTAATTTCCATTTCTAGTGTTAAGATCATGCTTTTAAATCTAATCATACAAAAGGGATAAACAGTCCTTTTTTCTAACTCTCGCTTTTACCCAATCAAAAAAAATTGACTGTGAATGTGGAGCTGGGGATTAAGAGGGACAATAATGCCAGATATCATATAGCTGACATTTATATTAGCGAAGAGATGAGGGAGGATGTTGAACCTATTGAATGACCCTCGTATAGTATGCAATGTATCAAGAAATGATTAATCATATCAAAAAATCAAGCTGAGACGTACACTTTGTAAACACATTGTTTTCCTCGTGACTCGTATCTTCCCGCAGTAATTGAATACAGGGCGAGTCCAAATAGTCAGGTCCCAATTTCACCGATTTCTTAAACCAGTTAAAATGCAAAAAATTAATATATTCAAGGACTTGCCTAGCAAAGTGGCATTACTAGCTATGATTTGATTTTATTTGATTTTATTCAGCATATTATCACATTATACAAAAATAGGATTGCACGGAATACAAATATAAACTCTATTAGAACTACAAATATACATACATTTATACAGCAAAACATTTAAAATGATAACATGCCAAGGAAAACCCTTTAAGCTAAATGAAACTTATTTCCAAAGAGGTCCTTATATTACAATTAAGAAAAGGGATGACCATACATACTATAAAAACACCATACTCACTTTAAAACGGGAAATATATCATGTGATTCAAAAGGTGAGTTTTTGCATCTTTTTAAAAAATGGATTTCAGTGAAATAGATTTAACATTGCCAGGCAGCCTATTACAATCTGTGATTGCATTATAATAAAAAGAACAAGAATTTGGGGTCTTGATCTGAGGCACTTGAAAATTAAAATCCCTTCCCTTTGTGTTATAACGATGTAAACTTGACCGTTTTATAAAATTGTCTTTCATGTAGTTTGGACATGTGTCACAAAAGATTTATGAACATGGTTCAAACGGAGCTCAGCTCTGGTGTTGATATTCAACAAACCAAGTGATTGGAAATTAGCAAGACTTATATGATACATATAATCTTTGTTGAGGATGAATCTAATAACCTTGTTATGAGCACATTGTAATCGTTGTTTGTGATACTTTGAAGTTCCTTCATACCAGGTGAGATTGAATAATCAAAAAGACATAACACCAGAGCTGAACAGATATTTTTTTAAATTTCTGGTTAAAACAATTTGCCTGCCTGTAAAGAAATTTTTCCAAATTCTGTGAAATACAATCTGTTCCAACTTATCAAAGGGATCCCTATGGATGTAAAAGTTTAACGCACGCCTTTTGAATAAGTCAATCAAAGGCGTGTTGGTATTCACATCACTAGGAAAAGAGATTCTATTGTCTTTGCGGTTGCGTTTTAATAGTGTTTTGTGCAATCAGAGATAGCCTATAACAAACATTATTGAGTATTAACAAACGTTGACCAAAGTAATTGAAACTTGTTATTTTAATCGAATTGATATGAGAGAAGTCTGAGAGAAAACAGATCTTATATCTTTAAACAGTTTGTGCTTTGACAACTTACTAGGCCAAGTACATAGTTCATGTTTCTGAATATGTTTGTGCAATACTGATTTATTATATTTAAGTCCACCACCAAACTTGGAATACTTTGGATTTCGCGTATTTTCGTAAATATATTGTAAATCTGGAATATGATATTGTCGTGAAAACATCACCAGGTATGAAGAAGTATGTCTACTCTCAAAAACAATGAAAACATTTACCAATTTTGTACACGAAGTATTCTTCCTGATATTTTGAAAACGGGACCTTACTATTTTGACTAACCCTGTATATCCAATGGATCTGGTTCACATACAACCAGGACCTTTATGAGTTAAGTATTGTCTGGTTCACATCAAACCAGGACCTTTATGAGTTAAATGTTGTCTGGTTCACATCAAACCAGAACCTTTATGACTTACGTGTTGTCTGGTTCACATCAAACCAGAACCTTTATGAGGTAAGTGTTGTCTGGTTCACATTATACCAGGACCTTTATGAGTTAAGTGTTGTCTGGTTCACATCAAACCAGGACGTTTATGAGTTAAGTGTTGTCTGGTTCACATCAAACCAAAACCTTTATGAGTTAAGGGTTGTCTGGTTCACATCAAACCAAGACCTTTATGAGTTAAGTGTTGTCTGGTTCACATCATACTAGGACCTTTATGAGTTAAGTATTGTCTGGTTCACATCAAACCAGGTCCTTTATGAGTTAAAGTGTTGTCTGGTTCATATTAAACCAGGACCTTTATGAGTTAAGTGTTGTCTGGTTAACATCAAACAAGGACTTTATGAGTTAAAGTATTGTTCATCATAGAGTAAGAAAGTGTTTTACTCAAAAACCATTTAAACTCTATTGAAACATATTATTCAGGTTAAACATTCATGTTCCTGTTGAATATCTAAGCCGGCTTGTAACTTGTATTGCTGGACTTTTAAAATTGGAAAATATGCGTATAATTCCTTCTTAACATTGTTTTCATATGTGATTCTGGGGATTCCATACGGGGAATGTATAGTTACACGAGTACTATAATTATGTAATAATGGGCGTGATAGGAACTTGTGCATGATACCACTTCCATGCATAAATGCAACGGGAAACAAATAGGCGAAGGAATTTAGGCTAATGTATTGTATCATTGTATGAGACATTAATAAATGAATATAGATTGGATCTGTTTGAAATAATCATATGGTAGAAATGAAGTTATCGAGTCAGAAGAACACACCGCATTCAGCTCATACAGCAGTATTTCATTAAATGTTACACCTTGAGAATTAAAATGACGTTTATTATGTTAACTAGAAAATCACAAATTGCATCAGAATTGCAATTTATCTTTCTAAACTATCAAGAAGAACATGTCTAAAATGTAATGCAATTGCAGATAAAACAATGATATATTATCATCGCTGTTCTGACATACCGGCACATCACGAAAAACAGCGTTTTGAGAAAAAAAATCTTGTTGGAGCATTTACATCAAATGCCATTACCAATAAATATATACTTATGTTCGTTATGAGAATGTTACAAAAACAAATTGCAATTATTAATTAGGAATAAGGAGTAAGTATGTCGTAAAGTCATATGTCGGTATGTCAGAACAAAAAGAAAATGACTTCCTATTCTTCCCACAATGATATGCCTGTATGTCAGAACTGCAGTTACACGGTGGTCTATGGCGGAATATCGTGGTTTACCGTGATATCAAAACACAATGAGGTTTTCATGCAGGAAGTATAAAACCATGGCGTATCACACTAATTAGTGTTGTATCTCATTAATTAATTACCTTTTTGTCTATAATTCTGGGGAGAATAAAGAGATTCATTCGTATATGATGAAATGAGGTTCTTATAAACTGATCCACAATTATATATACTCACTGAGTGCGTTTCGGCAATCGCTGTTGCCTTTCTCAACACATGTTTGATGGTCTATTTACTGTCACCGACGGTAGAGGGAGTTTTACCAGCGGCGGTTTTGGAATTGCCAGTTCGTTTTTTTGACTCCACACAGTAAAAGTTTGTCAAAAACATGAGAAAGGAGTTACTACCCCTCATCTCGGTTCATGGTGGTGGTGCCCCCTTTCTTTCTTATCTCCACTGCTTCTTTAATCCACCTCTTATACCGATAGATAATACACATATCTTTTGAATCAGTTCAAAGAATCTCATTTCATCATCTATTGCTACCGATCCTGACGAATCTATTCAGCAGTTTCGTTTGTAGATTATAAAATACAACTTAACTCATGTTGCCCAAAATTGCACATGTGCTGGTATGTCAGTACAGCGACGATATTATAGGTTTCCATTTTTTATAGAGATACGCCTATTATGCATTACAGTAAACAGTGATATGTTATTATAAGTTACCATCGGCTACAGTTAATATTATAGTAAATGGTGGTAAGAGACGCAACATTATACTTCAAAGGCGACGATGTCTTTGTTTAATGTTTAATGAGTGGGCAAAGTTTCATCAGTGGGTTAAAGTTGTTATGTTTGCCTGCTTGATAATGGGCAAAAATGTTTGTTATTCTCAACAAACATTCTACCTCCCCCCTTGGAATATATTGGTGCGTCCCTAAAATCTGATATTTGACTGCGTAGTAAAACCCCAAAACAAGGACAATGGGATCACTGGTGTCATCAGTCGTTAGCCGAGTGGATGGCTTACGCCAAGTTTAATGTGCGCGTTATTTCACTACCTGTGCGACTTGGACCTCGTATATTTCCCCGGCTGATTGTTTTGCAAATAATAATTATAGTTCTTTGGCTGAGCTATAATGTCTGATATTCCACCATATTTACCATGTTTACAAATGATGAAAGGTGAACAATTATATTAAAAAGAAAAATAATCAGTAATTCAATTTCAAGGTTGCACATGAACAACGGGACCGGTGTCTTGTTGTAATCAAGTTAAATAATATTTGTCCTAGGGCGATGTTGTTTCTGCATACATTTAATTTGATTAATATGAGTCATCAAATAAAAGAGTATTTGCCAACTAACCAACCAACCAACCAACCAACCAACCAACCAACCAACCAATGCAACAAACAAGCAACAAAAAACCAAAAAAATGACCAGTAAAAAAAACCCCAAAAAATGACCAGTAAAAAAGAATCAAACAAAGCAAATTAAGACAGAGAATACAAGTAGAACAATGATTCGTTTTATTACTATTGAACACGTCTTGAGCGCAGTATTTTGTTGGGCTTGTAGGAATCTTCTCGAGAAAATATATATCTCCCATGTACCTCATTTGTTTCTCTTTCAGAAACGTGGGGCAAGGATTATACTGGGAAGTTTCTACGAAGATAAAGCAAGACAGATATTTTGTAAAGCTTACAAGGAAGGCATGTATGGAAGCAAATACGTGTGGATAGTGAACGGTGAGAGAATAATTAGTTTTCCAATACCAATAAATGAAGAGTTTTGTTCCAAAAGGAGCTAACTCACTTAAAGTGAAATAGGAGAAAAGCAAAAAAAAAAAAATGAGGATGTTGCACTTCTTTGATTATGCCAATTTTCTGCCATATGAAAGATACCATACGCGGAAGCTTAAAAACCGGTTTGATTTCATTTTTGATTTTTACTGCATTTCCTATGTCTTTCTTTATTTTCGGATATCAGTGGAGTTAGCTCCTTTTGGAACAAAAATGTTTCGACCAATTTTCAAAAAACTCTTTACCAAACCATTGTTATTTCCAAATAATGTACACCTGAAAGACAATATCAAATCACATTGAAAACAGAAAACCGCATTAAAAACACCTTTTCAACTTTTTTAATTATGATGTTTTTATATTTTGTAAAAAAAATGAAAATTTGGACATTTAAGCACATTTTTTGAAATAAACATTTACGTTTTCTTCAATGCATTTTATTAAGGCCATTCCTATCAATGTTTTACCATGATAAAAGAACCATATTTCTACCATTTTGGCTTAAAAAATAGTGAATTATATTCAAATTTCCGGAAATTAACGGGAATTTCGGAAATTACTGAGGGCCATAACTTTGGACCCGAACATGCTACAGATGTAGAACAAAGTTTAACAGTTGTATTTTGTAACTCTATTTCATGTTCTGCACCTAACTCATTTTTTTTCAAAAAGGTGAGTTAGCTCCTTTTGGAACTAAGCTCTTCAAATAGAGGACTTGCTAGGCTTTTCGTATGGTCTTGACCCAATTCCTTTAACCGATATGTATCCTGCTCCTCAAAGTGATTGGTAGGGGAACCCCACCTTACAAGAAATTAACTATGGGGGAATGCAACGTTTACACACCCATATGGATTGTATACTATTTGACATATTGTATTAACCAATAATAATAATAATACCCTAGCTATAGGAGATAAGTGCCGTTAATCAGAATTTTACATAAGGAAGGTTTGAGAAACCTATCTCGTGTACAAAATTGTGCTGACTCCAACAACAAAATTCTTATTAAATCCACTTACGTCATTTTGTTTCCATAAACTATAAATGTTGACTCTATTTGGGGTAAAACAATTGAATCTTCCTTTGGACGTTTTCATAAGCATATCTTAAGTAAAAATTGATATTATTTATTTATATCATTTATGAAGTTTGTAATACCGAAAAAAGTGTACTTTAGTTTCCAGATTCTGGACTGCACTAGTATCGTCCGATACTGGTACAAAGTCGGTGTGCCAGTATCTCCCAAACTACACCCCTATATACTAATTTTCGGAACATCGCCTGATTAAGATAGTTTAATAATAATGTTACACTCGCGACCCTCTTCAACTGAAAAAGCTTGGTAATTGCGCCTTTATTACTCGAGCTAATTAGATGGGTGTTTCCGTAACCTGGCATACTTTATCTGACACACTGACACACTTTTATCTGACCCAGTTTTTAAGGCGTTTGATGAACTCCTGAAATCATGTAGTTATAAACCCCATGTGGCTCCAAACTTATGTGTGAAAGAAATTAAGTGATTCCCTTGATACTGTACAGGTTTATTTTATCTACAAATATCGTAGGCTCTCACGTACATTGTGGAGAGAAACCATGAGTGCAGTGAGCCCTGATTTTAAGGGATGGGACGGGTTGGTGAGTGTGTTGCGTCCGTCACGCGTAATGCATGCCATGAACTTCTCAACGAGTTATCATGTGTCCGGCTTGTTTGAGGACGTTGGTCATACTTTTCATTTATAATTCACCTTGGTATTAACAACCACAAGTGAGTTTTGTTTTAGGTTTAATTCATTATTCACTCAATGCCGCATTTTCCCGTTTTCAGATATGCGCAGAAAGGATCACAGATCGTAATCCGAAATGTTGAATTTCTTTTACTAGGGTAGCTACCGTTCGGACAAAAATTGTGGTTTTCGGAGTGAGTGATGACATATTATGGTCTTCACCCAAAATATTCATCAGAGATATAGCTATATTTCTGTATATGAAGAGCTGTTTTGCAAAAGGGCTTCCATCCACTTCTGCATGTTACTCATTTTGCATTATTGAATGGATGGCTATTCATTATGTGGAATGTGGCTTGTATTGTCGGTGCCTCAAACGGCGTGCATGGATGCACTAATCCAAATCGTAGAAACAGTAATGAACACAGCTATACAATAATTTGATTAATTCCATAGACTTGTCAATGGAAATTCACTACTGCAAAATGAGTAACATATGGGAGTGGTCTGTAGGCCCTGCAAAGAAGCTCTTCATATACGGCTGTTTTTTTTTCATCTTAAAGATCGCATGAGTAACAAGCATTTATACGGGACTATACGTCCGACAAATAAAAAAAAATCACGACATTTTCTAAATGTAAACAACAAACTCTTACACAGATCTTATAGTGACACTTTCACAGTAGTAACATAGGTGAACGCAGAGTTTGCTAACGATAAAGAAACTGGCGGTACCATTATGTCAACCGTTCCTATGTTGTTGCTGCGCGACCGGGTTTAACATGTCGCACGCGAGTTGGCACGCACGTATTGACGCAGACAATGTGTGTACGCGTTTGTGGCGAAAACCGTACTTTGTTTACGTGGCGGGGTGAAAGCAGGCAGTCCATTGCTCCGCACAATGCATACTGGACACTACAATAAAAGATAACGAGAGCAAGACACAAACAAAAAAAGTAATCATAAAGCCAGGCCAGGGTATATAAGACCTTTATTTTAATAAAGAAACTGGGAGCAAGGCGCAAACCGTATCTAGGATAACATGTATTTTAATACACTTCAGTCACTTTAAAAAGTGCCCGAAGTGGCTGAAGGAAAATACATTTGATGGAGTCCCCCATGCAGAATATAACCCCATTTGATGGAGTCACCCGTGCAGTGTCACCACATTCGATGCCGGAGTTACCCATACAGGTAACCCTATTTGATAGGAGTCCCCCATGCAGTTTTCTAACCCCATTTGATGGAGTCACCCATGCGGGTAACCCCATATGCAGTCAACCATGCTTCTGCTATTATAAATATGGGTAATAATGAATGTTTTGACTTAAACATGTTATATAAACTGCTCACAAAAAGTTAGGAAACTTTTTTTAATCGAGTATATTTTTATTATTTATTACCCTCTTTGTATATATTATATATCAATGGAAAGCAGAAGTGTTCTTCTTTAAAATGATACCACATTTGCAATGATTACATGTTGTTGAACTTGGCCACATGAATGAGAATGAGGCAAAGTCACAAATCAAATGTGCCAAAATTACCTTTATCTGTGCTAAACAGTCAATAGGTAATGATCAATAATCAAACCGGTCATGCTTGAGAACCATGAATGGTTTACACAAAGATTTGCACCAGTGAGCACAACACACACACCCCAACCCTCATCTCTTTAGAAACCCATTGTTTGGGTATTTGCAAGACTGGGTTAACAGGTGGAAGGACATGAAGGTAAGTGATGGAAGGTTTAGGCCTACAACTTGTAAACCAATATAAGACACGGTAAACGTTTTAAAATTGAGAAGTCTTGCTTGTTTTCATTACAGTGTCAATTTGTTTGTTCACACAGTAACACAAAATTGCTAATTTTGGCACATTTGATTTGTGACTTTGTCTCATTCTCATTAATGTGGCCAAGTCCAGCGACATGTCATCATTGTACATGTGGTATCATTTTAAAGAAGAACACTTCAGCTTTCCAATGATATGCAACATAATACAAGAGGGTAACACAAAATAAAACTATACTTGATTATAAAAAGTTTCCTAACTGTGAGCAGTTTACAATGATTTATTCTAAACATGAAAAAAATCATGTTGGGGGAGAGACCACGACAGACGATTCAGGAGTGGCCTTCGTGTATATTGAACAAGGGGTGATGATGTAGGTCCAAGGTTTGGATTAATGTCGTTGGAAAGCAAAAGCAATAGAGGATAAGTAGATGTGTAATTTACATTTATCATGAATGCAGCAAAAGTTCCAATATATTTTCTGTCTTCATATTTGTTTGAGATGTTTTTGAAAATACGATCCAATTTACCAAAGTTAGTGTCATGCTCAACTTTCTGGAAATCATCCAAACTATCGAGTATAATTGCACCAGACAGGATGATTAAAATATAGATAATCTCCATTATTGATCCAGGTAGTGGCGATGTGTTAAAAGATTAATCAATTGAAGTGGGTATAACCGTATAAATACAAAGTGGAGAACGTGTCAAGTGCTTGAGGAGAGTAGGTTCAAGATGCACATTGACGCCTGCATAAGTTAAAACTCCATGGTCACTCCATGGTCACTGCTAGGTTCAAGCAGGTTCAAGCAGGGAAGTGTCAATTGACACCTCACTGGTTCAAGGTAGTTTATGTCCATGTATATAAATACATCCAGGTAAAAAATCACATATAAAGTGTATGAAGACTTCAAATTTCAAATATAAATCCATATAAAACAGCCAAAGTAGATATCTTATCACCAAGAAAAGTTGTAGGTAGTTTCCTTGCTACAATATCCAACACTAGTAAAAATTACAGCACATAAATCACAGTTGAAACAGGACAAAACAGATGACAATTGCAGAGACAATTTGGCAGGCATCCTGTCAGAGCAGGAGCAACTACCTATGAAATCCGTCACATGGCTGATGGTTTCCCCATAGACCTGTAGTGTTGGGTTAGGATTTCAGGTGGCCGTCATATACTCTGTTTTGGGACCGCTAATGATGAGGCCAAGGTCTTTTGCTGCTGCAGCAGATTTGTCAGCTGGATCTGAGCTCGTGGAATTGTGGTCTCAAGTAAGGCAATAATATCATCAGCAAAATCAAGGTCGTTTAAAAAAACGGCGAAATGACGTCTAGAGTCTATGTGTCACAACTCATGTGTCATGGTCAGATGTAGCTTTCCTCAATAGGTAGTCTACCAGTATCACAAATAGGAATGGAGCTAGGACATCACCTTGTAGCACTCCAGTGGAGACAGCAAAAGGATCTGAGATGCTGCCATCTACCATCACAGCACTTTTCGAGTTGTTGTACATCACACCTATGGCATCGACAAGAGGTTCTGGTATTCCGTAATGTCGCAGCACTGCAAACATGACTTTCCTGTTTAGTGAGTCGAAAGCTTTCTTAAAGTCTATGAATGTGACTGTGAGAGGTAACTGATGGTCCTTGAACCCTTCCATAATCCTCCTGAGGATATGGATTTGCTGTGCGCAGTTTCTTCCAGGACGGAAGCCAGCCTGGTTGTTTCTCAAGATGGGGTCGACATGATCTCTATTTCTGTTTAGCAGGATCTTGTTGTACGCCTTGGCTGCAATTGACAGTAGAGATATTCCTCCATAATTTGTCATTTGAGATAGATCTCACTTCTTTGGTAGAGGTACAATAACGCCATTGGTTGGGTGGTTTAAGGGTAGTGTAGACTTCCATGCAAAATCCATGGACAACATTGACCAAAGCTTCACCGCCATCTTGGAATGCTTCTGATGTGATTGTACAGTCAAGACCTGTAGCTTAGTTGAGCTTCATTTGACTAATTGCTTCCTGAGTCTCTTGGAGTGTGGGAGGGTTAATTAGGATTGGTAGATCCTGATGAGCAGCAGGTGAAGGTAGATTGGATGGAGTTTGACCGCTGTTATTATTTAGCAATGAACTGAAGTACTTCTTCCATTCGGCATTTGGGGGTAGTACCATCTCTTTTCTTAACCTTGACACTGGGCTTTCTGTCTTTCCCAGAGAGATCATGGATGATTTTCCAAGTGGTGGAATAGTCGCCCTTTGAGTCAGCCAGTTGACGATCTTCCATTTGTTTGTTGAGTATGGATGATTTGTTCAATTCAATTCAATTTATTATAAAATAACATCGTGGCCAAAGGCCAAATTGCGCATTTTTTACAATATAAAAACATATAATATTATCATCAAAAATACATATAAATACATGATTAAACAGCGATAACATATGAAATACATATTTATGAATCCAAACACACATTTACAAGCAAATGAAATAAAACATCCTCACACCACAAATGTACACCCCCACCTCCGCACATAAACCCCCTTTATCACACAATTTGACAACACTATGTATCCACTAAGCATGTACTCATACACAAACCCACCTACCATACAACATTGCACATGAAAAGTACTATTAGCACCCCCTGCCACCCCTCACCCCCTCCTTATATGATATTGACCTAATATTGCACATTATCAAATAATCACAACATGTAAATGTAAACAGTACATAAAATCTCAATACATAACTGGGCAGTCACCTAAAATGAATTGATCAAAAGATTGATTGACAAAATAAGGCACACATAAACCCCTTTACCACACAATTTGACAACAAATGTATCCACTAAGCATGCACTCATACACAAGCCCCCCCCCCCTTCCAAACAACATTGCACATGAAAAGTACTATTAGCCACCCCCCCCCCCCCCCCCCCCCCCCCCCCCCAGTACATAAAATCTTAATACATGTTTACTGGGCAGTCACCTAAAATGAATTGTTCAAAAGATTAGGCACAGGGCTGTTTTGAAAGCGGGATGTTCTGAACGGTAATCATTGTGAAACTGAATCTGCATTGCGTAATCTTCTGCCATGAACTTCAAATCTGGTGTGGGGAAGGAGATGTTTTGTTCTAATATTGTCAGCCAGGCCTGATGCAAATTTAAGACACTGATTTTTTCTTCTACAAGCAAGGGATTCAAGTTGACAAGCAAACAAAGCATGAGTAACCACGGCCAAGGATGATTTTACATGCCCTTTTCTGAATTCTTTCAATTTCAAACCTTTGTTTTGCTGTAATACTTGTCTGCTCTGTATGAATCATTCAAATGAGCATTAAGCTTTTTCCATCGTTCCCTGGATTGCCGTGACTTTGATACCAGGTAGCGTCTTTTAGCCTCATCCCTCTCAGACTTTAGCTGAATTACCCATAAGAACATAAAAGTGGTCAAGGGTAACTTGTTGAAATATGCTATATCGGGAAGTGAATGAGCACAAACGTTTAAATTTCATAGTTATTAGATTTTACAAATATATTTTTGGGAGTATGCACCCTATACGGCATTTATAAAATCCCCTATTTGAGAGCTTTCCAAAAATGTATAATTTTGCTATCATCGGTTGAATACGTTTTTGTTATAGTCATGAATTAGGGCAAGTTACTGTGTAGCGAATAGGGAGAAAGCCAATGACAATTCAATCAATTCATGATTACAATTGTTAAATTCAATCAATTCATGATTACAATTGTTACATAATAGTTGACACGTTTGTTGGAACAGAAGCTTATAGAATATAAAACAATTTATAAAATAAGAGCAAAATCATGTCTGTACCATACAGGGATGAGGAGTTATTGTAAATTGAACTTAGAATTGGGAACATTTTCTATATTCCCCATAGAGATTATACACAGCGCCAGCGCCACCGCCGCCACCCCTGACTTTCGTAATATAATCAATCATATCTCAGCTAAACAGCTATAGAAATACCTGATTTATTCACGCAATGTAGCTAGATAAATAGTATTTCAGATGATACCTTAACCATGATAGGTCTACCATATTTAGTGGTTGAGTTGATAGAGAGAGATGGATAAAAAACAATGCACTGCCGCCACCCTTTTTGGCCATAAAGCGGTGCGGCTTATACTATGATGAGGTCTGAATCTTACTCCATGCTATAAGCCGTGCGGCTTATAGCACGGAAATTACAGGATTGTCCAATCATACCATATAGGCCTAAGCCCCCCCCCCCCCCCCCCCCCCCCTCCCCGCACTTTCCTTACTTGATAATATGGATACATATAGTAAGGCCACATCTGGATAAACGGAACGTGCGGTATTGATGCGTCACAAAAATCATACCCTAATAGGCCTAAGGCCCCCCCCCCCCCCCCCCTCCCGCACGTCCCTTACTTGATAATATGGATATAAGGGCACATGGGTTATCTGGATAAACGGAACGTGCGGTATTATTATCATGATTATTATAGGTATCTGGATTAGGGCAGCCGTGGTGTCTGGATTATACGGAGTTCACTATAAAACGCAGACAGTCTCACATTACCTGGATATAATACTATGCGCAAACAATTTTTTTGTCCTCAAAAGACAAAAGAGCATCTATATACAACACAACAAAAATGTTGTTTAACAGTTTTAAACAATGGGAGCTCTTAAAGTACACTGCTTAAACAGGTTGTTGTTTTGAGCACGAAATAATGGTGAATTTGGCACAGTTTGAATGAGACCTCCCAACATTCACAAGCAGGTGGCTAAGCACCGAAACACGTGATTGATACGAATGAGGTATCGTTTGAAAGAGGAATACAATAATTGTTCATTGATATGAAACACAATATGAATATATCATGAAATATTTGAAAAATTGGTGATTGAAAACAAATTTGAGATTAACACTCGTCCAACTGAGCCTTTTTTGTGACACGGTTTACCCCGAATTAAATCCAAACATAGATGCAGAGTATGCTTATTTTTGACGGCGTCATAAACATGGCCGACCTCAAAATGCCGTTGTATTTTGTATACAAAGAAATATAGGCCACAATTAAAATGTTCGCAAAAAAGTATAAATTATTAGAATTTCGCCATATTTTTGGCATATAATAAGTGAGGGAAACGATATTTCTAAGATTCAAGACTTTACTAAATAAGACATTTTTTTCAAAATAGCGATTTCTAAATATTGTAAGGTTGCAACGACTCTACAGGGTTCGTTCGTAACTAGTTCAACTGACTAAACTAACTAATCTACTAATTACTTATTAGCAAGACACCGACAAAACGAGTTTTTGTTTTCAGTGTAGAATATAAAAAATAACCTATTACAGCAACTTTTGCATGTACGTGGGGCCCAAGACAGTAGTCCCAAAGGGGCCCACGTGCCCTAAGTTATTTATTCAGCCAAAAAGATACATGAATCTTTTGCATTGGAACATTTACATATTTGTATTGTATACAGATAACGCACTAATGACAGCAACTTTAACATGTAAGGCGCCCAGCAGGCAGTAGACCAAAGTAGCCCCATATTCCTAACTGATTTATTCAACCGAAGAGGATGAATCTTTTGAATTTGAATTATTGTCTGTTAGAATATACACAAACACCCATGATAACAACTTTTGCCCTTACGGTGCAGGAGGCAGTACGAGGCAGTAGGCCCAAAGGGCCTCATATGCCCCAATTGATTTAGACAGCCAAAGGGGTACATGGATGAAGCTTTTTCCGGAAAAGGTACATTGGTACCAAAACAATCGTAAAAGGTTGTCTCAATTTTATTCCAGACAGCTCGAGAAACTTGAGAGGGGGAGGGGCGGGTGTAGGACATATGTTAATCAAAACCGCCCCCCCCCCCCACACACACCCCCACACACCCAAACCTACCCCATCTCCAACTGATTAATTCAGCCGAAGTGGTACAGGGATGAATCTTTTTGCATTGGAACTATTGCAGGTTACGATATACAATAATACCTATGACGGCAACATTTGCCTGTACAGGGCCACACGGGGGCCTCAAAAGGCCCCAGGTCCCATTTAATCAGTGGAAGAGGTAAATAGATGAATATTTGTGTTCTGAAACTATAACATGTTAGGATACGCAATTACCAATGACAGCAACATTTGGCTGTACATGTACAGGGCTATAGACAAAAGCCCAAACGGCCCACGTCACGTCCCCAACTGGCTTATTCAACCGAAAGGGTACATTGATGAGTTCTGATGAGTTCACCATACTAATGTGCAATGATTCAAATGCAAAAAGACTTATCCATGTACCTCTATCATTTGTCTATAGGCTGCATAAACCAGTTAGGGAACATGGGGCACTTTGATGCTTTTGTATAGGTATTTTGGTATATCCTGACATGTAATAGTACCACTGCAAACAAATATTCATCCATGTACATGTACCTTTACGGTTGAATTAATCAGTTGGGGATATGGGCACTTTGGGGCCCCGTACATGCAGAAGTTGCTGTCATTGATGTTTTTGTTTTGTACGTACGTGTACTAACATGTAATAGTTCTAATGCAAGCAGATTCATCTATGTACCCCTTCGGTTGAATAAATCAGTGGGGCGCATGGGCCCTTTTGGGGCTACTTTCTGGGTCCCTGTTCATGCAAAAGTTGCTGTTATTGTTACTTTTGCATATCCTAGTATGCAATAGTTCCAATGCAAAGAGATTCATCCATGTACGTCTTCGGTTAAATAAATCAGTTGAGGATGTGGGCGCTTTTGGGGCTACTCTCTTTAGCCCCGTACACGGAAAAGTTACTGTCATTGGGTGTTTTTATATAATTATTAACATCTATGATAATTCCCATGCAAAAAGATTCATCCATGTACCTCTTCGGCTGAATAAATCAGCTAGGCCTTGAGGGCTATTGTCTGGTGCCCGGACGCGATGTTCGGCCCCGGACAGGCAAACGTTGCTGTCATTGGTATATTTAATGTTTGTATACCCTAATGTGTGATAGTTCTAACGCAACAGTATTCATCCATGTACCTCGTTGGCTAACAACATCATATTTTGGGCCCTTGGGGCTATTGTCTGTGGTTCCGTACAGGCAAAACACTAAATTGGAGCGGCGCGTCAAATGAATGTTTGCGGTATTTTCTGTTTGTTCTTACATGAATCGAATAGATGCGACCGACGATTTCATTTAAATTGTGCAAAAATAAATTACTTAGCTTGCTGACAATTTGATCCAAGCTTTCAACTAACTTTAAGGGAGAGAATTGCTTTATTATATGCTTATGTGTGGCAATTAACGATTAGAAGTTCATTACTAAGAATAGAACGCAATATTGAGAGATTATTAACGTCACCATATTCATGATATTGCGAGAGTATTGCGAACTTTACATTCCGAGCAAATTGGTTGTTTCGTGCAATCATGTGTATTCTAAATGTGTAGTTCCTTGTCAAATAACGGAACAAATGAGCTACGAGTCAAATCGTGTGCTGTTACTGATAATTTGGTTAGATGTGACAGTATAATATGTAGACACATACATTACACCTACATCTCCCAAATAACAAAATCTAGACAATATTATAAGATTGCCACTTATGGTTGACGTAAGGCCTTATACTTAACTTAAATTAAGTTTTTGACCAGTTCAAAATCATTTTCCGCCATCATTTGAGATTTGTGTATTAGAAAAACTATATTATGAGACACAAAAGACGTTCCCTTTAAATGTTAGAAGTGAAAAAACTAGTGAATTGCGGCCAATAAACTCAAATTTCGGAAATGGCATTATTTATGATGCATCTTCATCATGTTCCTGTAGAATAAAAAACACAGTGAGGAATTTAGACTGACACCGTACTTTTTACCCACCATGATTTAAAGGAGTGTGACCCAATCAAATTAAATGTTCCCCATTGGAAATTATTATCTGCTATCAGCATGATCAGAAGGGAAAAAACAATTTGTTCCTATTACCACTTCAAAATCTTATACATGCTAGACGTTTCCTGTAGATGCTATATAAAATGAAAAATATAGTGGCTTTTGATATTCACGCTGATGCTCGGTCGAAATAGATTAAAAGTTTAACAACCACCTGTCTTTGATGTATTTTTGAGGTTATGAGCAGCTTTCAATTCTGACTGTTCAGTGATGGCTTCATGTTTGATATACTTCTCTAGTATAGTATTCTGAAATACCATTTCCGTCAGTTAGGAAAGTATTTCAATGCACATACAAACAAGTAAAAATCCTCAAATACGTTGTAAATCTGTTCATGATGATGATCTACTGATCAGTAAGACCCTTTTGCCAACCATCTCAATTCGACACAGATGTGCCTTCAGTAGAGACTTGTAGCAGTCCAAAGTGGTATATTATCATCAAAGTTGTTTGTATGGGAAAATGTGAAGTGATTTGTAGTATATGATAATAAAATCCGATGATGCATTTGAACCCATATTTTTATGATGCACCATCACGTAGACTAGAAAGGAAACAAATGACGATTTTAGGCAGAAATCTGATCACACAGCTTCCATTAGTTTAGTTAAGTCCAAAAGCCGATTGTTTACATACAGGGTGAATCAAAAAGAATTGTGCATGATTTGAAACGGCCATTTGACCTTGATGCGTGCATTGAACCATGAAATTGTTGTTGTTTGTATAAAGCGTTGTTAATATAGTTTATCCTCCCAAAAATGAAAGCAATCAACTGAAAAATAAGCAAACCGTGGCAAATTTCGTAAACTGACCGCGTTTTTCGCCATTCCAATGGGATTTACACACAGTAAAATTGGTTTTGCTAAAATGGTCATTATCATCAGATTAATTGTCAAATGTTCCTGAAAAATTATTCTTTCCCTCTAGGATAAGTCATTAATAGTCTGACACTGAGTTGTCATATGAAAAGGCAAATCTGAATACAAGCGTCACCTGTTACAGACCAAGAAGGCAAGAAGTCTTCAAGAAGTGGAGGCATGTGTCAGTGCCGAAGTGACAGGCTACACCGCAACAGAGAATGATTAGACAAGCTGTTCGCAACATGTTGGACAGGGCACACACATGTCTTCAGCAAAATGGTGGCCATGTTGAAGGAAGGCTTCATTAAAAAACTTAATATCAGCAAACAACTAAATGATTTCTATTTTAAATTGCAAGGAAGCTAACATTTGATTGTATGTCTTAATATAAAACACCTTTAGCAGAAGACCGTAACTCATACCGTATAATTTGTGAACATAAAGGCAAATGTGAATGACTTTTCAGTGCAATTATCAAGAAACAAAGTGTCTTCAGAACATGTTATTTGTGCAATATCTTTAGTTTGTGAAGTATTACTTATTTCTACAATGTTTTTGGCTCATTTAATATATATACCAGGAACCTGTATTACATTACAGGCACAACAATGCCTTGCTTGTAGACTCTCACTCCATATCATCATGCTGCTGTACTAATCTTTAAAAAAAAAAAAAAAAAAAAAATCTATTTGTTATAGCGTATGATTTGGTCATGTGATGCACACATGTATTAATATCTGTATTTATGAATATATGTATTGTATTGTGATCATGCTATGAGAAAGGTGTGAATGATTGGAAATAAATTTTAAAGAAAAAAAAAATCATGCTGCTGTAATATTCATATCTTAACTGTGTAAATCCCATTGGAATGGCAAAGAATGCGGACAGTTTACAAAACGTGTCACAGTTTGCTTATTTGTTAGGCGATTACTTTCATTTTAACTAGATTAAATAACAACGCTTTATACAGACAATTATAATTCAAGGTCAAATGGCCGTTTCAAAACGTGCACAATTCTTTTTGATTCACCCTCTATATTACGATAAAGGGTACAATTGTACTTGTCAGCCTACCGAAACAGTATAGTTAACAAATTACAAATAAATCGATTGTAGACGAACGAACTAACCACTCTTTTAAAACCTCAGAATTGCACTACCATCCCGAATGCTGGTGGCACGTTAAATGATGTTAAAAGAAAAAATTAATAATCATTCTTCAATTGCATTATTATACGTGTGCTATCATCTGTGTGCTATTCATAAGTCATTCAAACAAACTCTAAATGTAATCAATCGAAACCACTAATTGGTAAGATTCACAATACGTATTTCATGAAAGTGCGTAGACGTTTGCCTCTATTCATGTTATTCAAAACGTTCTTTGTCAAATAAGTAGATCTCATAAACAATGTAGTGATATGCACAAGTAAATTCCTAAATACATTAGTATTTTAAAAGTGCTTGGAATCATGATTTGGTGAAATATGAGCATCCCTGGGTGTTTTTTTCTTGCTATCTTCTTTTTCATGTTTTGCCATGTATGAATGAGTTCCATGGTATTGTGGGTTCAAACAATGAAGGTACAGAAATGATAGCATAAAGCAAACCGTACTTATCTGTTTGACAGCGACTTTAATTGTCAAAATATTACAAATTAGCTTTAAATTAAAATTAATTAAATTGGTCTGAATTGTCTAATTTGGAGAACAAAGAAATCTAATTTTACAATAAAAGGCGAAAACAATTACACCCACATTCTGCCCCCCCCCCCCCCCCCCCCCCCAAAAAAAAATGTTAATGCTGGCGCCGCCACACACACCTCTGTTCCGTGTACTATTTTCTCACCTAGTAATGCATTGAATTCCTGCATGATTAAGCTCAGCGACCTGCTGCTCATGAGGCGGTTTTATTAACGATGACATCCAATATCAAGTTTAGCTATCCCATCAACACTTTTGTTTCGACACAAACTACCCAGCGCGAATTTCTAAATCAAGTGTTGAGGATGTGCAGTTAAATTAGTTTTATTGAATATTATAGTTCTGTGTTCAATACAAATGGTCAATAAACAATAATTATCTTCCTACCATATAATGCTTACTTTTGTGAATAGTACTGTTCTTCTTTAACGTATCTTGCTTATTATAGTACAATGTTGTGCTGTCTATATCATTAAAACACGACTGATTGTTCTACAAAAAGGTTGGTATAGCTTCGAATGGTGGCGCAGAAAAGATACTAATCACGATTGCACTCTGCTTGAAATGGACAAAGCTGTCTTAGGATCATTTTCTATGGATGCACTTCCAATGAGCTTGTCCGATAAACCAGGAGTATCGGGTAGGGTGAGTAAAATATTAATATAATACTTCCCCATAGGACATTCCTTTTATGTCTAAACTCAGAACTTTCTTTATATATAAAAACGGATTTGGAATATGTGATGACCTTACTCGTGGTTCCAGAGTAGGTAATTCCTTGGTGTTATGGTGACATGTAAATCACGTGACTGGTATACAGCCACGCTTTCGGTAGTATTAAAATTAGTGTATGCTCAGGGATACTATTAATTTTGGGATAGGAAAGTCCTATACTAACACACGTAGCGAAAACGGGGCCGTTTGCATAAATTACATAAATTATGGTAATCATCGGAATGTGTCGGTGACCGGCGTTGAACGCGTTTAACAGTGTTTAACCAGGTTTAACGTAATATTTGGTCAGCATAGGTTTGAGGGTGTTGTAGATTTACACAGACGACGGTGGCCACGCGAAACCTAAATGTTGAATACGTAATGAATAAGGTGAATAACACGTAATCGCGAATGTTAATCTTATCATTTTGACAAATTCATCATAATTAGAAGAATTGTCATCGTTAACCGGGCGATGACTGTTAACAATAATTCAAAATAGTGCACTCCCGTTGACATATGGGTCGTCTGAGAGACGCGTGGCCAGCGTCGTGTCGTCTGCTACAATCACGCCTGATCAGTATAGCGCCACCAGTTCTATGCTGACCAAATTTTCATTTAAAAGTGGACCCGATCGGCAAGCTCACTGGCACACCCCTGGTATGCTGTCAATATAGTCTGATGAATATGATCTCCAATATGAATATTAATCTTCATATTTATAGTTGAATGTTTTTCATGGACGTTAATCTTTTAAGTTAATTTAATGTTTAACCTGTAGACAACAGCACAGTTTCTCAACGAATATAAAATGTACGTCGGCGGAAATCCTGAGTCTCTCACTGGTTACACTGAGGCTCCATATGGATAGCTTCAAGAAGCGGAGAAGCGACATCCAATCCCTTGGTAAACTAATAAACCAATAACTGGATAAATTGTTTAAGTTTTAATAGTTTCATGATTAAAATGAGCTTCTAATCACATACTGTATGAAAACAAAGCATAACCAACACAATCAGTAATCCAATATCTACGGACCTAATGTGTATATGGTAGAAAAATGGATTCAAATGATATACTCATATCATGTAACTCATGACACATACGATTGAGACATTACATATTGTTTTATATATAGTAATCGTTCTGACATTACACTATTCCTTTAATTATTATAATGATGACTTAATTATCTGATCCATAGAACATCCTCAAAGCATCGTTGACTTTCGATATAACAATGACAATATGACCGATCTCTTTTTCGAGATCATGAATGCAATGAGCTTTGAAGGAGTATCGGTAAGTATTTCTGAAATATAACACAGTAATGGCATTATTTTAACCGCTTCCACGTATCTGCCCAGTAACATCACACGGGCGAGGATATCACTTTTAGTAGTGAGATGTGACACGTCAGATCCACGTCTGAGGTTAAAACCAACGGCCTTCGCCCTAATATTCTCGAATAACTAGGTTTTCAATGTCATTGTTTAAAAAAACAATTTTCGGAATTGCCGATTAAATGAGTGACAAAATCATCGTCATCGTCATCGTCATCGTCATCGTCATCGTCATCGTCATCGTCATCGTCATCGTCATCGTCATCGTCATCGTCATCGTCATCGTCATTAGTCATCATCATCATCTTCTTCTTCTCTTTCTTCTTCTTCTCTTCTTCTTTCTTTCTTCTTTCTTCTTTCTTCTTTCTTCTTTCTTCTTTCTTCTTCTTCTTCTTCTTCTTCTTTCTTCTTTCTTCTTCTTCTTCTTTCTTCTTTCTTCTTTCTTCTTTCTTCTTTCTTTCTTCTTCTTTCTTCTTTCTTCTTTCTTCTTTCTTCTTTCTTCTTTCTTCTTTCTTCTTTCTTCTTTCTTCTTTCTTCTTTCTTCTTTCTTCTTTCTTCTTTCTTCTTTCTTCTTTCTTCTTTCTTCTTTCTTCTTTCTTCTTTCTTCTTTCTTAATACAGGGTCCTGTCACATTTTCATCATCAGGAGATAGGTATCCAGCTTCTGAGGTTGTTCAGATACAAGGTAAGTAACATTTTTCAGGCAGTTACTTTAACTGTACAGCACCTTTCGTTGACGCGAACTTTTCGCAATAATTGTTCGCAAGGTTAATGTTTGATAGGGCTTTCTGCCGATACTTGTATTGTTGATGAATCTAGGGATTTTATTAGAGTTATTTGCAGGCCTTAAATAGCACCCGCCCGCATGCCTATAGCGGCTAACTTTTGCGTCGGGCAGGTGATGAGGCAAAAGTACCTGACGACTGGCATGTACAATTGTTCAAACACACAGAATTTGTGGATTTTGCGTTGGGCAGGTATTTGCCCAACTGGCTGGTTGAAGGAAAAAAAAGGTTCCAGCCTTAGTTGTTTGAATGATTCAATGGATTCCGGTGCTGCTTATGCATCCATGTACTGATGCTCTATTTTAGCCAGGTACTGATATTGAAAATGTTGACAATTTCCACAGATAATAGTTATATTTAATATCTGCTTAAGATCCATATACACTCTTAGAAAAAAATTAGCAATGGTGGGTAACACACTACTATTCAGGATGGTTAAAAGGGAACATGGTTGTTTGTTGGGTAAAAATGAACACAACAGTAGTTGTGTAGAGTCTTACACAACACATAGTGAACATTTTACCCATCAATCGGTGGGTAAATGTTTACCCCAAAACGACCATGTTTCCTATTTTGACCCAATTATGTGTAACACTTTACACAACAGGTTTTACCCAACACTTGTGTCATTTTGGTACACATAAATTAATTTTAAAAAAAAATTCAGGTATATATTTTAAGCCATTTTGGGTGTCATATTTGAATTATAATCTTCTTTCGCAATTTTATTATCCACGGAATTAAAGATTTTTAGAAGAACTTACCTTAACTTGACTGGGCCGGGGCTCGAACCCACAACCTCTGTATTCTAAGACTGACGCTGTATCTACTGTGCTAACGAAGTAGTTGATATGTGGGAGTGTTTGTGTAAATATAAACTATTTTATATGACTAAATATGACAAGATAGAAAGAAATTGCTCAAATTAGTTGGTAAATGTTGAGATTGAAATGAAAAAACACATAAATACAGTCATCACAATAAGTAACTGACTAGGTAATAAATGTGCTGATAACTCTAAAAGTATAACTCCTACATAAACATATTAAATAATAAACATGTTGAGAAATGTCTCTTCTTGAATTAGAGATATTACACGCTAAGAATGGCTGATTATTACGGAAGTTACAATCCCAAATGTACTGTCAAGTCTGATTTTCATTTTCACATTTTCATTTTCAACACGGGGACTCAGACCGGCAAATTATTGATTACTGGTAGTGGTCGTGCCAATTCACCCGTCGATGGTCTGGTTGTTGGATAGTCGGCCGGTGTTACGATTGATCAATACGGCACACACGCTTTACCTGTCATACTCTCCTCGTGTTGAAAAGAAAATGTTAAAAAGAAAATCAGACTTGCCCTAACGTTGGGGATTATAACTTCCTTATTAATCAACCATTCGTAGCGTGTAATATCTCAAATTCAAGAAGAGAGATTTCTCAACAACTTTATGATTAAATATGTTTATGTAGGAGTTATACTTTTAGAGTTATCATCATGTTTATTACCTGGTCAGTTACTTATTGTGATGACTGTATAACGAAACTAGTAAATTATAATGCTATATTATCTTAAGGGAGACCGATGTGTGAAGGTCAGGTTGCCGGCAAACCGTTGAAAAATCGACCTTGATAATAATGTGCTCCCGAGACACTACACGCACGGCTAGTTTACTTTAGCTTGACTGGACAATAGTCACATCGATCGGTAACGCGGCTTTCTACACAGAAATGTTACCCAACAAAGTTTAAAACTAAAATATCGTTGGGTAAATGTTACCCCAAAACGACCATGTTCCCTATTTTGACCAAATTATGTGTAACATTTTACACAACCGGGTTGTGAAGAGAAGAAGTTTTACCCAACACTTGTGTCATTTTGGTATGGTACACATAAATTGGGTAAATTTCCTTTACCTAATAATTCTGTGTAGGCAATTTACCCTTTTGTTGTGTAACACTTTACACTACATCATGCACATTCTTTGCACATTTAAGCTATGGCAGGTGACAACGGTCAAAGCTTTCTAGTGCACGTATAGGACTTGAGGACCTTATCCCGGCTTTTTGTAGGTAAAGTGTGATATGATTTATACATTTATAGTCCTGTAGAATAAAACAATAGTCTTATGGGAGTGAAGTAGTGAAATATCTGGTCTGAGATCTATACAATTTCCTATACCTATTGCGTATATAATATTATATTAAGCTTATTATATACGCAATTAGTTCAGGACTATTACAGCTACTTCACTCCTAAAAGAATATAAATTGTCTTAAAATAACTATAACATATATAAAAATATCACAATTTCCAAATCCGGTATTAAGTCTTCAAGGCCTGCCTCCAGCAAGAAAGCTTTGACCGTTGTCACCCACCACAGCTTAAATGTGCAAAGAATGTACATAATGTAGTTTAAAGTGTTACACAACAAAACAGTAAATTGCCTACACAGCATTATTAGGTAAAGGAAATTTACCCAATTTATGTGTACCAAAATGACACAAGTGTTGGGTAAAACCTCTTCACAACCCCGGTTGTGTAAAGTGTTACACATTATTGGGTCAAAATAGGGAACATGGTCACAGTAGCCCCAAAGGGCCCCAAATATGGTTTTAATCAGCCGAAGATGTACATGGATGAATTTGTTTGCATTTGAAGTATTACACGATAGGGTATACAAAAATACCACTGACAGCAACAGTTGCATGTATAGGCCACAAAGGGCCCGCGTCCCCTAGCTGATTTATTAAGCCGAATCTTTTTGCATTGGAACTATTACATGTTAGGATATACACAAATATCAATGACATCAACTTTTGCCTGTACGGGGACCCAGACAGTAGCCCCAAAGGGCTCCACATACCCAACTGATATATTCAGCTGAAAAGGTACATGGATGAATCTGTTTGCATAAGCGCTATTACATATTAGGATATACAAAAGTACCAATGACAGCATGTTGCCTGTACGGGGTCCCAGACAGTAGCCCCAAAGGGCACCACATACCCAACTGATTTATTTAGCCACAGAGGTACATGGATGGATCTGTTTGCATCGGAACATACATGTTAGGATATACAAAAATATAAATGTCACGACCCGAGTTAGCTCGGACTTTATAACTAAACAATTCACTGTAATACCCAGACTTTGTAAACAACAATTTAATATAAATAAAACATAAATCATGAATAAGCAACACATTTCACGCGCTCAGTGATCACTGATTTGGTTGACTAAGTGCACTTATCGTATAAAATGTTCCACCAGAAGATCAGTTCGAGTCTTATTGAAGGTCTTCACTATCGGCGGCAAAATACCGAAGTCAGTTCTTCAGCAGTAAAGTTCCGTACTGGCCATAGACTACAGAAGTTCGCAGTGTCGTATCTTTTATGTTCTCAAATCTCATTTTAAACAGGAATGAGCTAGACTTATTGTCGTCCTGCCATAGACAACCGCAGATCCTCGCAGTGCCGTATCTTTCTACGTTCTCCGACCTCATCCAACAGGGATGAGCTATTAATATTATAGTCTAGCCAAAGATACCAGAAGATTCACGCAGAGCCGTATCTTTCTTTTGAGTTTTCCGGCCTGGCCTTCCTGGCCTTCAGGGCATATCCGCTCTTCCGTCCCGTTTTCCAGCCTCCTATCTTCTGCCTTTTCTGTTTGATTTGTTTTGCTTTCTCCCGCGTGGTTCCGTCGCCACGACGCCCGCGTATTGTCGCATTGCGTATAGTGTTGCGTATTGTCGCATTGCGTATAGTGTTGCGTATTGTCGCATTGCGTATAGTGTTGCGTATTGTCGCATTGCGTATAGTGTTGCGTATTATAGCCTTGGACCCTGACACTACCCCCCTCATTTGGCGAATGCTATTTTTAAGATAGCATTTGTCTATCCTAAGCGTATTTTATTCGTCATAAATATACAAAATAATATCTCACTGAGCTAAAATATTGCGTCAATCGATAATCATTACAACCTCGTTATCGAAACCCTCGTGTTTTAAAATATTATAGAGTTCATAATCTAAATGGGATGTCTTTTAATTTTAATTGAGATCCCATAGCATTTGGTGGTTAGAATATCAATTTATTACGCCCTGCTTGGCATTTACTAATCACACATGATATAATTATTAACAAACTTTTTTCTGCGCCTCCAGTCGCATGGCATGCGCGCGCCAAATCCTAATCGCACCGGATACGCGCCCGAATACTTGTCCCCTTTTCTTCTATTCCATTGATTCCAACGCCTTAATTTGGACTTCAGCTCGACTCGCCTGACAACCCTGACCTCTGAAACAATGACAGACTTCAACCTTTTACCCACTCTTATCTGTGACCTATCAAGTCCTGAAGGTTTCTTCTAATCTTTTGGCTTTCTTTGACATTCTCTGCCACCACATTACAAGCCACTTCCCTGTCAATATTTACACCTATTTCTGAACAATGAACCTTCGTACTTTCACCCCCACAATCCACAGCAGGTCCAGACTCCTGCCCAGCAACATCATGACACCCCATGACATTATCCAACTGTGACTCTGGAAGATGCACCTTGACATCCACATCAAGCTGTTTCCCACTTGCATCACCATCACCATCAATTATTCCCAAGTCATTCACACAAGTCATTTCCTCCAAACCATTTACCTGTGACTCTCCAATTGTCCCATTAACCAACCGTTCCCGACTTTTCACAGTCACCTGCTTATCCATGGCAACATTTTCACTCACAACCTTTTCCAAACACATACTCTCTGATAAATCACTACCCAAATATTCTTTATTAACAACATCAACAACATCCTTACCATCAAATCTCCCGGTTTTAGGATCTTCTTCACGTACAATCTGTACCTTAAACCCATTACATAAAGTAACATACCTATCATCATCCATCAGCTTTTTATTAGCTTCCCGACCTTTCGTCATTCTATAACAATTCCTGGCATTTGCCTGACTAATCAGCACAATTTATCTTGTATCAACATTGAAATCAGCACGACTTTTATTCACGAAAACCCCTGCGTTTGTTGTCATGGTTGTGGAGCGCTTTCCACATTTCGCTGGTCCTATTTTATTCGGCCGCTGTTTGCCAACATTATTTCTGTCTATCCGAAATCTTTCACACAACGCAATTTTCAGCGCAGAATAACTTGCTTTTTCGTCAGTATTCACCTGAGCATAAATAGCAAAAGCCTCACCGTTTAGACATTCCACTAGTTTTGGCAAATACGCTTCTTGCGGCCATTTGCGATACTGCGCTAGGCGTTCAAATCTGATCAAGTATGCCACAATATTATCATCACGATTGTCTTCAAAACTCGGCGTTGTAATAATGCATTCCGATATTCTACGTTGGAGCTTAATATTGGCTAGTTCGAACCTAGCCGCCTCGATAGCTTTATCCAATTCCACCAAATGCTCAACTGATCTCATCGTTCCAAATATTTCTACCAAAATTAATAATACAAATATATTTCACTACACAAAATTTATCTCTTCCAAATAAAGAGACTTCCCGGACGAGCCCCCAATTGTCACGACCCGAGTTAGCTCGGACTTTATAACTAAACAATTCACTGTAATACCCAGACTTTGTAAACAACAATTTAATATAAATAAAACATAAATCATGAATAAACAACGCAACACATTTCACGCGCTCAGTGATCACTGATTTGGTTGACTAAGTGCACTTATCGTATAAAATGTTCCACCAGAAGATCAGTTCGAGTCTTATTGAAGATCTTCACTATCGGCGGCAAAATAACGAAGTCAGTTCTTCAGCAGTAAAGTTCCGTACTGGCCATAGACTACAGAAGTTCGCAGTGTCGTATCTTTTATGTTCTCCAATCTCATTTTAAACAGGAATGAGCTAGACTTATTGTCGTCCTGCCATAGACAACCGCAGATCCTCGCAGTGCCGTATCTTTCTACGTTCTCCGACCTCATCCAACAGGGATGAGCTATTATAGTCCAGCCAAAGATACCAGAAGATTCACGCAGAGCCGTATCTTTCTTTTGAGTTTTCCGGCCTGGCCTTCCTGGCCTTCAGGGCATATCCGCTCTTCCGTCCCGTTTTCCAGCCTCCTATCTTCTGCCTTTTCTGTTTGTTTTGTTTTACTTTCTCCCGCGTGATTCCGTCGCCACGACGCCCGCGTATTGTCGCATTGCGTATAGTGTTGCGTATAGTGTTGCGTATTATAGCCTTGGACCCTGACAATAAATGACAGCAACTGTTGCCTGTACGGGGCCCCAGATTTGATTTTGTGAATTAGATATCACATTTTGAGCTACGTATAATATCACCATCATTAACCGGTCAATCAATTTAACGCCACATATATCGTTCGCAATTAATTCGCAAGGAAATACGCTGTTTTTCCTGCCGGACTAGGCCTAACTAGGCTAAATAGCTTAACATGTGCCCAAATTTGCTTCTTCTTTTTTATAGGATATCACATTTTGAGCTACATATAAAATCAATGTCATTATCCGGTCAAACCGCAATCTATTTAACACCACAAATGTCGTTCGCATTGAATGCACAAGGAAATACGCTTGTTTTACCTGCCGGACTAGGCCTAAATAACGTTAATAGCATAACATGTGCCCAGATTTGCTTTTTTGGATACGATATCACATTTTGAACTACGTTTAAGATCAATGTAATTAGCCAGTCAAACCATAATCAATGTAAAGCCACAATGGTTGTTCACATTGAATTCGCAAGGAAATACGCTGTTTTCCATGCCGGACTAGACCCAACTAATCTAAATAGCATAACATGTGCCCAGATTTTTGCTTTTTTTTGATAATATATCACATTTTGAGCTACGTAAAAGATCAACGTCACTAACCGGTCAAAACGCAATCATTTTAACGCCACAAATGTCGTTCGCAATGAATTCGCAAGGAAATACGCTGTTTTCCCTGCGGGGCCAAACTAAGCTAAATAGCATAACATTGTGCCCAGATATGATTTTTTGGATAAGATATCACATTTTGAGCTACGTATACGTACATGTAAGATCAACGTCATTAACCGGTCAAACCTCAATCAATTTAACGCCAAAAATGTTGTTCACGTTGAAATTGCAAGGATATTTTGTTGTTGTTGAATAGGCTCAATGCCTGACTGTCTGTTATACTGGCGTCCTTGATTTGCACCTTAAGGACCAAAGACACACGACATGTGTAGAACGATGTGAAATTACAACCAATAAATGCCCTATTACGAAAATGGAAGTATATTATGCACAAGATTCATTTATATTTAATGTTTGAGAACTTCCGTGTGGCATATCTTCAATAAGAGATAAGCAACAATTGTTTGAGTGTTCGGTGACTCTCATTGAAAAATACACGCTGTGTGTGTGTGGGGGGGGGGGGGGGGGGGGGGGGTGGGGGTGTTTTACATGATGACATAATCTATATAATGTTAACATACAAACCAAATGTTGCATGCTGCACTATCAAAATGCAAGAATATTATGTACAAGAATTTTGTATATATAGTGTTTAAATAATGAGAACTTCGTTGTTCCTTTACTTCAGGAAGAGAGAAACAAAAATGGGATTGTTCAGTGTCACCTATTGAAAATACACGCTGTTGTTGTAATGGCTGTCCGCGCTCATACAACCCAAATGTTGGATGCCCCATTATGAAAGTACATTATGGACAAGAACTTTTTATATTTAGTGTTTGATTAACGAGAACTTCCTTGACTTTAGCGAGAGATTAATTAAGGACAATTAAGGACAATACAAGATTTGAGCGTCTATAATTTGTTCTAGCGTCAGTTAATTCACTAAAACCAATACTATTCAGAACGAGGCTACATTCACACATATTAAAATAGGTCTAGGTTGTATGCTATAGTTTTCTTATGTTATGAAACTATCGCATTGCATCATGGGTAATACTTCCATTTCAGGAACGCTTACTGAACGGGAAATCGGCCCGGACTGATATATACAAAATTAACAATGACAGTGACCTCTGTTTGTACAGGACCCCATACTTTAGCCCCAAGGACCAACGTCCCCAACTAGTGCATTTGCCAAACGGTAACATGGATGAATCTTTCTTTTTAGACCTATTACACGACAGGGTTTACAAAAAACCAAATGACAACATAATTTGTCTATTACGGGGCCCATACAAAAGTCTCAAAGGGCCCCATGTTCCGTAACTGGTTTATCCAACCAAAGAACTACATGGATGAGTCTTTCTCCATTTGAATCATTGCACATGATTAGTAGGGTCTACAGAAATACCAACCATTTCATTTCATTTCATTTTCATTTAAACTTTATTAATCCCAAACAGGGGTAATTCAACTCATGAGAGTGCTCAAATACATAAACACAAAACACACAATAATATATATACAAACAAGACCCCAACTTAAATATCCCCCCCCCCCCCGCCCCCACCCCTCCGTTTATAATGTGAATTATGAAAAGCAATTATTTGTGGAACAAAGGAGTAAAGATAGCGGTTTGTCATGGCAGGGGGCACGCGCATACGACCCGATCGAGCGATCAGATGACTGGATAACCATGTACAATGGCAAAAAACACTAGCCCTGAAGGGCAGTATGCCCATAACCCAGTGCATGTTCTTTTTCATACCAGGGGAGGAAAAAAGGATCATATTTTGGAGGGGAGGGGATAAATCAGTCTGCGAATCATATGCGCCGGGGATCAGCTACCGACTGCGTTATACACCTATAAGTTGTAAGACGCACTATACCACCCCCGGGAGAGGTGCGTCGTGGGTGCGTCGTTTACCAATAATTCTTGACGGAGGGTACGTCAGTGGCAGCCTTTGGTCCGTCAAAAAAATGACGGAGGGTGCGTAAAGGTCCGTCACTTTACATGGGTGCGTCACAGTGTACATCTGTTTACGAACAACAGAATAAGACCTTTACATATACGCTATAGGCCTACTATACCACATAACTCATTGATACCGCCAACCAGGCTCCACTTTAATACCGCAAACATCACTCCGATATTTTATACCGCATGTTCTAAAATGCCTGAAATCACTCGATCATCGCCAATTGCTCCGCGCAGTCGTTTGCTATCGTCCTACGAGCCGATGGATGGAGTATACAGCAGTCTTGGCCCGAGACTATACTACCGGGGGAAGCACTCGTAATCACCCGTGTTGTCCATGCAAATTTAATTAAATTTAAGGCATCGCATGTGGGGGTCATCAGGGGGGCGGCATATCTGACTATTTGTTTTAGTATACAAAGGTATACATCGAGTTTGTAATTTCATTTGGGGGCATCATGGTGGGGTGGGGGTGGGGGGAGCCCCGGGGGACTTATCACAATAGCGGTATATGTGTATGTGCCGCCTTTGGGGTGCCGTTTCTCGAAGTATATGGGTGGTATTGATTAAATCAGAATTTTTTTTGGTATTTTTAAATGCCCCCTTAAATTCTTTGATGGTTTATAGAAGGTGTAATTTTCAATCCGAAGTTCAAATGTTTAAATACACTTTCGAGAACCCAATTTGGTTAAAATACACTTTCGAGAACCCAATTTTCTACTTACCTCCCGTTTATTGTAAATAGGCGCAAGCCTATACATGTATAACAAGGGATGAAGCATCCCCCTACCCCCACCCCCACCTCCTGGTTACGCCACTGAACGGGTCGAAGCAGAGTGGGAAATGTTCTCGAAATTGTTTCATCCTCATCCTGACGTTTATGATAATCAGTTAAATATTGTATGCATTTTAGACCAGTCAGACATTATTGTGCATATAAAAGTTCTCTCTCCTCTTGGTTCCGTCCATCCCGGTCCCGGTCCGGGGTCTTTATAATTATTCGAGGGCCAGGGTTGACAACATCGAATAAGGGCAGATCCCCCGTGAATCAAAGGTAGTTTCATTTTCAGTAGTCATCGTGTTTTATCCAGTTTAGTCAACGATATCTGACGACGGGGTGCGTCGTCATGGTCCGTCAGAATCCACCAATGGTGCGTCCAAAAATTGACTGAGGGTGCGTATTTGGATGGAATGGTCCGTCGTTTTTATTGACACAGGGTGCGTCATGGTACATGAGAAGTTGACGCACCTCGGTAAAGTGACGCACCACTCCCGGGGGTCGTATAGTGCGTCTTACAACTGATAGGTGTATTAGCTGGTCACCTCTAAAAAGTTGCCATTCTCCTGACACAAAAAAGACCAGTACAATGTAAAACCCAGTCAAACAGAAAATGTATGGAAACAAATAAAAAATGCACACAAATTGTTCATTGATTTTAAATGTGACACTGCTTAGGCCAACAACAAATATGTGTTTGTTTGTCCACGTCCGACCGTATTTTTTTTAATTTTCAATTATTTTTTAAAACAATTTTTTTAGCAATTTGAATGGCCAAACGGACCGTTTTATCCCTGATTTCTTCAATCTGGTCTTTATAACACCATCGCAATCCCGTGTAACATGTTTATTGCATGAATAGCACCCGCAGTGACTATTAAAAGGGACTGAATGAAAATTGATCGCACGTGCAAGTGATGTTAAAGACTCATGCTTCATGTGTGTAATGGGTTCATGCATAAAGCTTCATCCATGTATCTGTTTGGTTGACTAAACCAAGGGATGTGGGCCCAATTAGTGCAACTGTCTGGACGTCCCATACATGCAAAAGTAGCTGTCATTGGTATTTCTGGTTAAAACCATATTTGGGGCCGTTTGGGGCTACTGTCTGAGGCCTCGTACAGGCAAAAGTTGCAGTCATTGCTACCGTCAATACAAGTACCATATAAGGAAACATATCCAACAAGTTTTGTCCACATACCTCTTCGGCTGATTAAACATATGTTTGGCCCCCTATATCGTGACCCCCAGGGGCCCCGTACAGGATGCAACCCGGCAGCATGCATGTAGCGCCCAATATAAGGACGGAAAAGTATGTTGTGTTTAGGAACACCACACCAAACACAACATAATGTCGCCCCCATCTATAAACTTTTTATGTTTTCTATTTTTTCGATCTAGTTCTTATGTTTTATATAATTTGTTGTGTTTGGAAATAATGTACCCGAAAAATCGACGTCTTGTGTTTTCTATTATTTTCGATCTAATTCTTATGTTTTATACTTTTTGTTGTGTTTTGTGTTGTGTTTGGAAATAATGTACCAAAAAAAAATCTAGTGCTTATGTTTTATATCGTTTTCGATCTATTTCTTATGTTTGATGTCATTTTATGTTCTCTAATATTTTGATTTATATCTATGTATTCTTTTATTTGTTGTGTTTTGTGTTGTGTTTGGAAAAAAGCATTTCAGTACGTCCTTAAATCGTGCAGTGTATCCCCGGCAGCACTACAAATTATTGACTTTTGGTCCCTAACTAACTTAATCAGATCATCGAACCTTGTGTACCTTCGCAGCTGATTACAACTTCTGAGCTCCTGGACTAACAATAGTGAATTGATAAAGTGTCGCATCGTAAAATTCTTAAAATTTAAGTGTTACGTGAAGACGTTAATACATCTTTAAAATCATTGATTATTAATACTGAAACCGTAAACAACATACGTATGTCCTTGAGGATGTAATAATGCAGTTATTGCCTTATACTTCAAAAACAAAGTTAATTAAAGTTAGCATTCTACACAAGTCATCCATGTAATGTAGGGCTATTACTTTCATATTGTTTAATTAATTGTGGTTCATAGAATGTCTTTCTCCAGCATGCTACATCTATAATGTACATAGACATGATACTTTATATATCTCATCTCCTAGTCATAGCTAGTCTGCTTTAGTATACCTTTTTTCTTTTCTTTGTCACTCTATGAACATGTACCGATAGAGGGCTCACTCCCCATGGACCGCTCCCCATCCTCTGATCTCACCCCCGGGAAAAAAAGGTCTACTTGCATTGGATTGACCTCGTTGACCTCCGTATACTTTTACATTAGTGCTCGTCCAGAAATTGGACGCATACGTAATGAGCATTTTGTTCGCGTGGGGTTCAAAATTAACCAATGGCAGACACGATAAATACGAAGTATATGAATATTTATATACGACTTCGCAGAGAGACGAATCTTGCTCACTTGATAAATTCAAAATGTCGATTTTCTGGCACTGTATAGCCGCCGTTTCGGTCTAAAATCACACTTTAGGAGTTATCTTTGACATTGGTCCTCGCCCAAAATATGTTCCTCAGAGATATAGCTACATTTCCGCATATGTGACTATTTCCATGCTATTACCTATCTTTCAATATCGTGTAATAAAAAACCTTTTTACGTTTAATTAGAGACAAATAATTTGATCATTGTTTACGATAACTAGAGACTCTTACACAGCCACAGAAATACCCCCTTCACTCGTTTCTAGATGTACAAACAGCAAATTCAATATTAGCGCATTATGAAGGGGTGTGATGCTAGTGTGCTCAAGCACAGTTCTTTTGTAAATCCAATGCCAGTAGACCTTGTATTTGGTCGGTTCTCGGATGGGAAGTATCAGGGGGTGTTGTTCGATTGTGTGACAGTGAAATTATACAAGGCATACGAGTAGACTAAGTCATAGCATGCTACAACTATAATGTACATAGACATGATACTTTATATATCTCATCTCCTAGTCATAGCATGCTACAACTATAATGTACATAGACATGATACTTTATATATCTCATCTCCTAGTCATAGCATGCTACAACTATAATGTACATAGACATGATACTTTATATATCTCATCTCCTAGTCATAACATGCTACAACTATAATGTACATAGACATGATACTTTATATATTTCATCTCCTAGTCATAGCATGCTACAAATAATGTACATAGACATGATACTTTATATATCTCATCTCCTAGTCATAGCATGCTACAACTATAATGTACATAGACATGATACTTTATATATCTCATCTCCTAGTCATAGCATGCTACAACTATAATGTACATAGACATGATACTTTATATATCTCATCTCCTAGTCATAGCATGCTACAACTATAATGTACATAGACATGATACTTTATATATCTCATCTCCTAGTCATAGCATGCTACAACTATAATGTACATAGTCATGATACTTTATATATCTCATCTCCTAGTCATAGCATGCTACAACTATAATGTACATAGTCATGATACTTTATATATCTCATCTCCTAGTCATAGCATGCTACAACTATAATGTACATAGACATGATACTTTATATATCTCATCTCCTAGTCATAGCATGCTACAACTATAATGTACATAGACATGATACTTTATATATCTCATCTCCTAGTCATAGTATGCTACAACTATAATGTACATGATTACATAATTGCATGAGAAATACAGGATACTTGACATTTTATAGCTACATATAAAATGCATAATGGAATCAAATTTCAAAATACAATATTGATATTATGATTAGTTATCCCCTGTTTTTATTCTCACGCCTTACGAACAATATTAATGATTCAGTAGACATGAATGTATGTAAAACAAATCTTAGAGTGTACGATGAAAAAGTGAAAAGTATTGCTTACTTATTCTCCCTACTGTCACGTTAGCCCTCTATGTATTTTGGTGGCGATGCGTCCACCCTTTTCATCTCGATTTCTTATGCAAATCCACAAATATTAGGTTCCGCCATCTTTGATTGTTTACAATGACGTTGAAACCCAATATTCCTAACCCATTTATTGCAACTGTGCAAATTTACGTTACACACTTTGCAATTCATTAAACGTAAGAACGGGCTTGGCCTATCATGGATGTGATGAATTGCACTGTATCCTAATAAAAATCTCTAGGGGTGTTGTTATTTTGGTTTTTAATATTATTTTTTTTAATTATTGACCAAAAAGTGCCCAAAATGTGATTTTCATGATTTTGGAGGTCAAAGAAAATATCATTTTTGGCACTTTTTGGTCAATAATTCAACAACAAAATCAGATATTCAAAACAAACAAAAACCACTCCTAGAGAATTGTATTAGGATTATAATAAAACTAGAACGACAAATTTTAACAAAATATATTTTGAGTTATCTTTGCAGAACCTAAAATGGGTCAAAAACCGTGTTTTTTATAATTTTTTACAAAATGGTCAATTTCATGTTCATGATTGGATTCATTGAACCCTTACAAAATTGAAAGTGAAAGTTAGCAGAGCTAAACAAAATATAATGCACATGTTATACTATACAGGGTAATAATGTAATATTTGTATACGCTTAAAGATAATTTAGTTGGCTTTCGAATGCCGTTAGTTTGATTGTAATTGCTCTTCTCAATCCAACGATATGCTTGATCAATCACGAGTACTTAAAAACGGATTGTTCCCCTTTTAAAGAAAAAAAGATGCTGGTGGAAAGAGTAATTATTCTCATTTAATCAATATTTACTAATGGATATTTAAATATGCTTCATGATGACCAAATTTCCCTACAAAAGCCGTTCGTTTTGTCTCATTTGCTTCATCCTATCGAAGTATATGCTTGATTAAAGTTGATCACAGAAAGTCAACTTTGTGCTATTTTTAAGAAGAAATGCTTCAAAGCGTTAAACACAACAGCAATTGTACACATGGATGATTATTTTCAAAAAATAGCACATTTTTGATATTGTTTGCTCATGGTCAAACAAGCATATCTCTGGATAGACTCAAGCAAATTCGACAAAACAAACTCAATACGAACGATTATGTAGTTGTCTCGAAGTTCGTACAAACACTAACTCCATATACGAAATTGTTAAATGTAAAGATGAAAATGCCACATTTCCGAAGAAGCATATTTTTCTAAAACTGGAACAAACTTTATTTTGAGTGCTCGTTGTTGATCAAATATATTTTGTAATTGAAAAAAGTAAACACAAACAAATAGGCAGCATTTGAAAGCCAACTAAATTATCTTTTTGGTTATATAAAGATTACAGCCAAATACTTAGTAATCATTTAGGGCAATTACAATGTATAGGGATCTTAAGATGATTTACAGTGTAATTGTCTAGTGCAAAATCGTTTTGTATTTACAGCTCAATTAAACTAAAGATGCCCGTTTCTGGATATAGGCTAATATAAAGTTGCCCAAATATACAAATGCAGGGTATTTTAATCTAGAGACACTGAGTCTTGGGACGTCCGAGATGAAATAAACCTCAATATTTCCGAATTGTTTGATAGTTATTAATATGGACACATCATATTTGACGATATTTTTACAGATGGTGCAAAAGAAGTTCGAGTTGGGATATACAATCCGTCAGATGTACTACATAACCCTCTTAGTTGGCTAAATGATACACCAATACACTGGCAAGGTATCGTGAGAGAATAAATGTGCCATTAACATATGAGACAGGCTCCCTGTACCACGTGTTGGTCATTCGATCATTTTTCCACGAAGTTGATTTTTAAATGATTGAGTTTGAGCACCATTATCTCCTTTCATGATGGTACGCAAGGTACAGTGCAGTTCGATTGATCATCTACAAACCCATACTCTATCCTCAGTGGCGTGAATCAGGGTTGCGTACTCGGTCCAACACTCTTAAGAATCTTCTTCGCCACGTTTTTTTTTCTATTTTAGCGCCCATAGAATGGGCATTATTAATTGTTTGTGACAGCAGAAAAAAATTACAATCACAGAACATACAACATTACACAAGTACAGAGTATTATAAATGAATATATATTATATATATATAATTATCTAGAAGCAGAGATGGAAATGCTCAAATACCTTTCGACCTCGTGTTACCTAGCCAAAAAAAGGAGCTGTGTTGACCTCATACGAGAATTGTAGGCCGGGTATTTTTCTAATTTTTTTTAAAGATTTTTTTTATATTTCAACACTATTTTTACCTAGATAATATCTTCCGATTGATAAATGTGTGTAAAAGCCAACGAATCCCAGGAAACCAAACAACAAGCTCGGGTTTGTACTCCACGCACGGGAAAGAAAATGCAACTAGTATATTGTTTTTATTTTTAGTCTCATTCTCTCTATCGTTGTCTTTAATTCAGTATACAATATAATATGTGGATATTCCATACTTTCAAACAGTTTCTGATAGAATCAAGGGTGAATATTTTGTTCATGGATGTGTACTTCAAGAAAATATTCACCATTGGGTAGAAAATACAGTCAGTATGCATTTACTTCACACATGTTGACTGAAATAATAGGTATAAAATGGTTGATTTGGTATACTAAAAAAAAAATCCGGCCGGCCGACCTTCTCGATTTTAGGATTGTGAGGGCAACACAAACTTCTCCTTTTTTTTGGCCTTAAAACCTCAGGTCGAATTATTTTCGGACCCTGTATTTGCGTGCACACGTTCAATCATTATACGACTGACCAGCAAACTCAGTACCATCCCGGTGCGTTAACATTGGATATATTGTCAACCTGAAGTTGTCAAATTAGATTTATTTTCAACCTGAGGTTGTAGTATGGAATATTTTCTGAACCTCAGGTATACTTACCAATTATTCTAATTTAAACAAAATCAACCTGTGGTTTTCACATTGAATATCTTGACAACCGTGGGTTGTCTGATTGGATTTATTTTCAACCTAAGATTGTTTTATAGAAAATGTTCTCAACCTCAGGTTTACTTATTGCAGTATTCTAATTTAGTATCATTATTTTCCCGTATTCTTGGCCTTTTTAGAGAGAAGCTACCAAAATGTTTAAGTCCAAAGTGAATACAACCTGAGGTGAGGTAGCTTGAGGTTAGGTAGCCTGAAGTCGAAAAGTGTATGAGCATTTCCATCTCTGCATAAAACATATAAACTTCATTGTAATGTACATCAGCAGGTATTTACATGATCATTCAAAAACGAAACTTGTACTGAATGTGAAATTAAGACCGCTCTCGTTTAGATTATTTTGGTCATATTTTAGCTTGCAACACGTAACAAGCATATCCAAATATACGGTAGAACTTCCAGGAAAGCAGAAAACAATTATTAATCCTACCATAATTTAATGCAATACAACTTAAAGTGAAATTCAGTTCAGTTCAGTGTAGTTCAGTTTTTATTTTGTTTCCATCTCCATATACAAAACTCAATCACAATATTAGTTGTAATTATTTAAACATTTTATATTTTTTACAAGAATAGGTAATACAGTGTATGATGAATTATAATAAAATAAAATTGCATTTAAATGTACACTGAAGGTATGTTTACAATTTAAAATGAGGTTGCAGGACAAACATCGGACAGACATAATGTACCGTAAGATGTGTTGACAGAAAGGGATCAAAGGTCATGTAGGGGTCATTAGAGGTCAATCTGTGTATACTCCATGTTACCCATAAGGTTATTGTCACCAAGCTGGTCTGTAATGACCTTTGACCCCTTTCTGTCAAAACTTTAAACTATTTATTGCTGTTTTGGTTAATAACGCAATCTGAGGCAATCTGAGGATCAATCAATGGCGGTCAATCTGAGGATCTCTACAATGGCGGTCTGTGGACAGGTAATAACAAGTTGGAGAAATGTGTGACTTTGCACAGTGACTTTTTAAAGATGTCTGAAGAATCACATAACAAAAAAAAGTTTCTAGCTCCTTCACTTCTTGGTGATGTCAAGAACTTTTTGATACCCCCTCGTATGTCTCTCGAATCTAAGCTCAGCAAGCGGATACGGTAAAGCCGCAGCATCCATGGGCAAGTAGCCTCAGAGGTTACAAGCTCACCAATTCCACCCAGATAACAGTGAACAGAGCCTGTGTACTGAGCACCCTCCTCTATGGCAACAAGAGCTGGAACATCTACTCTATTAACAGCTTCTTCCTCCGCTGCCTCCATCGATTTCTTGGCATGTCTTGGATGGAAAGACAATGTGCCTAGCAGCGAGGTCCTGGAACAGGCATGTATGCTTAGTATGTGTGTCCTTTTATAGTAGCGTCAACTTCGCTGGCTCAGCCGCCATGTAAATTACATGCAGTATGGTCGCATCCCCAATGATATCCTATATGAGGAGCTTGCAGAGGGATCCAGACCAATATTGCGCTGCACTATTCGATACAAGGACATCTGTGTATGCGTGACACGAAGTCTGCTGATTTCAACTGATCAAACTTCAGGATGAGTATCAAAAAAATGCACGATGACAGGAATATCATGATTCAACGTGCAGATGAAGAAAGCCCCTGTTATCCTTGACAAATCTGTCGACCAAGGCATGCTTACAATTCTCAGTGAATCTAAGATGTACACAAATTGGAGAGGTTTCTCAGAAGAAGAAGAAAACCCTTTTCACTATTGCAAAGGATACAGAAGCAAGAAAAACAAACGCTGTATAGTATGACAGAAGATGCTTAAAACTACCGGCAATCCAAAGATTCACAAGGATGCTACGCCGCTGCAACCAACCGTGTCTGGCATTGTAATGGAGGATGTACAATGCAACCAACCTTTAGTTTCTGGCATTGTAATGGAGGATGTACAATGCAACCAACCTTTAGTTTCTGGCATTGTAATGGAGGATGTACAATACAACCAACCTTTAGTTTCTGGCATTGTAATGGAGGATGTACAATGCAACCAACCTTTAGTGTCTGGCATTGTAATGGAGGATGTACAATGCAACCAACCTTTAGTGTCTGGCATTGTAATGGAGGATGTACAATGCAACCAACCTTAAGTGTCTGGCATTGTAATGGAGGATGTACAATGCAACCAACCTTAAGTGTCTGGCATTGTAATGGAGGATGTACAATGCAACCAACCTTTAGTGTCTGGCATTGTAATGGAGGATGTACAATGCAACCAACCTTAAGTGTCTGGCATTGTAATGGAGGATGTACAATGCAACCAACCTTAAGTGTCTGGCATTGTAATGGAGGATGTACAATGCAACCAACCTTTAGTGTCTGGCATTGTAATGGAGGATGTACAATGCAACCAACCTTTAGTGTCTGGCATTGTAATGGAGGAATCAGGAGGATGTACAATGCAACCAACCTTAAGTGTCTGGCATTGTAATGGAGGATGTACAATGCAACCAACCTTAAGTGTCTGGCATTGTAATGGAGGATGTACAATGCAACCAACCTTTAGTGTCTGGCATTGTAATGGAGGATGTACAATGCAACCAACCTTAAGTGTCTGGCATTGTAATGGAGGATGTACAATGCAACCAACCTTAAGTGTCTGGCATTGTAATGGAGGATGTACAATGCAACCAACCTTTAGTTTCTGGCATTGTAATGGAGGATGTACAATTCTCGTAAATCTCTTCATCAGATTTAGTGTCAACTAGTTTGTCTTATACCATACGTGTTTTGAATTTCCTTCGTTTTAGGTTAACCATAACAAGCTTCATATCCTCAATTGTCGGCTTATCATTGGTGTGATAATGCATGAAATGAGCCTAACACGCAATCATTTGTGAAATGTTAAAGGATTGTATAGCTTTATTCAGTAATAGGGTCTTAACACTAGTCCAATTCATGAATATCTTTCACCAAGGATACATCGAACCGTCCTTAGTAAGTTTGTTATAAGTTAACCGTATTATCGAAATGAATGATTCAGTCCTAGCTTCACAGAAGGTTTTGAATGGTTGACCATTGACAAGTTGAAACAATATCACTTTTGTACATACTAAATCAAGGCCATTATAATTATTTAGATGATTCATCAATCTTGTTCATAAGTTGACAGATGCTTACGAATGATTCATGTGAATCTGTTATTACGCACACAGTTTTAAATTAAGTTTTTGAAAATCCGGTGCTTTACTAGACATGCTAGAGTATCTTTGCAATTAAATTTATAGGCGGGAAAGTACCAGTAGACTCGATTACTATGCGGGAACAATATACCAACATTTCGTCTGTTATATTCATCACGATGACTACATTGGCGGCCGTTGGAATAGCATTGGCGGCTGCATTTCTCGTATTTAACATAAAATATCGCGAAAGAAGGTATGTTCTGAATATTAAGGTGGTGTTAGCCCAAACATTATGAAATTTATCAAGCGCTGTAAATTTTGAATTATTAATGTATTGGAAAGGAACTGAGTCAGAATATCCATTTTTGGTATCACATTACACTAAAAATGCTGATTTGTTTTTAAATTTGACAAACAAATCACTTTCTTGGCTCAAGATTTTTCGGTCAAACGTGTCAAAATCACTTATTGGTAAATAATGCCGAATTTGGATCAAAATCATCTAACGATAATTCTCTAGGACGCGCCTTTTTTAGTTGTTAATAAACATTTTTAGTTTTTGATTTGTTTACCTCAAAAATGCAAATGTCGACCTTTTTTCAATTTGTTCTTGATTTTTTTGGAAAATGATGGTGTGAGCCAAGTTATGACTGTATGGAATGGTGTTGTGTTTCTTCTTCAATATTAAAGCAGTATTTAAACTTAAGAAAACAACTGACTCCAGGGATTTATTGGAATATGTTTCTTCAAAATATGATTTAAAATTGCGAAATACCGCATCAGCTTCATTTTACTGCTTCAAAGAGCCAGTCACATGTATATAAAAAAGATACCATTTCGCGTAACATTTTTTACTTTAAGAAAAATCGCATTTCGCATAGGGGCGATTCCACGGTAACACGCGTTACATTTAAGCGCGCCATTCTTTATTCTCCACTCTATAACTGTAAAAGTAATTTGAATGAAGTTTTCATCTTTTGACTTAAGGCTAGATCCTCATGCTAACACCAATATGAAATAATTATTAGCTCATGTTAATGTAAGACCGCTCCGAGTATCGGTAACACGCGTTACGAAAAAAGACGCACTAAAAAAAATCCCAACTTTGTTTTGCTTGTGTATTTCAACTAACCAACTTACAATCAATTGGTCACTACTATAAGCAAGTACCTTTATAAGGTTTATAAAACTAGAATAATAACAAGAATTATAGTTCTCACTTTTTTGTAAAATGCAAAATAGTCGGTAACACGTGTTACGGTAACACGCGTTACACTTTGTCCAGTCATGATATACTAGCCTTGATAAATAACACTTGAAAAATTGAGGTTTTAGCACGTTTTCCTGAATATGAGTTTGGTAACACGCGTTACGGCATTTTGATGGCCTATTGTAGAGTGGTGGTTATGAATTTATCTAATTGTTTACTATTTTTAAATAGGGCCTAACTAGTAAAAAGTGGCGTAAATTAAAACCAAATCAAGTAAAACCAAGTAAATATTTTCAAAAAAGTGTTGCTCCGGTAACACGTGTTACCATTTTTGGGGTAAGAAAAGTAGAATTTTTTCATAGTAAACATTAGCCAAATATTGTAACAATTTTTTTCCTGAACCTTTGCATGAGCTTTGAACAACATAGAGGTAAAAATAAATCTTTTGGAGCAATTTTCAGTTTTTTTTGTTCCGTCACATTTTCATGGAATCGCCCACAGCCTTTTTTCAGGTTTCTTCGGAGACAAACCTTTTTTTGCCTTAGTGCTCGTTCATCTGGTGCCCATGCATGTAAACACGGCCTCTGCAGTCTTGTGGGTAATTATTCGCCGCGTTAGCGAATGACCATGACCGGGTTGTCAAGGTCTTTGTTAATTTAATTCACGCCAGTTTTTCCGAGTTTACATATGATCAATTATTTGTTAAATTTTAAAATAGAGACATTTTAACTAAAAAGCAATTTTACTGATTTAAAACAAAATGAGATGTGAATATTTTGACTTACTCTGTATGTGTGCAATTTGTATACCGGGTGTACTAGAAAGATTCAACCATTCGAATTGAACTCGTTTGAAATATGAATGCAGGACGGTGTTACTGGTCGAATTGTTTGTTATTATATTGTTTATGAAGCAATATTTGTATGATGTGATTATTGTAATGGCATCGTTCAAATGAACACCATCATTTCTTTGGAAGCTGCTTTAAACAGATATGAGGTGAATCATTCGGAATGCGCTGAAAGTGAAACAGCTTTCCACCGATTTCACGCCGCACCAACGCCGCACCAGAACACATATCAATGTTGATGAAATTAACCGAATAAGTAGAAAACATGGTCACCATTTATAGTTTAAGTATTATATTGAGATACACTGTTGCCTTTGTATTTTAAAACTATATTTGTGTTCAATCACGGTCTGTGTTTAACTTCCTTTGCATTGTACTTTATTCCGATATTACATTGATTGAAATTTAAGGTACATAAAGATGTCCAGTCCGAAGTTAAACAACTTGATTTTAATTGGTGGAATGCTGACCTATACATTCATCATCTTTACCGGTATAGATACTGGACGTGTAACAAACAACATATACATTTGGATGTGCAAGGTATATATAAATATGAAACAATAACATTTAAAAAATGCAACAAGGGTGTTTTTCTACATAATCATAATCATAATCACGTATATTATGTTAGCACAAACGAAACCAACAACAATTTACGTACATTTTTGTAAAATTATTCGCAGATCAAATCATGGCTGTTAGCCGTTGGTTTTTCCATGGCATTTGGGGCAATGTTCAGTAAAACATGGCGAGTTCACAAAATATTTACAAGCAAACTCAAGAAGACGGTAAGTGTATACGATAAGCTTATGTATTCGTTCAGTAAAACATGGCGAGTACACAAAATATTTACAAGCAAAATCAAGCAGACGGTAAGTGTATGCGATAAACTTATGTATACGGATATTGATGTCTTTATATAATTAGTGAGCATTCTTTTGAAAAACAAATATTGTCATTAAATTATTTAAAAATACGCGCTATAAATATCCTACCTAAAAATATTAAAATATAAAGTTGTTGAGAAATTTATCTTCTTTAATATGAGACATTGCACGCTAGGATCAGTTGAATGTGTGTGTGTGGCTTATTGATCCATCGGAATAATACGGCCGACTATCCAACCTGCGCATGCATCCCCAATTGCACTACCGGTAATCGATACTGTACCCGTACCTGGGTCCGCGTGTAGAAAAGAAAAATGTGAAAATGAAAATCAGACTTCACCTTACATTTTGGAGTGTCAATTCTTTAATATAATCACCAAATCCTAACGCGCAATATCTCTAATTAAAGAAGATATATTTCTCAACAACTTTATAATTTAAAATTTTAGGTAGGATATCTATTTTTAGGCTTTTAGCCCATTTATTACCTGTATAGTTACTTTTTTGTTGACTGTATAGTGGCCACAAAATCTAAGGACGGTTGGTTAATTAATGTTATTTGTTAGGTATTTAAAAAAAAAATTAAATATGAATATGAAGGTGTATGAACAAGGTGTCTCAACAATCTGGATAAAATAATTCAACAAAAATAAATTTCCATTCGTTGGCTTTTATTTGAAGGAAACCGCGTTTGATTCGGTCCAGTAATCACGAAGAAATCAGCGATTGCGTAAAAGTAGTCAAAGAAAACTTTCATCTAAGTGTGCTCATTGAGTGATTTAGACAGCACAGACAAGATATCATCCATCACCTGTTTTTCTTTGAAGTAAACAATATGCTTGACGAAACCAATATAATACTCACATATTAATATTTCATCCTCATACATCGGAGGATTTCATCAGAATGGCAATGATCCACTTTGGCGCGAAGAAACATCATCTTCAGAGTTGCCAGTTGGTTTTACTTTGACTGAATTTGGGCAATTCCACATTTAACCAACACCAAATCCTGAAAAATGTCAAAATATTCAAGCACAACTAGAGCAAAAAACTCTGTGATTTCATACTTTTAACATTGAGCATTCCTTTTCACTTGTAATAGAGAGATAGCTGGAATTTCAACTATCTATCTGAAACTTTTAAAATTGGCCTACAGCAAGTCTATGAGAAATATAACGGTCGCACATCATGCACATTGACATACCTGTTTTCACAATGTTCGACCGTTATGTTCAATACTAGCTGGTACCTATAACATGTATAATTTAGAAAACATATAACGGTCAAACATTGACATACATGGACTTTTACATTCAATTTATTGCTCGTCAATATTGGGTTTTGCCTGGCATCACTGCCGAATGTTATAAATAAAGGCTGTAATTGAAAAAGTGGACATGCTTAATTCCTAAAAATGTCAGAGTACCTAAGTCTTTTGCCATTGACTATATTTAGGTAATTGAAACATTGTGCAATGTCTTTTTTTTCTTCTTTTTTTTTTCCTCCATTCATTTTATTTTTCATTCATCTGTATTCTATACACAATTATATAACATAATTACAATATATCAAACATACTGGTATCAATAAGTTACAAATATGAAAAACATGACTCTACCAGCGAACAGCATGTACCAACAATTACCATTTGCATGAAGATAGATGGCTAATGATCATCAATGGCACATGACCTTCGCAGTTGAGTTGACAAACAAAGCAATATATAATATGGGCTGTCATGGACATGTGTTTTACAAGAAGAATATCAAAACCTACTATTTACTCTGTGTTATGTAGGCTTTTGTCTCAAGATACTAATTCTCCATTTTAATTCGTATAGAAACCATTTAAATGCATCAACGTTTTTATTATCAGTGATCTTCATATGTCTGGATCTATACAGAGTGAACGACGCCAGACTAAGCATTCTATTTAGCATTACATTCAATACATTTTTATTATCTGGTTTATAACCAAGCACAATGATTTTTAACGATATCTCTGGACATGGAATATTGTTAGAAATAATAAATCTTTTAAAATGAACCCAAAAGCTTTTCGACAAAGGACAGGCAATAAATGAATGTAGATAATCATCTGATGTGTTGCACTCAAAATAATTGGGTGAGTTCGCCTTGTTCCATTTATATAAGTTAGCTTTGGTAGCGATGATTCTATATAATAATTTGTAATTGAACTCTGCCAATTTTCTCTCTTTTTCAAGAATAGTTTTCATAGTCCAAATATCGTCCCATTTTGGTGACGTAGACAGTTCCTAGTGATCCTGTGCCCATCTTTTCTGAATAATTGGCACGACTATGAACTTTTTAACTACATGAACGTAAATATACCTTGATTGCCAATACATTATATTTACACGTTTTTTATTTACATATATACACGAGGTTCTTAAACGAGTACTTATTTCAATAGGCATATTGTTGGCGTTTAATAAAGCCAACCAATTATTTGGAATTGATTTGAAAATAATAAAAAGCTCTGCAATCCAGTTGTGCTTATTTTTAAGCTTGTCAAGTATATATGTAGTGGAAATGATACCATCATTATTTATAAGATCATTGATATATATTATATCACTATCAATCCAGTGTTTGAAATACAAGGTCTTGCCATTGTGCATGATTAGGTCAGCATTAATACAGAAGGTGTTCTGCAAGTTTTGGTAATTGTTTGACATACATGTTCGACCGTTATTGCAAAAATGAAGAAAGGCTGTTAGTAGTTTTACAAATAAACTAACATTTATTCTTTCTATGGTTTTGATGGGTGCTGACCATTTGTTTTTGTACTATTATCATTTTTACTGGGTTTATCATTCAGTTTTCTTGAAAAGTGATGATTATTATTACCTTTTTTTGTCGTGTCAGGATAACGAGACCCAAATTTGGTCTTTTTTGGCACATGAATGGTTATAAAATAAAAACGAAACATGCTATTAGGCTGAACATTTCAGAACTATCTCTCATTGCCCTTATCTGCTGCATGTAAAAGTTACAAGCAAGTGATACAAATAGTTTCCACAAAACAATCATGCATTTTCCAAGATACCCGCGGTGTTGGTTTACTGTGGAATGACCCATTTACGAAATTTTATGCAAAAACTGCAAGCTGACGTATGTTGGTGAGACCTCTCGACTTTTCGGAGTCCGCTTAGCACCATGCAAGCCGAGACTTAGAAGGCAGACACACACAAAATACACGAGATCAGAGAGAAAGGCTTCAGAGCAAGAACAGACAAAATCAGCTATTTCGGACCATGTAGCTAGGGAAAATCATGTTATAGACTGGAATGAGGTCACCATATTAGGTCGTGAACTCAACAGGAGATCCGGGGAGGTACGCGAGGCGATGGAAATCAGAAAGTAGAGGGGACAGAACAATCAAACGAGAGGAGGGGACTTTTTTGCTTAGTCACGTCTATGATCCACTTCTCAAAGTAAAACCAACTGGCAACTCTGACGATGATGTTTCTTCGCGCTAAAGTGGATCATTGCCATTCTGATGAAATCCTCCGATGTATGAGGATGAAATAAGAATATGTGAGTATTATATTGGTTTCGTCAAGCATATTGTTTACTTCAATGAAATTCACCAAACCTGATGATCCTTTTCACCGATATCTTTTCTTGTTTTACTTTTTCTTTTATTCTAAATTTTATGCCAGTTGATAACCAAGTCGTTGACACCATAAACATGATAAAAGCCCTTTTTAGGGCTGCATTACGTTCCAGTTACCTGTATAATTTGAGCACAAGTTTGAGATATTTTCTGACAGGTTGAACTGGCCATGACGCTAGTGTTTGCGTGTTAACATGGTGTGAATGGTGTGAACACCCTGGACCAACTGTCTGGACGAACCGAAAGGCAGTCAACACTCCGGCGATGTGCCTTGGCACATGTGTCGATCTTTAGCCCCATTTGAGCTACATTTTAAACTAAAATCTGCTCTATATCGTAACTTCTCTCGAAATTTGAACCTTTTTTTTGGACAAAATCTGACATTAGCACTAGTTTTTTAACCAAATTGAAGTTCAAACATTGAATTTCTTAACACAAGAACTATGGAAAGTCGCGTGATGGTCTCTAAGTTCCACCCAATAATTGATCAATCCAACACCATTGACCGCATGCTGAGTGAACTTGAGGATGGCCAAAGCAGTCTATCTACAATCTTGCCACATGACTTGATGTCTTGGCACACGTGGTGACTTTCAGCCACATTTGGGATAGTTTTAAAACTAAAATCTGCTCCAGGGATAATATATTGTGAATTCTTTTTCGAATTTTGAACTTTTGGTATGACAAAATCTGAAATAGCACTAGTTTCTATGACAAATTGAAGTTAAAAGTTTTAATTTCTTAACACAACAACTTTCTAAAGTAAGACTTTGGGCTTCGAGTTCCACCAGAAAATTATCTAATTTCAATTAACATTTTCTTTTCTGTTACTTCGTTAATATCCAATAGATTTCACTTGTTCGACCAGCAAAGATTCAACAGTAGTAACTGGCTAATTGAAAAGAGAATGAGCATAATAACCACCCGCGCAAATGAAAATCGGTATATTAAACTTACACACTTGGATGGAAGTGCTCTTTGACTACTGTTACGTAATCGTTCATTACTCTGTAATTACTGAATACAATCACATGCGGCTTTCTTTAAATTATAGCTAACTAATTTAAATTAAGTTTATCGTTTGAATCATTGGAAAAAGTGTACTTTAGGTCCCAGATTCTGGACTGTACTAATATTGTCCGATACTGGAAAACCCAGTATCGTTCGATACTGGTACAAAGTCAGTGTTCCAGACGATATCGGACGATACGGAGATATATAAAATGTATCAGTATCTGACGATACTGGAACAAAAGTATGTACCACTGAGTATCGTTCAATACTGGGACAAATTACACTAGTATGTGTATCAGTCTGAAACGTATCGCTCGATACTGGAACACCATTTAGTGTAAAATCGTACCAGTATCGAGCGATACGGGCAACCTTTACGTTCCAGTATTGAACGATACAGGTATACCAATATCTGGGACCTAAAGTACACTTTTACCGAATTATTTTATTCGGACACTTTTTTAGGAAGTTACGATCACCTAAAAGGTGCGTGTATTGTTTTGAGACATCCTGTATATCCCATGCAGAAGAGAATATTGCGTTCTAACAATTCATGAAGAGTTCAAGATGTTTAAGATTATTTGACTCATAGAAAAGTACATAGGATTGTTCGTGTGGTTCCAAAGAAGAAAAGCACATATTATGAAATTCATCAGGATTTGTCGGCACTTTAGATATAAAATGTACCATTATTTGTTTATAATTAGGCGGTTCGGCGAAAATCAGTACGCTGGTACAATTATGTTACTCCATATTTTTACGGAGTGTTCAGAATAATATTTTGACATTCCCTATCAGCATTATCATTCAAGTAATTGTGCTATGGTTGATCGTTCATGACATAGCAGCATCATATTTAAAGGGATACGCAGTAGTGTTGAAACAATATTTTGTTTATATAATTTACTTCAGAATTCAAGTCTTCAAGATGAACATTAATAATAGTAACGGTCAACTCACGAAATCACAAAAGCAGCCTATATATATTGTGACTGTTTATAATTGCGAGAACACGTGGTTTTTAAACACATTGAAACATGTGACATAATCAACAGTATACCTTAACTTAAAGTCAAGGTCAATCAACCACCCAAGTTGGCAAGGCTGTACACTTAGGTTTTTGTTCTAACAACTTCAAAGAACATTTTGGTATATAACTCCCTGCGTCAGCCTAGACCGGTACTGGAAAATACCTAGGCTCCCTCAACTACCACGTAGTGTGAACGGCTTGTCTAAGCCTTAGATCAGAATATTTGAAAGATGTTTTGTTATACGAAGAGGGCTGATTTTTCTGAATCCTTACAAGTGTAAGTTCATATATACATGTAATACAATTTTTAAAATGTACAAAATTGTATCAAAATTGAGAGCGCCGCCTCCAAGACATCACTGAATCATCCTTTAATGTGTGTGTGACCATTGGATGATCATGATTATGCAATATATGAATATGACGTCATGTTATTAGTCTCGTGTGAAAATGACAATTGCTCTTAAATCAAACGTTGTAATTTCGCATTGCCTTCTACTCAAACATAAAAAACTTATAAAGAAGAATTACCAATTTTGCTTCATGACTGTCTTTGACATTCAAATCTGTTGTTGATTATAAAATTGCCATTTTATTGAAATCAATCACAATGCAACTTAAGATTTAATAGTGTAAATGTAAACGTATCAGGGTAGTCAACTTCATATTGATACAAATAGGGGTAGTTGGTCCTAGCCTGTTGAAGACACCCCAGGAACGACTAATGTAATGAGTTACAGTCACTCATACCAGGACCAGGTATTCAACAATAATGTTTGTTTATTTATTAAGTTAGTTAGTTAGTTAGTTAGTTAGTTAGTTAGTTAGTTAGTTAGTTAGTTAGTTAGTTAGTTAGATAGTTAGTTAGTTAGTTAGTTAGTTAGTTAGTTAGTTAGTTAGTTAGTTAGTTAGTTAGTTAGTCGTCTCTTGTACAAAACATATCAGTTTTAGATTTTAATTGTGGTATTACAATGTTATTAGAAATATGACACCTTATCGGATAATTGTAAATAGAATGAGTAAACCTGAAACTTGATAATTGTACCTTTCAGACATTTAAACTTAATGATAAGCATTTGGCTATTCCATCGATCAATTAGTCTGAGCCAGTTTAGTGAACTAATCATATTATCTAATGGTGTAAGCTGAATGAAGGATACTTGCAACCTTATTTTGTTGTCTTTGCATTTTGACTTAAGAATGATATTTCATATTGATCATACTGTTAAAATCAAAGTGAGGAATTATCATTGCTTCCGCAAGCATTTTAAGAGTACAGAAAGATAAATAATGTTTAATCATTCCCAATAATATTGTGTGTTTTGGAATTATAGATAATCAAAGATTACCAGTTGTTTGTCATGGTAGCTATCCTTATAATGGTGGATGTTATAATATTATCCTTGTGGGAAATATTGGATCCCGTGCAGATTGTTGTCACTAACGGAAAAGAAGAGGTAAATACAAATCAAAAGGGGGCATTTGTCGGCATATGTAGTTTAAGATATTGAGGAAGTAAAGCATAAAAAATAAAAATAAAGAGGAATTTCAACCAAATGAACTCTGAATATATTTACCAAATTTATCGGGTGTTGTGTAATTTGAAAGCTTACAAAATATACTTTTGCATGAAAATAGAATATCAATTCCGAATGTCAAATGCCAACTTGTGATGTGACTGGTCACATATGACTTTGTACTCTTTGTGAAAGTACTTGCATTCGTTTCAAACAGTTAAAATAATTTTTAAAAACTCTGCAGACATCTAACCTTTTAATAAGCCACTGCAACACAACTTCCGACCCCATTTGATATTGATTGATTGATTAATACATATTTTATTCCATTTCAGATCGGTTGATTAATTTATTCTCTTTAATGCATATTTTCTCCATTTTAGATCAGTTCAGAAAACTCAGATGTATTGCTAATTCCAGTATCTGTGACCTGCTCTTCAAAGTGGGTGACATATTGGTTGGGAAGTTTATTATGTAAAAATGGTCTAATGCTTGTATTTGGTGCTTTCTTAGCGTGGGAGACAAGAAAAGTCACCGTTCCAGCGTTAAATGATTCCAAATATATAGGTTAGTGCAGGCTTTTGAATGAGAGCTAGGGGTCATATCCATATACTCTATCACAAAATTCATTGTTATAACAACAAAAACACACAGCTTTCTCCAGTACAGCTAGGGAAAGCTGTGATAGAGTATATGGATAAGAGCCCTTAGCCATACCTCGATAATTATGGAGCTTTACGGCACTTGAATTACGGGTTTGATCATTTGGTGACCCTGGTGTTAGTGTCCCAGTGACCCTGATAACTCTTAAATGTATATAAAATTCGCTAAACGGCCTATCAAACCTCTCCGTTCACCCACATCATTGGCATCCTTATATTGCGCTACTTGGCATCCTTATATTTATCAACATTGCGCTATGAAAAAACAATTTTATTTTTTTGTTGCAGGGACTATCTGTATTAGGATAACATTCTATTGGGTCACTGGGTTAGTTCAAGTAGGGTCACCTAATTTCCCAACCCCTTGAGTTACAGCATCGTTATTGTATTACCCTGAAGCACACTATACAGGGTGAGTCAAAAAGAAGTTTACCCGGATTGGTGATGTTTTAAAAAACAAACAAATGACACTCGAGAGTTCAGTAAAGCATATATTTAACAAGCATTCTCTCCTGCTTATTAGGAAAAAAGAATGACACAAATTGATCATTGCTAAGAGGAGTTATGCCTATTTTAATAAAGGTACTCATTTTGCAAGCTGTCCACGGAATACTTGACAAAACAAATGTGTCATTCCTTTTTCCTAATAAGCAGGAAAGAATGCTTGTTAAATATATGCTTTACTGAACTTTCGAGTGTCATTTGTTTGTTTTTTAAAACATCACAAATCCGGGTAAACTTCTTTTTGACTCGCCCTGTATGAATTGCAAGTCAATCTAAACGTATAGGTTGAAGGAAAACATACATCTCACTATAAAGTTGCACCCATCCATATAGACGTTGGCGCATAACTATTTTCTTGATCACTTTCTCCACAGGGGTGAGCGTGTACAACATTGTTATCCTATCATTTGTTGGTGTTCCTGTATCTCTTATACTTGACGATGTGAACGGCAATTATATTATCATATCCTTGTTTATCTTCTTCTCTGCAACCGTGACATTATGCTTTGTCTTCATTCCTAAGGTAAGTAATGGTTTGACAACTACTGGCATGTATGTCATGAGCAATTTAGGAGTCGTGTACAATATAAGCAAGATGAAACCAAGGAAAAGTGTTTCCTAGCTTAAATAACGATTGGTGTCTATTATAAGCTTGCCTATATTGTATATGGCTAATACAAATAATACTTCAAGAGCAAGCTGTCATTTGTATGAGATTAATAATGGATATTGCCCGGCAAACACGTAACGTTTTATTGCGGTTTTATTATGGTTGTTCGTAAGAGGATCTTTAAGAAAGTGTGACGAGAAAAAGAATTGTTTGAAAATACAAAACACTTTCTAATTGAGTTATTATTAAAAAAACAGGGTGAGTCAAAATTGTCAGGTCCCGATTTCATCGATTTTTCAAACCAGTTACAATATTCAATGGCTTGTCTACCAAGATGACATTATTAGCTATAACCTAAATTGTATTTAATTCAAATTGGTTATTCGAAACGGGAGATATGTGCATTTTCCCTAATTCTGTGAAATTAAATCTGTTCCAACTTATCTAAGGGACCCTTGGGGCCATATCCAAACTCTCAAGTGATTTTATAGCGTTTTTATACCGATTTTACCCCGGTATTAAAACGGTATTTTTTTCTATTGTTAAAAGCATCGGAAAAAGATCGGTGATTAACTAGAGCACTGGTCAGCTTAATTACACAACCTTCCTCGCGCTTTCATCTGTCTGCTTCACTAATTGAGCCATCGAGAGTACTACAATAGTTCTATTGTTAACGCCAGATAAGTAGAGAGGGGGAGAGAGGCGGCTCTAGTTAATCACCGATCTTTTTCCGATGCTTTTAACAATAGAAAAAATACCGTTTTAATACCGGGGTAAAATCGGTATAAAAACGCTATAAAATCACTTGAGAGTTTGGATATGGCCCCTTAGATCTATGGATGTAAAAGTTTAACGCGCTCATTTTTGATAAGTCAATCAAAGGCGTGTTGGTATTCACAGCACTTACAATAGGAAAAGAGTGTCTTGTATTTTAATAGGACTAGTTCAAAAACATATACAAACAGGGATTCGAGTAACAAAGAAATCTAAGCAAGATGCAATTGGCATTCATCATTATGTTTTAAAAACTAGATCAAAATGGTTTGTGGATATACCATTCAGCAGAGAATAGTTAATTATATCTAGCTACACGCTTAGAAATGGGTGTTAAGTTTTGCTGGGTACAAACGAAATGTGTAGTTTTAACCCAATATTGTGCTAAACATCGATTTAGTAAAATAACTGTTTACACATGCAATAGTTTACTATTGAATTCCGAGTTTTACACTCTGGAAGTGTAGAAAAGCGCCCGTAATTGGGTAAAACATGATTTGACACCATGAAAGTGTAAGATTCATCGTAGTCTCGTGTCCAGACTCCATTTCACATGACAGAGAGCGGATGTGAAGGAGGCTACTGCGCGGTACACTCTCAGTAGTAAAAAACTGCACAATGTTGAGCGAAAATCCCATGCGGTCCAGCACCATATCGGTTATGTATACTTGCAGTATGCAGTATCCAGCCATGGCGGACGACGGCATATCGGTCAGAAACTTCTAGTGCAGGAACAGGACTTGAGGACCTTATCCCGGCTTTTTGTAGGTAAAATGTGATATGATTTATACATTTATAGTCCTGTAGAATAAAACAATAGTCTTATGGGAGTGAAGTAGTTCCTATTGCGTATATAATAATCTTATAATCTTATTATAATACGCAAGTAGTATAGAACTATTACAGCTCATCACCATCGGTCGTCCTTGGACGAAACAATGGAGGCAGCTTAGTTGCTTCCATCATTTTTTCTTTGGCTATTTGTTTACTCCATTGGTGCGCGCCACGCCTAGTGGAGGTATGTATAAGAATACATATATTATGTGTGTGTGTGTACAGATAGACCCGGGATGATCCCCTACTCTTTACGAAGGAGTCTGTGACCTTTCTTTTTAACGGGCTCGGGGATAGCTCTTCCTATATATTACAGCTACTTCACTCCTAAAAGAATATAAATTGTCTTAAAATAACTATAACATGTATAAACATATCACAATTTCCAAATCCGGGTTTAAGTCTTCAAGGCCTGCCTCCCGCTAGAAGCTTTGACCGCTGTCACCCGCTATAGCTTAAATGTGCAAAGAACCTCTAATAGCCCTGGTTGTGTAAAGTGTTACACATAATTGGGTCAAAATAGGGAACATGGTCGTTTTTGGGTAAACATTTACCCAACGATATTGTTTCAAAGTGTTAACCTTTGTGTTGTGTAAGACTCTACACAACCACTGTTGTGTACATTTTTACCCAACAAACAACCATGTTCCCTTTTTATCATCGTGAAGTTTAGTATTTTACCCAACATTGCTTAATTTTTTCTAAGAGTGTACATAAAGACAAGAAGTATTCTGCAAGTCCAACGGAGCGGAGCTTCCGTTTACGGTTTTCAAATGTTCAGAGATTCCGTCAAAATGTTGCATGGCAGGATATCCATAAGAAATTCAATGATTATGGAACTTTTTTTGGTCTATCTATCAACTTTGTTTATCTATACAATTTCAAAAATTATACAGTTGTGTTGTATGAATAACTAATACTATTATCACAGTATTGTTAGCATCCACCAATTTGGAATACTTTGGATTTCGCGCTTTTTCGTAAATATGTTGTAATTCTGGCGTGGAATACGGTATTGTCTTGAAAACATCACAAAGTGTTTTTTTAATTTATAACAATTAGGCTGAAGAGCCAGGACAAACCCAATAGTGAATAGTATGAAGACGTATGCCTACTCTTATAAACCATGAAGAAATTGACACATAAGAATTATTGATACAAGAAGTATTTTCCTGATTTTTTTTAAAACGGGACCTGAATATTTTGACACACCCTGTATGTAGACGACTACTCAATCCTCGACCTAACAACAAACATTGGTTCAGTAACCTGTAACTCGATGTAGTATGAGCCTTATACGACGTAAATTGTTACATATGAAGGACAGCACAAAAACGTCAGTGTAATTCAAACAAGAACATAAGCAGCACGCACAAAAAGGGAATTCGAATGATCAACTAAATTATTTATATTTTGAATCATAGTAGAATGAATCATGTTAAAACTTTAGATTGTAAAGTTACTAAGTTAGTAAGTTGTACCAAAAAGGTTGTTGGCAAACACGGTAATTAATATAATATGATGAAATATCTTTGAATAAGTTCATCTGGATTGTTATTGAAAATCTGAGATATGATTTCTTTATGTACAAATCCAATAAAATATGAATAAGATACTCACAATTTAGTTACGTTTCACCGCTTAACTAGCAGCTTCGTCAGACTGGCAACTCTGTCTGGAGGACACTTGGTGCCGATAAAGGCAGAGCTACAGTCATTATTGACAAATCTACTTATCATGAGAAAATGCTCTCCTTGCTCAGCGATTCTAAGACTTACAAAAAACTGGACAAGGATCCTACACCAAAACACAAGAGGGAACTTGTCACCATTCTTCAAAGACTTGAAAAAGAAGGCAAAATCCGCAAAGAGGACAAACAATTCCTTTACCCGACCACGGAATACATCCCGCGTTTATATGGCAGCCCCCAAAATTCATAAGGACGGCACACCATTGCGGCCCATAGTGGATTTCACTGGTTCCATAGGATACAACGTTGCCAAGTCCCTCGCTGAGATTTTGGGTCCCATCGTTGGAAAAACGGAACACCATGTCCTAAATTCAAAAAGCTTAGCGGTTGACTTACGGGACGTAACTGTAGAAGAAGATGAGCTTTTGAACTCTCACGATGTTGTCGCTCTGTTCACTAACACTCCAATTGAGATGACACTTCAGATCATCAGAGCTAAACTCGAGCAAGACACAGATCTTGTTAATAGAACCCGCCTTAGCATCGACGACATTCTAGACCTTGCAAAATTCTGTCTTTCCACGGTATAGCTTACTTCCGATACTCTGATATTATCTACAGACAATGTTTTGGCATGGCTATGGGTAGCCCACTTAGCCCCATTGGTTGCAACATGTTCATGGAATGGTTAGAACAACAAGCCATCTCTACAGCACCCTTAAATTGTCGTCCCCGTTTGTGGCGACGGTATGTGGATGATATTCTTGAGATTATACACAAAGGTGAAGTGGATAATTTAACAGAGCATCTCAACCAAACTGATTCTTCTGGTAGCATCCGTTTCACTTATGAGCAGGAACAGAACAGTTGCATTCCTTTTCTTGACACTCTCATTATGCGCAAACCTGACGGTTCGGTAAAACTCTGCATCTATCGCAAAAAACCCACACCGACCAATATCTCCAATTCTCATTTCAACATCCGTTACATCAGAAATTGGGAGTGATCAGGACTTTGTTAGACCGGAGTGAGTCAATTGTGACAGAGGAGGAAGATCGCGTTCTGGAGGAGCAACACATCAAAAAAGCTCTTGCAACTTGCGGTTATCCCGAGTGGACCATTGACAAAGTGAAAAAAGACAGACGCATAAAGCAATCTAAGAAGGAGCCTACCAAAAAGAAAAAGGACATCGAGAATCCTAGCAAGGGTTTAGTTGTTGTTCTCTATGTGGCAGGTGTTTCTGAACGCATCGCTAGAGTCTACAAAAAACATGGTTTTTCGACTTGTTTCAAACCACACCAGACATTACGCAATTTACTTGTGCACCCCAAGGACAAGATAGACATCCAACAAAAAGCTGAAACTGTCTATGAGATCCCTTGCTCTGGTTGCCCTAAATCATACATTGGCGAAACTGGTCGTGCTTTCGGAACCCGCTTACAAGAACACAAGAAAGAGGTTCAGAAATTTGAAAAGAAACCATACACTCGTTCCACGAGGAAAGACTCTACTACGGTACAACACAAATCAGCAATTACCGACCATGTAGCGGCTACAAATCACACCATCGATTGGGGCAAGGCCACAACTATAGACCGCGAATCGGACAGAACAACAAGATGGCTTAAACAAGCTATTTGGATTCGGAGAAGGGGGAGAACACACTCAACAAAGATGAGGGGTCTTACACACTGCACAACATCTACGATCAACTCGTCGGAACTACGCCCTCTACAACGGCGGTTCCCAACAACAGGAAATCCCTAATTCCTGTTGCCTCCAGACAGAGTTGCCAGTCTGGCGAAGCTGCTAGTTTAGCGGTGAAACGTAACTAAATCTTATTCACATTTTATTGGATTTGTACATAAAGAAATCATATCTCAGGTGATAAAATATACTTCCATCTTCGAAATAATCACATTTTAATTTGCATATCAGTATGATACTGTTAAAGAGTCGCGCGTTCCGTATTTAATTATATATAAACCTAGCACAAAAGTCCCTGACCAGGTGCTTTGTTGTTGGCTAATCCAAAATCAATAATCGGTACTAAAAATCTGAGATATACATTAAATGGGCAAATTTATTCTCCGTAGTTTGATACCTCATTCATAAAGATCGAACACAAATTCTGCTAAACTTTAACATGTTGTTGGTTAAACTTTTAATCTTTTGTTGGTTAATTCTGCTAAACTTAACCATTTGTTGGTTAATCCTGCTTGATATATAACATGGGTTGGTTAAAACCTAACCATTTGTTGGTTAAGCCTGCTTCATATTTAACATGGGGTTGGTTAAAACCTAACCATTTGTTGGTTAAATCTGCTTCATATTTAAAATGGGGTTGGTTAAAACTTAACCATTTGTTGGTTAATTCTCTTGAGGCAGTAGCTTTGTTATTGTATGGCTATGAAGTATTGCTGCGACATCATGGCAGACGACGGAGTATTTCAAGGTACAGGATTATTATTTTAATACTGTAATTTAATAATTATGTAACTGTGTGAGCTTTTGATGATTAAGTCTACTATTATTGTATTGACCAGAGGCATCGTAAGTTCATCACTATTTGTCAACATTTTCAAAATTCATCATATTTTGGTTCACATAGTATCTATATATAACAATCAATTAACATGTAGCAGTTGATGAAATGGCTGAGGCTCCTTCTATATTCAAGAATACATGATTTGTTTGCCCTATACACGCGACAGTGAAAATACGATGTAGGAAGTCAATGGTAGGTAGGCTCCGTAGCTAAGCTAACCATACATGCCTGTTGTAGTAAGTGAAGGTAAAATAGTGTCCTAAATCTGCCTTTCTTGATAGACAAATACCATAATATTGAACAGTTTAGCTCAGACAGTTACATAATTATTAAATTGCAGTATTAAGAAATCAATCTTGTACCTGAAAACCTTTCTATATGTGTCTCCAGACCCCACAACCGGAGCGTTGCAATCACTTGGTCGTCTGCAATTTTGTCAAAAAGAGAGAGAATGTGCCAGCCTCGTTTTGATGTCGCAGCAACACACCACATTTTTAACCAACGTTGTGCAATAGAGATTTTTCACCAACACATTTATTCAAATGTAATCAATGTTGATTCAAATGTAACCAACAATTTGATAATATGCACAAAACATCTTCCCGCCATTGAAATTCTTTGGCGGGAATCTTGTTTTGACCTATTGTTGGTTAAAATTATGATGCCTTAACCAACGTTGAATAAACCAAAAATTAATTATATTTTTACTTTTTAACCAACGCAGTATTAAAAGTAATTTTTAACCAACGCTTAATTTTTAACCAATGTAATATACTTTTAATCAACATTCTTTTAATACATGGTTTTTTAATACCTGTTCTGATAGTGTACACAAAATCTTGAGGGAAACGATGATTATGAACAAGGTATCTTCGGATATTTGTTTCTAATTTGACAGTCAGTGAACCCTTCAACAAAAATATATCTTTTGGCATTTTTTTTGTATTAATCCCAACGATGGAGAGGGAGCTAATTACGCCCTGTTATGGTGTGTCAATTATAACAGTCCTATAAGGAAAGGGGAGGGCGCTGAAGTTGAAAAAGGGATTTCTAAAATACTCCACATATGAATATAAAATTCATATGTGTTGGGATTATGTACAGTATTTCAACCAATCTTAAACATTTCGTCAATTATAATGGCCGACATTATCACCGTTGCTATGGTAACTCTCACCATCTTGGATCCCGTCGTGTTAATGACTTTAGGTGATATGTTCTGTATTCGAAAGTATTCCATAATTATTCATGCGTCAGACTTACAACGTCTATTTATTTTTATTCTTTCCGCGGGAAGAATAGTATGATGTATCTGTTGCCATAATTTACAATCAATCACTATGTATTAAGTATCCTATGTTTCCAATACAATATCTATATCAACTACACGTGGTAACTATACTGTCAATTCCTAAACTGTATCAGTCCCTGTTGGACCACTAAAGACAATAATATGACTTTTGTGTCACAGGTGAAAGCAAGAAATGATGTTCATCCAGCCAATACAATGCTGATGACACAAGATGGTGACAATACAACCACGAATCACAAAGATCACGATAAACAAATTAAGGAGATGACGTTGAAGATTAAATCATTGGAGACAACTTTACTCCAGGTATTAGATAGTCCATTACATAATTAGGTATTAACCCGGAAAAAATAATATTTCAACTCAACATTTCCATGCAAACTTATTGCATGCATACATTTCATTTCATATTTATTTAGCCAAATCAACATTGCACATTAAAACACATTAAAATAATCAAATAAAAATTATTTTAAATATAAGAGAACAATAGTAAATACACAGACAGAAAGCACGTTGATAAGACCAAGGACAGCCCAAAAAGCCACAAGAGCTTATTTACATTGGGGTCCTTTCAAGATAACACCACAAAGTAGAGAAGACAGAAACAACTAACTAGTCAAGGAATGGTACCCTTCCTCTCTCAATCTTGCTTTCATTGCAAGATGAAATTTTACTCTTTTTTTAAGTAGGCATAAATATTGCTCGATTTAATAACGCCTGGAAGAGACTTCCAAGCCCCATAAACTATTCATACGAGCTACACTTGTAAATTTGAATTATGTATTAAAATATTATCAATTATCATACGCTGAACCTCATAGATAGTCCACTCATTATAAGACCTTTTTTACCACTATTATTTTTTTCTTCAGAGAAATGCACAGATACAGGAACTTGAATTGAACACAGGATCTGAACAGAATCAGCTATCGTGTGTAGAAACTAGCCTATCTGCAACTTCTGCAATACTTCAGTAGTGACTAGTGGGCATTCCATTCCATTCCATCCAGCAAGCGAGCCATACAGTCAGCCATCCAACCAGCCATCCATCCAGATGTTCACATAACGATATTGACGGGTTTATAACTGTTAGATTCTTAACCAATCACATACCTACCTAATAAGGTTTCACATTAAGAAACAGTCTATATAATATATATATATATTAGACAGACCTCGACCTCGAGCTTCTTGTCTTGTTCTAATAACCATCGTGTAATAATATTTTTTTTATCTACGGTAATATATATATTCCATATAGGTATTTGATATGAAGCATTCTTTAAATTGGTTTGTCATTTCAAAGTTAGATAGCGCCATCTCGTGATATTGAGAATAACGTTTGAATAACTTCAGGCAGCTTAAGACGATGAGCAAATTGACGTCATCCTCCAATCAAGTATTATTTTCCGATGAAGAACCAATCCATTATCAGCAGGGCTCTAAACACTTATTACACGATGGTGTATTTTATAAATTATTAGAACAAGAGAAGCTCGAGGTCTGTCTAAAAGTGACTTCTTAACATATGCTAATAAAATTAGTTATTAAAGGTAGATGTTCTGATTGCTGGCCCGATTTACAACTTGATGTTTCTATTTTGCATGGAAGGTCATCCTTAAAATTGTCACATTCCAAAGTTTGAAATGCATAACTCTGTTGTGACGCTAAATTTATATTGATATTATTAATATTATTATTAATTCTAGATATTTCCATATCTAGAATTCAGGCCATGATTGACTTGAAATGGCAACACCGTACTTCCGTATTCTGAATCTCATTCAGTCTACGCGACAATATCTCTGACCAATTCAAGTCTTCGTGCCACGCTGACAACACCTCATGATAAGTTTAGGCCATATAGTTTTCAATTCACACAACAGGACTAGTGAGCTCTGTATTACAGAAGCTCACGATTGATGCGTGTCATGTCATTTCTTTAGGATAGTCTAGATGCTGGGTGCTGTGTTCGTTTATAATATGAGTAAGTGAACTATTTATGTTGAATTAATAAAATGTATATATAAATAACTTGGAAGCTATATCCGTTATATTCATTCTGTGTGTTTTGATCCCCTCTCCGCCATGCGAGTATTTTCCCCAAAACCACGTCACAATATCTGGTGGAGAATTCGTTCGTTTTGATATTTTTATGTCAATGTTTATTATTCCGGTCAATTTACCAGCCCCCTTCATTTTGAATAATTAGGACTGTAGCTACAAAGTTGTATATGTATTTTGTTGTTCATCGCATCCAGTGTCGACGACTATAACTCAGCGTGGTGAGAGGGTTTGAATTCAGGTAGCATTTTGTTGGTATGCACTGCTGAAATTTAATTATATGTCTATTGAAATTTGTTTTATAGACCCAGAAAGGTCTATTAAAATTGTGTTTAAAATAGTATACACGAAATACATGTAGTATGGCCTATCAATATTTAGGTCTTATTTACGCTGGCAATAATGGGCGCATTCTACATGTCCAACGTGGCAAGTCGATAAAGTCTTTTATATAATTGTTCCGATATACAAGTCTCTGATAATCTGGTTCAAAAGTGCATGACCACGGTCTGATATCCATTGATAAAAATTTTTAATCCGAGATTGAAATTCTCGAGCGCGGTAAAATTCTATTGTGTAGATTTTATAAGCTCTTCTACTGGACAGGTGCGTTTCAGACAGACAATTTCTTCGGATGAAATAAATCTTGTTTATTTTGAATGGACTGATTTCTAAATCAAGATACATAATATTGATACACTGCACTGCAATTGAATAAATATTTTATATATTCAGCTGTAACTTGGGACTTTATTCATTTAATTTGATGTCAACTTTAAATTGTTGACTTGGATTTCATTGAGCTTTTAATTTTTTTATCATTGGTGAATTTAAACTTCATCAATTAAGTTCATTGTTAGTCTATTAATTAAATTTAATCATCAATCATAATCAATAAATTTTAATTGATAATCTTAATCAAGTTTAATAATTAATAAACTTGGTTCATGTTCAGATTTTTCAAATTTTGATTGAATTTGAACTTGAATTTTGATCTTGAACTTGAGATTGACTAAATTTTTTTGTTGTTGATTAAATTCCGAATTCTCTTTGGAATTAGCTTGTGATTTTGACATAGATTGTTAAAAAGGCAATGAGCGATAGCGATAGCGATAGTGATAGTGATAGTAAGTCTGTTATATCACTTAATAGTATAGAGGAGGTTGAACTTGACTAGCAAATATGGCTAAATATGATATGCATAATTGCGATATTAAATATTCTGGTAATTCAGATGATGACGTAGATAACTTCATTAGTAGATTCAAGACGTATGCTGATCTGAGAGATTACACCGCGCCAAAATCTATACTTGCCTTACAAACAAAAGTGTATGGAAATGCTCGCGTCTATTTGGATTCAATTCCTGATACAGATAAGGATACCATAACCAAGATTAAAGATTTACTTAAAAGTAATTTCGAAGGTTCATCTTGGAAATGGAGCGTCGAATCTAAGCTGTTGTCGCGTAAGCAATTGACATCAGAAACACTTGACGACTATGCTTGTGAAATAATAAGATGGTGCAAGCAGATTGGTAAATCTGAAGCAGAAAAATTATCTATTTTTGTTCGTGGTCTTTTGCCTTCTGTCAGAGCGTTTGTGTTTTCAAAAGAACCTGAATCATTTAAACAAGCACTAGACGCCGCGAGATTGGGAATTTCAGTACAGCAAACGGCAAATGACTCGCTATTCGCACCCGCACAGTCACAAAATACTGAGCCCCAGGTAAATAGCATTAATTCTGTTCTGGACACACTGACGGGAGTCGTGTCTAATATAGCCACCAGAATGGAGAAATTAGAACACGACAATCATGTCTCTTTTTCTTCCCCGCTAGATCGTACTTACAATTCAGATCGTATAAGTAGTTCCTCTCAACCTAGGCATCAACCTAGTCAAACTTGGAATCAACCAAGGCAGTCACAGGCCCCCTATAGATCGTACAGAAAATTAGTATGCAATAGGTGTGGTCGTGTGGGACATGGGTGGAGAAAATGCTATGCCAAATTTGACGTAAATAGGAATCCTTTAAACTAATAAACCCATCTGCTAGACAGAAAAAGAAACATGTTCCACGACATGTAGATGGGTTAAGGTTTCAAAGATTTGAACATGTAAGAGGTGTATACCGAAATGGCAATGCAAACCGTGTACCTCTTGATTTGAACAGACAGACATTTGGACAAAAATCGAATTCCAGTTTTTCACAAGCGCATATTGAGATTAATTTGTCTAAGTTGAATACCATAGCAGCATTTGTTAATGGTAACCCTGTTCAATGTTTGATTGATACAGGTGCTTCTGTCAACATTATTGATCACGATTGGTTTCATGCTAATCTTTCTAATTTGCGTTTTTCTATAGAAAAATCACGTGTAGCTGAAGCACGCGCAGCAAATGGTAGTAGTTTGGAAATTACTGGATTCATAGTTTTGTCCATATCTGTCAATGGCACTCAATTTCCTGTTCCTATGAATATTGCTCGTAACTTAAGTACACGTATCATACTTGGGTCTCAGTTTTTAAACAGGCACTGCGCAAGAATAGATTGTGAATCTCGTACACTAAGACTTGCTAAGGAGAGTAAAATACTTGTCATTGAGAAACAGGAAATTCCTGCTCACACTCAGTCTGTTGTGTGCGCAAGACTGTCAAATAAATTGCCATTCAATACAATTGGTCTCTCTCATGGAGGTAGGCGTGTCTCTGCATTAGGTGTATTGATCGCGAATACTGCTTCTAGTGTACAGAATAACTGTATTCATTTATTAGTTATGAATACTACTGATGAACCAATAACTTTGTACCCTCGTACTAAATTGGGCATTTTTTCTCTCGTTGACCCGCATAGGATTCACTCCTTCCCCGATCTTGAGAAAAACAATGTTAACAATGTTAATATAAGGCAAGCATCCGCGGTAGCTAGCGATGTAAACAGTAAACAAGATTCAGTAAAGGAAGTCCTTTCAAAAGTGAATTTAAATACTGATCACATGTCAGGTACTGAAGCATCTGAAATCAATGGTTTACTCACTGAATATATTGATATATTTCAAGTAAAAGGGGGTCCTACTGGTAATTACTCCCGTGTTAAACATGCTATTAACACTGGTGATCACCCTCCTATTAGATCTAGACCGTATAGGCAAGCTCCTCACATTCAAGCCGAAGTACGTAGACAAGTCCACGAAATGTTAGAACAAGACATTATAAAGGAGTCAGCAAGTCCTTGGTCCTTTCCAGTATGCATGACACCTAAAGCTGGTGACCCAAATACTTATAGATTTGCAATTGATTTTAGAGCCTTGAATAAGATTTGCGCACGCGATAACTTTCCGTTACCTAACATAAACGATGCTTTAGATAGTTTAGGTGCAGCTAAACCAAATTTCATTACAACTCTTGATCTTGCGGCTGGATATTGGCAAATAGGCTTGGAAGAAAGTTCCAAATCTAAAACTGCATTCATCACTCAAGATGGCCTATATGAATTCCAAAGAATGCCATTTGGTTTACATAACGCTCCAGCCACTTTCCAACGAGCTATGCAAGAAGTTTTGAGAGGTTTGAATTGGAAATTCGTTCTCTGTTACTTAGACGACATAATTATATTCAGTAGTTCTTTCTCCGAACACATGGACCATTTAAGGCAAGTTTTCGATAGGTTGCGCGCAGCTGGTCTAAAATTACAACCTAAGAAATGTACTTTTGGTCAAACTGAGGTCAAATATTTAGGTCACGTAGTGAACAAAGATGGTGTAGCAACAGATCCAGCAAAATTGAAAATTGTCCAAGATTATCCAACTCCTGCCAAAGTAACCGAAGTCAAATCTTTTCTTGGATTTGTGGGATATTATCGAAAGTTCATAAAGGACTTTTGCAAAATTGCTGAACCACTAACCAATTTAACTAGAAAAGATGTATCTTTTGTTTGGGATCAAAGTTGTCAAGAAGCATTCAAAACGCTCAAACGAAAATTGTTAGAGCCACCAATTCTAGCATATCCAAATTTCGATGGCACAGAATTCATATTGCAAACCGATGCTAGTCGTACTGGTTTAGGTTTTATTTTGGCCCAAAAGCAGGATGGCAAAGAACGTGTGATATCCTATGGTGGAAGAGCATTACATGATGCGGAAAGAAATTACACTGTTACAGAAATTGAAGCTTTGGCAGTTGGCGAGGGAATCAAGAAATATGCTCCATATTTGCAACATAGTATCAAATTCACTGTTGTAACTGATCATTGCGCTTTGAAATGGCTCTTTGGTATAAACAAAAATACCGGAAGTCGATTAGCGCGATGGGCACTTAAACTGCAGTCATATAAGTTTGATGTAATTCACATTCGTGGACGCCATAATGGCAACGCTGATGCATTAAGTAGAATAGATTATGACAGAATGGATATTTGTACTGATTGCAATCATTCTCATTCCAAAGTCACTGATGCTGTAGAAGTTAATAAGGTAGCCTGGGTAAAGTCGGGATTAGACGAGATGGTGAGCGACATCATACAAAATCCTAGTAATGATGTGAACTCTCGTCCTACAGTAAACGTGGTTAGAAATCTTCGATTTCAAAAAGGGAAACGTGTTGAGAATGACAAAGATTCAGTCAAGCCAAATATTCCAAACTTTCCAAATGAGCTCAACTTAGACAAATTCAAACAAGTTTTGTTGACGGATATATTTGCGGGATCAATGTTGCAATATCTGGAAAACGATGAATTGCCAGATAATGCTGTTAAGGCTAGGAATGTAGTTTTACAGGCTGATCAGTACTATGCACACGAAGGGTTGTTGTATCACATTTGGCATACTCCTGCTAAAGGGCACATGCCTGAAAGAAATGTCCATCGTTTGTATATACCCGTGCAATTAATTGATACAGTTCTAAATAACTGTCATGATCACGTGTTAGCCGCACATTTTGGATTTCAGCGAACCTACAATAGAATCCGTCAACGTTACTTTTGGAAATGCATGTATCGTGACGTAGACAACTGGGTCCGTTCATGTATTTCTTGCTCTCAACGAAAAACTCATAGACATAAAGTACTAGCCCCAATGGTAACTATGAAAGTGCCAGGCGCTTTCGAACGAGTAAGTGTTGACATTTTAGGTCCTTTACCTATTACCACTTCAGGTAATCGCTATGTACTCTGTTTTTCAGATCATTGTACTAGATGGCCAATTTTGGTACCATTGAAAGTTACTGATGCGTCAACCATTGCTCGCGCATTCTTTGATTATGTAATTTGTGAACATGGTTGTCCTCAAACCTTGTTGAGCGACAGAGGTCAAAATTTCCTCTCCAAGATTGTATTGGAAGTTTGTCGTATTATGCGCACTCACAAACTGAATACAAGTTCATATCATCCACAATGCAATGCAATTCAGGAACGTTTTAATGCAGTAATTCTGGATACCATTTCACATTATGTCAATGAATACCAAAGCGATTGGGATAAGTACATAACAGCTATACAATTTGCATATAGAACAACTCCCGCTGAAAATTCAGTCGGATTTAGTCCCTTCTTCTTGTTGTATGGTAGAGAGGCAAGACTTCCGATAGACGTTACACTCCTAGCACAATGCAAATATCCAGATAAGACACTTCGTGAGCACATTCACAATCTGGTATCACAACTCGAAGTATTTAGGGACATTTCAAAACGTCATGCTGAACGTAATCAAGCCAAAATGAAAGAGCGTTTTGATGATCGTGCGCAAGATGTTCCATATCAAGTTGGTGATTCAGTTTGGATTTATATACCTGCATTGCAACAAGGATTGTCACGTAAACTCTCAAAGTTCTGGGCGGGACCCTTTCTACTAGTCGAACAGACTGGTCCTGTAAATTTCAAGGTGCGAAATCTTGAAAACAACAAATTGGTAACATCTACTGTACATGTTAACCGTATGAAATTTGCATATAATAGATTTGTCCGTCCAAGCAATGATACTCCCCCTGTGGATCCTGAAAATAGAGATCCAATTCCAGGATTAGTTCTAGACGATTGTCCTGATGATATATTTGAACAACTTTTGGCTACCCACGAGTCTGACAAGAATCAGATTCCAATTATTCCAGGTTTGCCTCCTATTCAAGATGAAACTCCAGAATATGTGATAGAGCGTATTCTCAGGGGACGTTTTAAAAATAAACGTCTTGAGTATTTGATAAAATGGCAGGGCTTCCCAAATTCAAGAAATACTTGGGAACCAGAGACTAACCTAAACGCGGCCGCTTTAGAATCTCTGAAAGCTAACCCAGTCAAAATTACTGGCAAGATGTAAAGCCAGCGGGCAAGAATCATTGCAGGAACAGAGTCTAAAACAGCAAATAAATAAGTAGTATTGAGAAAAGTGTACAAGTATAGAGAACACAGAGGAAGTATATGAATAAAATTTATAGTCCGTAGGCTGAGATATGTCATGGTATGAGTATTACAATTCTTATGACACAAAATGTGTTATTTTGATAAAATTGTTGAATGAGAGCAATTTGTAATTTGGGCAACATTGCCTGAAAGTGTGTGTTCACTTTCGTTAATTTGTATATAGAAATGATTGTTGCAAAGAATTGCACACAATGATATTCTTCATGTAGAAAGTTTGAATTTATATAGTTGAGCAAAAATGCGGAAATGCAGTATAATCAAATAAGTGTTATATTTATTTGTATCTTTTCGGAAGAGGCATATGTTGTGAGGTTTTCTGGCAACATTAGTCTCACATGAATAGACGCAAACAAAAGAAAGTTTAATGTAAATTACTAAATGTTTCAGTAGTGCTACCTTTGTCTTGTTTTGTCTGTCTTGTATTGTCTTGTTGTGTACACATAATATATAGTCACCATTGATGACTATTTAATTTTAAAGGGTCACAAAAAACGTGATTTCTTTGAAATAAGAAAAATATGTTTCCGTATGAAACATCGAAATTGGAAGGAAATTTTCCAATTCTTATGCGCTTCAACTTTTGATGAAACCTTTAGACGCACACGTTAATCCGAGGATTATGTATGAGAGTGTGTGTTTGTGTTAGGCCATTTAAGGGATATCCCGTATGCGTGTTTGTTCAGAAAAAAATCCCTCTTTACCGTGTGAGCGTAATCACTTGGAATTTTTTCGCGTGAATTCCGGGTTAATACGGTCGCAGGTTTCCACAGGTTTGGCGTCGCAGAAGATTAATAATAAATTTATATTTAAGGCCACTCGTTTAAAAATAAAATAACATTCTCTGAGAGTTAAAATTATACAACCTGATATTAGATGCCGTCAATTTGGCAGACGGAAACATGGATAAAGCACATGTTAAATTTTGAGACGAAATAAATAATTCGTTTCTATATATGATAAAGATATCAGTTTCTTTTATAAATATTTCACCCAGCATTCTTTAAGTTAAATTGTCAGGTGTCAATTTTGTTAGGAAGGGCGTATGTTGTGACGCTAAATTTATATTGATATTATTAATATTATTATTAATTCTAGATATTTCCATATCTAGAATTCAGGCCATGATTGACTTGAAATGGCAACACCGTACTTCCGTATTCTGAATCTCATTCAGTCTACGCGACAATATCTCTGACCAATTCAAGTCTTCGTGCCACGCTGACAACACCTCATGATAAGTTTAGGCCATATAGTTTTCAATTCACACAACAGGACTAGTGAGCTCTGTATTACAGAAGCTCACGATTGATGCGTGTCATGTCATTTCTTTAGGATAGTCTAGATGCTGGGTGCTGTGTTCGTTTATAATATGAGTAAGTGAACTATTTATGTTGAATTAATAAAATGTATATATAAATAACTTGGAAGCTATATCCGTTATATTCATTCTGTGTGTTTTGATCCCCTCTCCGCCATGCGAGTATTTTCCCCAAAACCACGTCACAATAACTCCAATGGTTCTTATTTTAGAAGCACAAGGTCGCATAAAATGTGCCCATTGAGTAGTACCCAAAGTGGCTGGTGGTTAACCTTTGGCAGTAATTCACCAAATTTTAGCCTATAATTAGTTAAGGGAACATTTCTGGCCCCTAAGTCATTACAGCATAATGAGAAAAATATGGGGATTCTTCTGATATCAAAATATCTTGATGTTAAAAAAAATTCATAGCCCCAAAAAAGTAATCGGAATATACACGTTTAATGTATCAATGCGCCAAATAATTATTTTTCGTATGACAGTAAAGTTTTGTTTTGTGAGTAACTGGGGAGCGGGTGAGGGGGGGGGGGGGGCGTGTATAATTTTGTCCCGAGTGAAATGCGGCGCGTGAGAGGTAGCTGATGGACTTCAAAGCCAGCCTGGTTATTCCTCAAGATGGGGTCGACATGATCTCTAATTCTATTGAGCAGGATCTTGAGCTGCAATTGACAGAAGAGATATTCCTCTTTAGTTAGTCATAAGAGAGAGGTCCCCTTTCTTTGGTAGAGGAACAATAACACTGGAGGTCCACTGGTTGGGTAGTTTCAGGGTGGTGTAAACTTTTATGCACAACCAATGGACAACTTGTACCAATATGTCAATTGGTTGTGCATAAAAGTTTACACCACCCTGAAACTACCCAACCAGTGGACCTCCAGTGTTATTGTTCCTCTACCAAAGAAAGGGGACCTCTCTCTTATGACTAACTATAGAGGAATATCTCTTCTGTCAATTGCAGCTCAAGATCCTGCTCAATAGAATTAGAGATCATGTCGACCCCATCTTGAGGAATAACCAGGCTGGCTTTGAAGTCCATCAGCTACCTCTCACGCGCCGCATTTCACTCGGGACAAAATTATACACGCCCCCCTCCCCCCCCCCCCCCCCCCCCCCCCCCCCCCCCCCCCCCTCTTGGAGTGCTTCTGATGTGATTGCACAGTCAAGACCGCAGCCTTTTTGGGCTTTATTTGATGAATGGCTTTCTGTGTCTCAACAAGTTTTTCATTCATTCATTCATGAAAGGTTTATTAAAAACTGTTCTTGCAGCAAATACAGTAGCTGAATTACAACAATTTTACAATTTTACACACACAAATATAATCATTATAGGAAACAATATAATCTACTAAAATTAATTACATGAACCCAATCTTCACACTCACCGAATATCCGAACCGAACTACAAACACTCAAAAACATCCACACACTCACATCCAACACACGCACCCACCCCATTCAGACTCGGCTCATTCATTCATTCATACATTCATAACTGGTTTATTAACATTGATAGCAATGCATACAATAAAAATGCATTATAGTTATAATATAAAAGACCATAAGGTTATAAAATATTGCACACGGAATTAAAACATCATTAATTGAAAACCCCGAGCCCGCACACATCAAACAGTCATGAATACTCCACTCAAACTTCAAAACTTACTTAACGAAACACAACCCTCACAAATAATTACATTTACACCTTTTTAACTCATAGTTCCCAGAGATCATGGATGAGTTTCCATGTGGTGGAATAGTCGCCTTTATGGTCAGTACGATGAAGATCTTCCATCTGATTGTTGAGCATGGACGATTCATCTGCCTTTTAAGAATAATTCCAACGGGTGTTTAGCTTCTTCCATCTGTCTCTGGATTGCCGTGACTTTGAGACAAGGTAACGTCTTTTGGCCACGTCCCTCTCAGACTTTAGGCGAATGGTCTTCAGGTTGGCATGCCGTGAGGTTTGTGCTTTCCAACAACTTTCTCGGCTGCTTCTGAAACTGCTTCTGAAACTGTTCGTATCTCTCAGTTATTGTTGTCGTTGCACTTGAGAATTTCGAATCTGTTTGACAGCTCAAACTGGAATAGCTCTTTTGTGTCACCGTTCTGCAACTTTTCCCAGTCAAACCTCGGTCTTGTGCAGAGTTTCCCTTTGGTAGGCTACACACGAGCTTGTTGCTGACAATCCGGTGATCTGAGTCTAGTTCCACCGAGTTCTGCTCTACAGTTCCTTAGGGAGTTTGTCCACTTGCTGTTAATTAGGATGTGGTCCAGCTGATGTTTAGACCCTGCTGGGTGAATCCATGTCCACAGACGCCGTCTGGGTGAGGGGATCTTGACTGCGCTGGGCAGAGTTTATATTCTTCGCACATACTCACAAGCCCCTCTCCATTGTTGTTTGTTATGTCATAGAAACAGTGACGTCCAACAACCTCAGGGCGTGATTAGTGGCTGTCAAATCCAACTCGGGCATTAAAGTCTCCCAAAATCAAGTGGATGTTGTGAGTTTTCACCTGCTCAAGATGGTTCTCCAAGTTGTTGTAGAACTCATTTTTGTCATCAGGAGTAGCACTTTTAGTTGGAGCATAAATGGAAGTATGGTGAGTTTGGGATTACCATGGAATGTGCCAGTGATAATTCTGTTGCTGATGGAATTAACACTTTGTAGGCATCTGTGTCTATATTTTGACATTAAAATGCGAACACCTCCCTGACGCTGATTTGTAGCTATTGTTAAAACACATAGTTGGAAAACTATTTAACCCATAGTTGGGAAATTATTTAACCCATAGTTGGGATTATTTACCATAGCTGGAAGTAAGACAATGATCAGTAGTACCCAGAGCTACTCCAATAGCCCAAGGCCTACTGGCCAGATTAAGAAGATATGTTATACCACTATTTGCGAGAATTGCCTAAGAGTTTCGACTTAAAAAGCAGAAGAAAGAACAAAATTAGCTGCTTCTTATAAGCATTCTTTTGAAATAGCCTATTTCGAGTCACTACATGGTAGACCATTACCTTCTTTAATAATAGTAAAAGCAAAGCATGAACATGCATAGAAGAAGCATGCAGGTTAGAAAATGGATAGGAATAAGAGGGAATGATAAAATAGAAAGAAAGATTGCAGCCACGCTACTACATCCAATTTGCCACCTATAAATAATAAGGCTTAATTGCGACTTGAAATACTTGTAAGTATTTAAGATTTAATATTGCGTTGTTTCGATTAGGTCCCCCAAAAAAGGTTGTTTCAAATGACCCATAATTACCGTAACCGCTTTACCGCCCGCGTATCCCTTTTTGTTTCTTGTTTTGTGGGTGTGTGGGTTTGTTTTCAGTTCCCCAAAAATCAGGTAAATAGGCCCCAACTTTCCTAGTTCGAACGAAAGAAAAGTGTCCGAAAACAAATGATCCGGTTGTTTACGTTTTTCAAAATATCACTAATCATACGGTCCAAAATGAACAATAATGTATGTACATCCCCCAGTCCTCAATATCACTGCACGGTTGCTAGCGCTGTGATACAACCTTCCGCGATAGCGACGCAAAAGATGGCACACAGAGATTTAAGTCTATAATACCACGCGTGCGATCTCTGAACCCTACAAACCATGTAGGTGGTACCAAACCGAAATTTATCGCTAGTGTAACATGGCAAAAATAACATACCGCACGTTGTATGCAAAGCGAATTATCGCGATGTTAACAAAAAAACAGATTGTCAAAAAGATTAACAATATTCACTTTTGTTTACATCGAAAAAGGTATTTCCACACAATTTCGCAATCGATCGAAGGAATTAACTTGACATTTAATCCCAGTATTTGTGCTTCTATACCTGGCTAAACAATGCAAGATCAGGACTGAATTTTAAAATAATTAAAGAAATCCGCAGACCGCGCGCGCATTAGATTTTTAGTCTCTCATGTCATCTGAGACAAACTGGGGTTTTTTTTATTTGGGCCTTAAGTTTTAAAGAATCGTCTTTCCGACCATTCTGATTTTAAAACTTTCTCAAGGACTTACTGATCGCGCCAATCATATCGTCCGTAAACGACGTCACAGCCTGAGAATTTAGATTAGTGCAAAGCACGACGGCCATCTTTTTTCGGAATGTAGTTGGACGATTTATTGGCAGGAATTGATGGAGATGGGAAGGTGAAAGAGATTTTGAAAAGTAGGCACGTGTTACCAGTCAGCTGTAGAACGGGCCCCCGTTTCAATTGAGGGCGCTCTATTTAGTGAAGCACTGCCGTCATTTTTTACACGGCTATTCATCAAGTGACGGAAGTCCGTCACCCGCCGGAATACGAACAAAAAACACTTTTCAATAGAGGGCGGGCTTGGGAACGGGACTCCGTTTCCAAAGGAACGGCCTCACGTCACAGTAATTTTCAAAATTCTTAAAAAGCCGATTTTGCCGATTTTAAACAACGAAATAACTCTCTTATCCCAGAGATAACCGTTACAAAGGCATCACTTCTGAATACTATAGGGCTTACATTTAGTGTAAAAATGATCACACTTACCCTAAAAATTCTATAAAATGGTGTAATCTCGTCTAGAAAATGGTGGTTTCATCGCAGCAAACCGGTCAAAAAAGACATAATTTTAGCTTGTGTCGTGTGATGTTGGGGTCAAAGGTTAAATTAAATCATGGAACTGAGTGTCGCAAGGAGTTCTGGTACCTTATGCTGCCCTCAACTTGATGGATAGTTACTTTTTATGCAGATAATTAGGGGTAAAAGGCGAAAAGAATTTCGTTTTAGAGCGCCCTCAATTGAAACGGGGCCCCGTTCTACAGCTGACTGGTTACTATGGATACTCGAGAACATATTAAATGTCACTGAGTGTGATAATTTATGGGAGACCGATAGTGACAAAAACTGAGGTTAAAACTCGCGCAATCATCGGTGCAAAAGTATGCAGTCTTGCTTGCAATGTGTTTAGGGTCCATATCCAAACTCTGAGTGCTTTTAAATTGTTTTTCTAGCGATTTCAAAGCGCTTTTCCAACGAAATACCGTTGGAAAAGCGCTTTTAAATCGCTAGAAAAACAATTTAAAAGCACTGAGAGTTTGGATATGGACCCTTACATGGTACGCGTACATGTTGTGCATCTATGTTTTCAGATGCATACTATTCCCAAAGATTAAAATTGTAAGGGAATTGAATAATTTGTATATATTTAAATGAATGTTGAAGAAATAAATGTTTGCTTCAAAAGAAGAAAGTACAGAAAATTGTTTTTGTTTTTTTCTTATAGGAGTCTTTGATATTTAAATCCCCATAAAGAATTATTTTGAAATGAATCCCAGAAATGCTTAAAGGTAAATCTTAGAGGACTTCAATATTAAAACCAATGGACTTCCATTTTTTATCTTTCATGGATTGGAATTTTAAGTCTAAAGGATTTTCTAATCCAAGGGTTTTGTCACTAATAACAGTTCACCTTGGATTTCAAAATTAAACCTTTTAGACTTGAAAATAAGTCTTTGGAATTAAGAGAGAAGGCAAAATTCAGATGAAGTCAGAACAACGCTCAAATGCAATGCGTGGACGGTTCATGGGCAAAATCGAAGAAGAAACGGGTTCTGACCACGTTTTATTCAAAGCTTTGCTTTTTTGTTGGCCTTATTGTGGGAAGCTTGCCTGCTTGAGCTACATGTACAGCGTGTCCCAAAACACTGGATCCAAACACTGGAGAGCTTATAACTTAAAACATAAAGACCATATCTGCTTGATATTTAGGGATATAGAAGTAAATATACTTGGCCTTAATTAGTAAAATTGTAAGACTAATTCGATTTCTTCAACTTTTGGAAATATATAACAAGATTTGAATAGAGCTTGGTCAGAACCCGGTTGTCCCGATTTAGCATCACCCATGCGTTGCATCTGGGCGTTGTGTGCCAGTTGTCCCTGCATGGAGTTTATACTCAAAAATAACTTATGTTTGGTCAAACCATGTTCATTAAAGTCCATAAAAATGTTTCACATTTTGGTTTCTGATTTTTAATTGAATATCCAACAATAAATTACATCATAGCAAATAGCATTCTGTTTTAAATTTCACTGTTAAAGTTAGACTTCATTATTCATTTTGTACTCTTACTTGGTAAAGATGTTGCTTTTCTTTAAATAACCATATTTTCTTTAAAGGTATTCCCGATTTGATAGTCCTGAATTGCAGGTATGTATGGTTCAATATTCAGCATTAGAAATAAATACCCATTTCAGTAACCTTGGTATTAAAAATGAACAAAAAACAGCATAATGTTAGAAGACCTTAATACCCTGCGACTAATTCATTGAGATGAATGACTTAATGGCTAGTTTCAAATTCGATCAAATATTTTTTGACCTGCTTCAAAGCAGTGCCTCAGAAGGTAATTTATTGATTTTTCTTTCATACTACTACTACTTATGTCGTTCTCGAACGGTCCTCGTGATGGCTCGCCAAACTACTCTGTCCCTCATGCATGCTTTCATCTCCTCATCCTTCAGTCCTGTGTCTTTCGCTAAGACGTCCAAGTATGTTAAGGCTGGGCGTCCGACAGATGTCCGTGCTTGGGTCTCCATAGCAGAAGGTCAGACACTATTTAAATTTTCTCTTCTCATGCAATGCCCGGCAAATCTCATCCTTCGGTCTGTGATGTTTTCTGATACCTTTTGTAATTTTTCATACAGGTCTTTGTTCGGTACCTTGTCTTTCCATTTAATGTTGAGTGCAGTTCTCAGCATTCTAGTGTAGCACCCATCTAGAGATTTCTTAAGTCTGTTGGTGATGTTCCATGTCTCAGCTCCATACAGTAGAACACTTTGAACAGTAGCTTGGAAAAGTCTGATTTTTATTTTTCGACAGAGGCTGGATTTCCACACTTTGTTTAGAGCATTGCAGGCCTTCCAAGCAAGTGCTTTGCATATTTTTATGTCATGCTGGCTACTACCAACCCAGGCTTCCAGGTATTTGAAGTCCTCTACGTTGTCTAGGTTACTTTTATCAGAGGTTTTTAGCTGTACCGCTTGTGTTTGGTGAAATACCATACATTTGGTTTTCTTGGCATTCATGTGGAGCCCAGTTTTGAGTGCTGCTTCCACAACGTATTTCAGCAGCTTCTGTGCCTGCTACTTAGTGTCAGATAGTAACGCTATGTCATCTGCAAAGTCAAGATCCGTGACTTTCTTTGGCCCTATTCTTCGACTTTGTCTAGGCTTAATGGTGAATCCTAGTTCCTCTTCTCTCCCACTGATAGCTATTTTTAAGCAATAATCAAGGATGCTTATGAATAGGTAGGGGGCAAGGGTATCGCTTTGGAGTACTCCTGCTAGGATGTCGAACAGTTCCGTGTCGCCATCAGGTGATATCACTTTGGCTCTTGTGTTTTTGTAAGTTTCATCAATTGCATCTGTTATGACTTGTGGGATACCGTATGCTTTGAGTATCTTGATCATTTTCCCACGATGTATGGTGTCGAATGCCTTTTTGAAGTCAATGAATGTAATGACTGCAGAGAGATTATTAGAATGTATACTTTCGATGATTCTCCTGAGCCCAAGAATGTGTGAGGTAGTGCCTCTTCCCTCGCGGAAGCCATTCTGGTTAGTTCGAAGTAATTCATCTAGGTGAGGTCTTATTCTGTTAAGAATCATTCTGTTGTATGTCTTGGCCACAATGGAGTTCAGACATATGCCTCTGTAGTTTCCTGCTTGACTTAGGTCACCAGATTTTGGGACTGGAAACAGGTTCAATATTGCCCACTGGTCAGGTTTTTTCTTTTCTAGGAAGGCCTTATTACAGATGTCCAGTATTATATCATCACGATTGCATCTTGTCAGGAATTTGATCAAATTCGATCAAATATTTTTGACCTGCTTCAAAGCAGTGCCCCAGAAGGTAATTTATTGATTTTTCTTTCATATGTCATAGGTATTTACACTTTTTAAAATTCCTTAACATGACGAAGATAAGTCATTGTAAATAATAAATTCAAATGCAAAACGTTGATAAAGTCAGAACAATGCGCAAATGGGCTATACATAGGCTAAATCGGGACAAACGCTCGGTTCAAAGCTCTGTATTTCAAAAAGTTGACATTAGACTGGTCTCACAGTTTATCAGATACATCAGATATGTGCATTTATATTCCAAAAATATGAATTTGCTATGTTTCCTACTTTTTGCAGTTGTAAGCCCTCCAGTTTCTGGACCCAGTTTTTTGGGTCATACTGTACAAATGTATTGCGTGTTTGCCAAATTCAACAGTCGATTAGAACTTCATGTGGTGGGCGAACCTTCCCTGAGGGCGTGCTAGCTCCAGTCTTATACGTACCATGAGAACTTACGGGACACACTACTTACACTAATATTGCAAATGGTATTGTATTTAGTAAATGAAAAACAAATAATGTTTAAATTGATTAAAATTGACTTAAATAATAATATCATATTTTCAATGTAAATTGAAATATGATTTTAGTGACAGAAGGGTGAGACTAAGATACATAATTGCCGTCAAATTTTGCGTATTTAGCAACATGTTGCTATATTTATTGCATTTACACGAAAGGAAGGTTTGAGCGCAATTGATAATTACACAAACGCATTATATATTTAACACACGCGTAATTGATAACTCATACGTTACGTGTACAATGGATGTTTTACAAAACCCGCAATCGATGAATTACACACAGACGCATATTCTAATTTCTCTTAGCAAATGATTTGCAGCTCGCCCTATAAATTGCACGTGTACTGGGGATAAAACGCACAGAATTATTTAATGCAAATCGAGTTATGTAACAACTAGGTCGATTCGTTTTATATCATCATATTTGAGAAATTAAAAAAGGGTTAAATATGTTATCATTGATGCAGAGCAGAGTTATTTTTTTGAAAATAATAACCCGTATGAGCATAGCTTTTTCTTGAGTCATTTATCGTTACACATTATAAGTGTATGAAATTGGGAATTATTTGTTACATATTAATTGACTTTATCATAATGAAAATGTATTGGCAATACAAAGGAGTTGCAATGTGACAAACATAGATCATAAATAAAATCTCAGACAGCATAATTCGCATGCTTTCTACGGTAAAGTCGATCATCTTGGTGTGATGTTCGACTGCAACATGAGTATGTCCGCTCAAGTGACGGAGGTTGTGAAAGCGGCCAATTTCCATCTTATAAACATCGGCCGTTCTCGCAAGATGTTAACAACTCAAGAATCAAACAAAATGGCTGTTCACTCCCTCGTAACATCACGAATCGACTACTGTAATAGTCTGCTGGCTGATATCAGTGAATCGCTCATTAAGCGTCTTGTAAACATTCAACGTACTGCAGCTCGTATTGTAACTAGAAAACGGAAATACGAGGGTCATTCAATATTAGTTCTACCTCCTCCCTCATAACATCGCTAATATTAATGTCAGTCTCATGGCATTTGTCATGATTATAGCTCCGAATCATAGCTACAAATTAGTAGTAAAAGATTTATTTTGTTATGATGCGGTCAAAGCCAGAGAGAGAATTTGGACAGCGGACACAGAAAATTACCTTAGAAATATACACATGTTTTTCGGTGTGTTTTATTTGTATTGCATGGTTAGATATAAGAGCATGATTGTAATACTGAAAATGGAAATCAATGAATGATATCTGAATATTATAGTATTATCATGTGTAAATAAGATTGTAAGCAATTTTAACTCGTGTAGGCCTGCAAAAAGTGTAATATCAACTCAAATGTATTGCTATGCCTTTGGCATACTGGAATACTGCCAATCAGTCAAGTGTTCGTTGTTACAACTCAAGCCACAGTGATGTCTCGAATGTTAAATCTTTAACACAATAGTCACTATAAGAGTTTTCATTATGTGCAACCTTCGGAATAGTCAATCAGGTATTCAATGATAGAAAATTATCGCTTTGAGAGACTCGTAATCCCTCTATTTCATACAGTATATTGAAGATCGCTTAGTTCTTATGAAAGTCAAATATGACTTTTGCAGGGTTCTTCAGGGGAGGGGTAAGCTTAATGGTTGTCCTGACCTGGATCTGGCTAATCAGAGGGCATTTTTTTCTCCAAAGAAATCAGTCAACTTTATTGTTTACAGTCTGTTAAAGAGATGTCTTACATTTAGAATGGTTAGAATTGACCGATAGGTATGTTTTGCCTCTTATAATAGGCCAAATGAATAGCACTTCGGCGGTATTTTGCTGTTTTTCATCCGTTTCCGTCACACTAAATCGAGGCTTGGCTTTCACTGCATCTTCAGAAAAGTACAACCATTACTCAGATCAATTTGTAGCTGAGGTTCCAAGCTACAACTGTGTGATATTTTCTAAGACTGGCTTGTATAATAATAAAGTTATGAGGCAGGAGGTAGAACTTATTGAATGACCCTCGTAGGACTCCATTTCTACCGATCTTGTCGAGTTACACCCCGAGTTACACTGGCTACCGATTAAGCAGCGCATACAATTCAAGATTCGTGTAATTGTGTTCAAATGCCTTAACCATGTTAACCAGACAGCTCCTGACTACCTTTCAAAACTACTTCAGGTTTTAACATCTCACCGCAATCTTCGCTCGACCTCAACTGCCTCTTTCATTCTCACTGAGCACAGGACACAGCGTTCAACATTCGCTGACAGATCATTTTATTGCTATGGACCTAAGCTTTGTAATGCATTACTAAATCATGTTAAATCTGCTTCTTCAATTGACATTTTCAAGAAACTGCTTAAAAGCAACATCTCTTCCATATTGCTTACAATCAATAACTTTATTTATTATGTTTGCATTTACTTTTCTGCTGTTATTTTGACTTGTGTATTTATTCTCATGTCCATTGTTTGTGTTTTCATGCGCCTTAGTGCAATTTTATTGGTTTGTGGCGCGGTATAAATGTCAGGTAGTGGTAGTAGTAGTAGTGGTAGTAGTAGTACTAGTAGAGCACGTATCAAGCTGAACTTTACCTACAGCATCTTATCCAAACGAGATACCCAATTCGAGGTGTTGACGTTTATTTCAATTGTGTGTTCCGTTATGTAAAACATGCTAAATTTACTAAGGATTTAATTGTGAAGTTTTCAAATCTGCATGTCCGCACCACCAGTAAGTGGCAATTAGTTGCACTGACATCCTAATGTCGCAAGTAGTGCATTTACGATTAAAGGTTCAATCATTAGATTTTGTGCAAAACATGCGGCTTAAGTTCATGATTTCACTAAGATATCATTAAATATATCAAGGATTTGGTTGACCGATTAGAGATTCAAATTATCAGCGAATAATGGAATACGATTCTTTCATCTTGACTCATCTAACTCATCTAACTTAAAACTCGAGTTGAGTCTCTATATTAATATGAGTATGCAGTCAGTAAGTATCTTCATTTAAATGTTAATATATCGAGGGCTCAGAAACACAAGGCCTCATCTCAATTTTGTCCATAAGACATTGAATTGTTGGCAATTCTAGTATATTTAGTACCAGTTAATAGCATAATTTATACACACACATATATAATGATTACTATTGGAAAGTTTCTCTTCAGTATATTAAATGTTTACTGTGTCATGTGGTTATAGAGTATGACCAACATCCTCAATAGTTTTCAAAATGGTCAAAATGGAGATAGGCCTTGTGTGTATCAAGAGAAAATGTGGCTATTACGGGTCGTATTCTTGTACTAAACACGGTTTTAGCTTAAAACCGTGATTAACAAAACTCGTGTCTAAATTAAACGGCGTGTTTAACAAAACCCGATTTGAAAGCTCCATAACCGTCCCCGTAGTGGTCGTGCGTTCACTGTATACAGGTATTCAATTTATTGTTGGTGCCGAAATGGGTCACAATTATATATATCGACAGAATTCTTCACATGCACGTGTATTATTAACACTATACACCGTGGTCTGCATATCAGCTTGCACCGGGCACGGATGAGTAGTAATTCAAGGCGTACGAGTTTAGTTAATAGACACTGTTCACTGTGAGTCAATGTTGCTTAAAGCCGCGTTTATATATACGTACGAGAATACGGCCTGATATGTTTGGTAACAAATATCATTATTTCCCGAAATCTCCGCTTTCCATATTATTTTGATGCTTTACATAAATATCCCTTTGACTTCTGTTAGATAGATTACCTCCATACTTTTGAGACACCCTGTAATATCTCCTATGGGTCAGTGAGTTGGTTGATTGCACAGTCACAATGTCTGTCAAATAAAGCTTGATTAAATTCATAAAGTATTTGCTACCTAAAATGCCATGAACTATGGACCCAATACTAATACTTGTAATGCTCTGATAAGCTTCATATATGTATGTCGCCCGATCATTATGATTATAGCAAAACCTGTGGTTATACATCAATAGGTTCCAGGCATCAATACCAACATATCTGAACGTTTTCCATCGCCAACGACCTATATTAAGCTTATTGGTTGTGGAATAAAGTCAGGTTTTTAGTATGGCTCATACTGGTGCTGGATTTATTAAGACCAAGAAATACCACTGGCAGAATTCTAATCTGTCTATGTTTGGTAGTGATAATGAGAAAGCAGCGAAGAAGACTGGTAAAAGTGAACCTGCGTGGGAAAGAGTCGGTACACGAGACGGTATACAGATATGGAGAATTGTCAATATGAAGGTTACACATTGGCCAGTAGAACAGTATGGATATTTCTACAATGGGGATACGTATATTGTGTTAAACACATTTGTAAGTATTCACTTCATTTAAAATGTATGATAACATGGGGCACGTTATAGCATGATCATAGTATTCTAGATATGAACACACGTTTGAGCTGGTCTTTTACTCGACCAGTGATCAGAAACTAGGGTCTCTAATTTGTTATTATTATTATTATTATTTATTTATTTATTTATTTATTTATTTATTTATTTGTATATATATATATATATATATATATATATATTTTTTTAGGGGGGGGGGCATGTGATTAGGGTGGGGCATGACCAACTTTCGTTTGTTAATATACATAGAGTTTGTCATTTCAATTTGGGTGGCAACAAGGGGGAAAACCTTCTGACAGGGTGGGGCAAATCACCACCTCTAGTTACGCCCCTGTATTCAACACAGTGACAGGGTGGGGGATCACCACCTCTAGTTACGCCCCTGTATTCAACACAGTGACAGGGTGGGGTAATCACCACCTCTAGTTATGCCCCTGTATTCAACACAGTGACAGGGTGTGGGGGGGGGGAATCACCACCTCTAGTTACGCCCCTGTATTCAACACAGTGAAAGTGGGGGGTGGGGGGGGATCACCACCTCTAGTTACGCCCCTGTATTCAACACAGTGACAGGGTGGGGAGGGGGGAATCACCACCTCTAGTTACGCCCCTGTATTCAACACAGTGACAGGATGGGGGGGGGGGGGGAATCACCACCTCTAGTTACGCCCCTGTATTCGACACAGAACATCGTCGTCGTGGATTTATACACGATTGCGTATTATCGAGTTTGAGGTCGTAACCTTATCTAGAGTAAACGGGTTAGTTGTTAAATCAATTTATTTTTCTTAATTTGTAAGGATATGGAAGGGCGTGTTTATATTTATGATTAAAACAAGTGTGATAGAACATGTTTTGTATCGAAGAGTTTCCTATCAATAATAACTGCAACACGGAGTGTGGCTTAAGTTTTTTTAGTTCTTTTTATTATGTTTTATATATTGGTGTGATTGTCAAAGCATTACAACATATCATTGTATTGGGTAAATTTAAAACCATAATTTAAGAATTTCTGTTCAAAATATTGAGTTAAATGAACAAAAATTGACATAGTAACGCTTTGTTTTAAAAATCACTAGAATTTAAAAGTAGTGATTTAGAAAAATAATCTTATTTGTAACCAATATACAGGGTGAGTCAAAAAGACTGCAATAGTGGAAAGAAGCCATTTTGTTTTCAAAACCAAAATTAATTTTAAAAGTTTTTAAACGTTGCAAGAATGATATATTTAATCCTAACTTTGCGTGAAAAAATGAAGTCAATATCATTTTCCGTTTGCCTTTGGTGAACCTTTTGACCAGCGCACCCATTTCATACGTTTGTCCACGAGATACCCAAAATATGCATCAGATCACAAAATGTGCCTCTCATTCAAATTTGGAAACTTGAGTTCATTTGTGATGTTATTGGAAATTGATGCATCCTTTCTTGTTTACATGTGAGTTAATACATAATCAATTATAATCATACCCATGCTATGAGAGCGTATAATGTTCTAAATTTTAATAAAAAACTGAAATTTTCCATTTTTTTTGTTGGCGGGATATTCAAATATGAAAATGCAATGTGTGCCATTTCAAATGAAAATCACTGTGCTCGTGGACAAACAGGTAAATTTGGTTGTGCAGCAAAAAGGGTCACCAAAGACAAACGAAAAATGCGATCGACTTCATTTTTTCACACAAAGTTAGGATAACATACATCATTCTTACAACGTTTAAAAAGTTTTAAAATTCATTTTGGTTTTGAAAACAAAATGGCTTCTTAACACTATTGCAGTCTTTTTGACTCACCCTGTACAAACAAACAAGCAAAGCAACACTGCCACTCTTACCTAGGACAACCGTCGCTCTGTACGCCGTCAAAGTAATGATTTATAAATTAAAACAAGTCATACCGTAGTTGTGGTTATCATTTCTACATTACAGAAGGATCCCGGGAGTAGTGAATTATGCTTTGATGCTCATCTCTGGATTGGAGAATATTCAACTCCTGTAAGTAGTCTGTCAATGTATTCGAAGCATTACATTAATAAATCATTACATTTGGTTTTTAACAGCGTGTTACCATTATAAAAAAACCCTAGCCATGCTCAAAACTGACCATTCATAGCGGTCATTCTTGTTAACAGTATAAATTACGAATACACTGTTTTGTTTATCGCATATTGATAGGATGGGCTAGTAATGAACTGATTACTGGCTGATCATCTTCTCAATAATTTACAATGGCCACCTAGATTTGCAAATCATATCAGGAGGATAAAACAGTTATAGAAAATACCATGATAAACTAGTAATTAATACAGGACTGTTGTCTACAACTTACCACGGTAAACCAGTAATTAATACACAACTTTGTTATAATTCTACATTTATTTTTTCCATAGGATGAATACGGAACAGGAAAATACAAAATAGACGAGCTGTGCTCTCAAATGTTAGATAATAAACCAATACAGCACCGTGAAGTCATGGATTATGAATCAGATATGTTTCGATCATATTTTCAAACCCTCAGGTCAGTTGGCAGATAAATTTGACTATTAAAATAGAATACTTTTAGGCCTAATGCAAAACACTCTTCATTCGTTAATGTGTATAGATAATCTGTATTGAGGGAAACAGATTGGCATGATACATTACTTGAAATAATGAAAATAAATCATCTTAAATTTGTCAATTAAAGCTGCATTTGAAATTTAGCATCAAAAGATAATGACATTGTTGTTGTCGTTGTCGTTGTCGTTGTCGTTGTCGTTGTCGTTGTCGTCGTCGTCGTCGTCGTCGTCGTCGTCGTCGTCGTCGTCGTCGTCGTCGTCGTCGTCGTCGTCGTCGTCGTCGTCGTCGTCGTCGTCGTTGTCGTTGTCGTTGTCGTTGTCGTTGTCGTTGTTGTTGTTGTTGTTGTTGTTATTGTTATTGTTGTCCAATGTATGAGCGGTGATGGCGCTACAAGTTTGATTTCGATTCATTATTGTATTACAGAAAGATGGAGGGAGGAGCCGAGAGTGGATTTGATCGTGTCAAGCCGACAGAATATCAGACCCGTTTGCTCCATTTCAAGGGATCCGGAAAGAAGATAGAAATCCGAGAGGTATGCTATCAGAGTATATACTTGTTTTCTGATCCCACTGACAATTATGACTGACTAACATCACAAAACATGAACAAATTAATAACACCTTGTTTCTACTAGTGAACAAGAAAACTCCAAATAAAAACTCAAATACCATGAACTTCAATAACAAGTTATTATAAAGGGTTCAACAAAAGAAAGTATACCACTTTGTTTATGTCATTTTGAGTAACATTCAATTTTTGTTGACCAAACAGGCTAGATAGGCATTTAGATGAATCTTTTAGGCATAATTTGATACCAAATTTGCCCCCTAACAACAAAGATAAACCATGATTAGCACCATTTAAAGAATAATTTCCTCATTGCCAATACACAGCACGAGAAAAAAGGACCAATTGTTAACACACACAATGTCGTCCGACCCAACGCATTTGCACTGTGCGATCGATAGCCCCGTCAATCCTGGCTATACACACACAAACAGAGACCCCAATTGGTCCTTTCTTCTCGTGCTGTGTATTGGAAACGAGACTTTTGAAAATAGGAATGTATGCAAAAACATATGTCATACATGTCATGAAATGACATAAACAAAGTGGTATACTTTCGTTTGTTGAACCCTTTATATCATGTTGCATACATTCCTGATTCATAATATTACCACTACAGGGTGAATCAAAAACCACGAAATTGTTGTTGTCTGTATAAAGCGTTGTTAATATAGTTTATCCTCCCAAAAAATGAAAATAATTGATTGAAAAATAAGCAAATTGTGGCAAGTTTCGTAAACTGACCGCGTTTTTCGCCATTCCAATGGGATTTATACACAGTCAAATTGCCTGGTTTTGCTAAATGGTCACTATCATCACATTAATTGTCAAAATGTTCCCGAAAAATCATTCTTTCACTCTGGGATAAGTAATTAATAGTCTGATACCGAGTTGTCAAATAAAAAGGCAAATTTGAATACAAGCATCACCTGTTACAGACCAAGAAGGCAAGAAGTCTACAAGAAGTGAAGGCAATTGACAAGCTACTGGGGAATGGTTAGACGAGCTGTTCGCAACATGTTGGACAGGTCACGTCTTCTTCGGCAAAATGGTGGCCATGTCGAAGGAAGGCTTCATTTCAAAAATCCACTTATTATATCAACAAACAACTAAATGATTTCTATTCTAAATTGCAAGGAAAGCTAACATTTCATTTTAGGTCTTAAAAAAACACCTTAAGCAGAAGACCGAAACTCATACCGTATTGTGACCCTAGAGGCAAATGTGAATGATTTTTAATGCAATTATTAAGAAACAAAGTGTCTACAGAACATTTTATTTGTGCAATATTTTTAGTTTGTGATGTTTTACCACCTTGGGCTCATTTAGTATATCAGGAACCTGTAATAAATTACAGACTCAACAATGCCTTGCTTGTAGACGCTCACTCCATATCATCATGCTGCAGTAATATTCATGTCTTAACTGTGTAAATTCCATTGGAATGGCGAAAAATGCGGACAGTTCACAAAACGTGTCACAGTTTGCTTATTTTTTAGTCGATTACCTTCATTTTTGGGGAGGATAAACTAGATTAACAACGCTTTATACAAACAACAATAATTCTATGGTTCAATGCACGCATCAAGGTCAAATGGCCGTTTGAAATCGTGAACATATTTTTTTGATTCACCCCTGTATATTATTGTATAAGTTCATCAGGTTTGTTGAGGTAAATAATTGGATTAAACATTATGTTTATCAAAACCAGTAATTGAGGTGAATAAATATAAATATTTACTCACCAACTAACGTTTCTTCTGACTAGATCAGTCAGATTTCATCAGAGTTGTGATCCACTGTTGGAACCGCGGGAACTGGTGTTGCCAGATACGCGGGAATCAGAGTTGCCTGATTCTTTCTTTTCACGGACAGCTACGAGAGTAAAGTCAACAACCTGTTACAGGATGAAAAGACCTACGAAAAACTGTAGGCCAATCCGACGAGCAGATACAAGAGGAAGCTTGTTGAAATTTTATCACGGCTCAAAAAGGAAGAAAAATTGGAAGACAAACATTACTCCAGGCTTTACCCTACAGCAGAAAATGTGCCAAGATTATACTGCACCAACAAAATACACAAGGAAGGTTTTCCAGTCCGACCTATAGTGGACCATACAGGCACCATAGCCTACGAAACATCGAGAGAATTGGCTAACATCTTATCACCTTTAGTAGGAACCACTGAGCATCATGTGAAGAATTCCAAAGAGCTCGCGGAAGATATGATGGGTGTATTGATCCAGGACGAAGAGATGCTCAATAGCCACGATGTCATCAGTCTTTTCACTAATACGCCAATTGACCAGACCATCGGTATCATTGAAGAAAGACTACTCCAAGACAAAAACCTAAAGGACCAAACTAAGCTGGAGGTAAAAGACATCATGGAATTATTGAAGTGTGTCCTTACCACTACCTATACTTCATGTTCAGAGGAGACATCTACCGACAGAAGTTTGGTGCAGCGATGGGATCCCCAGTCAGCCCAACTACAGCTAATCTTTTCATGGAATGGCTCGAGCAGAAAGTGCTAGCATCAGCACCATTAGACTGTAAACCACGTTACTGGAGAAGGTACGTCGACGACATACTTGAGATCATCAAAAAAGAATCTGTCGAAGACTTAACTGACCACCTCAACAAGGTAGATGAATCTAATAGCATCAAGTTCATGTATGAACAAGAATCAGATGGACAAATTTCGTGATGGCTCGGTCAAACTACTAGTCTACCGCAAACAATCACACACGGACCAGTATCTCAATTTCGCCTCACACCACCCCCTACACCAAAAGTTAGGCGTCATACGCACGCTACTCGATAGGAAGGACAAAATTGTTACAGAGGACAAAGACAAATAGGCGGAAGAAACCAAAGTAAAAGATGCATTGGCCAAATGTGGTTATCCGGCATGGACCATCAAAAAGGTGAAACAACAAATGGCAGACAAAAGCAAGAAAAATATAACAACCAAGAAAAAGAAAACCACTACAGCAGACGAGACCAAGTGGAAGAAATTGGCAGTAATTCCTTATGTACATGGTGTGTCGGAGAGAATACAAAGGATCTACAAGAAATACGATATCACCACAGCTATGAAGCCACACGTCACTCTAAGACGATTATTGGTGCACCCTAAGGACAAACGCAAATTAGAGGATAACGTACGCCAGTTGTGTATATGAAATTCCCTGCAAATCTTGTGACTCTTCGTACATTGGTGAAACTGGCCGTTTATTTGGCACAAGAATGTCTGAACACAAAAATGACGTTGACAAGGCATGTAAAAAGAAATACACCAGAGCAGAAAGGAAAGTGTCGGAAAGCGAACAGAATAAGTCGGCCATCGCGGATCATGCGGCGAGAAACAATCACATAATCGACTGGGAGGAGGCTAGGATAGTAGACAAAGAGGAGGAACGTATAAAACGGTGGATCAAGGAAGCGATTTGGATCAAGAAGAGGGGCAAGCGCAACTTGATGAACCGGGACGAGGGGACCTACATGTTGAGCAATCTCTACAATCCGCTGTTGAAGAAAGAATCAGGCAACTCTGATTCCCGCGTATCGGACAACACCAGTTCCCGCGGTTCCAACAGTGGATCACAACTCTGATGAAATCTGACTGATCTAGTCAGAAGAAACGTTAGTTGGTGAGTAAATATTTATATTTATTCACCCTGTATATATATATACGTAAATATTAGGATTGTTACGGTCGAACGGAACCCACAGCATCTCATTGCACGTAGTTGACCATAGAAAAGCCATGTTTAGATCGCCACCGGTTTTTGGCCAGGATCAAGTAAGATTTTGGAGCGCTTTTAGCATCTACAGGAGGCCTAGAATACTCCCTCACATCAATGTGAGTACCCCTGTAAAGGTATCCAGATGCTAATATCCCAAAAATATTGGCCAAAAATATAGTTTCACCAATAGATAATGAAGATTGGCAAAAATCGCCTAAATGACCAACGCCCTCTTATATATATATAATCGCTGCGTGGTTTTGAGTTTGGCATGGTGGATATAAGGAGGGCAGTGCTTGGAATGGGTATACTCAATAGGAGAGGGGGTACTTCCGTATAGGGTCACGCGTTATGAACTCGCCTCCCAGGGTGGTGCCGTCAACAAATTTGGTATCATTTTAAAGCCCTAATAGCTATCTGCCTGCAAAATGGCATTGGTATAGCTAATACAGAAAGGGAGATACAGCTGTTTGATGTTTGGGGATCAGGGGTGGTGGAAGGGGTGCTGCCGGAAGGGGTGCCGCCTGTACAAACTCAATGGGGATAATCCCATGCTTTGTTCTTTTTACAATAACTAGTCATCCCCTGATGTTACATAAAAAAAATCTGATATTTTCCCGAACATTTCCGATCATACCATTTTAGTTCTCGGTCGTACTATAATTGTAATGGCATATTTGGTTTCCTCATACAATTTCCCTTCAGAACATGCATACTTTTACTACCTCAGGGTGTTATACAAGCAAATATAAATGTGTAAAGTTAAAATCATGTCGCGAAAGTCAAAATCCGTGTGTTACGCGAAAGGAGGCGAGCTTAAAACACATGACCATAGGTAAAACCCGGGAAATACAAAGAATGTGCAGAAGGGTGTGCAAAGCTTCCCATACATCTTAAAGGCTTTGTGTAGATAGATCAATAAGGTCAAAAGCAGCGGTCCGTCGCCACTGCTGTCATTTTGATTATGACGAGTCACATGACCATCCCATCGCAATATTATGCATGGAATCTCTTCTTCACAGCGCGATACAGCGAGCTACTGTGAACGAAACCATGTATATTAATATGCAATATAATAATATAATTTGACATTATATCTACGTAGGTTCCTCTAAGCAAGCAAAGTCTCGATGACTCCGACGTATTTCTTCTAGATGCAGGACTCAACATTATCCAATGGAATGGGACAACCAGTAATCCATTTGAGAAGAATGCAGTAAGTAGTATGCATTTAGGTAATGTTAAAAGTAGACTCATCATTCTGTTGAAAACAAAATGTGTGGGTGATAATAGAGGTTATTGATCTTGTTGGGAATATTAAACATGTCATTATATGTATTGTACGTCGTAATGCAATTCTAAAGAGAGACACCTGTTCCATTTGTGTATTATTTTAGTGGCGAAATTATATAAAGATATACACCTGTTTCATGATACTGGTCACGCGTTATGAACTCGCTTCCCAATAAGGTGGTGCTGTTACACTTTTTAGTTTCATGCTACATATTCCTTAAATATTTTTTAAACCACAAAAGCTATCTCAACAAGTTTGGTATCATTGTAAAGCCCTTATAACAAGCTATCTGCCAGCAAAATGTAATTGGTATAGCTAATACAAAAGGTGAGATACAGCTGTTTGAAGTTTAGAGACCAGGGGTGGTGCCGGAAGGTGTGCCACCTGTGCAAACTCAATGGGGGTAATCCCATGCTTTGTTCTTTTTACAATAACTAGTCATCCCCTGATGTTACAAACACCATTCTGGTCCCATTTTAAAGGATATTTAGAAGTCTTTAGGTATATGGTTCAATAGACTTGTCAACTATTTGTAACAACTAATTAATTATGGATAAGACCATGATCATCAGCTTTCTTCCTATTCGCTACACAGTCAACATAAATAATCAGCCTCAATTTACCGGATTTATAAAAATGACTATAACAGAAAAAGTGTTCAACCTATGATAGCAAAAGTATACATTTTTGGAAAGCTAGTGTAACTAGAGAAATTCAGAAATGCAATTTAGATCACGGAAGGGTACATCCTTCTGAAATATTTCTGAAAATATACAAAATAAAAATTGGAGATATTCACTAGCCGGTATAACTACCTTACCGCCGTAGTAACCTTTCACAATTATATATCATCTGATGGGTAATTTCATGAGGAATTTAAATATGTAAAGTAAATAATGATAGGGGTAGGTATAAAAAACATATGGATCTCAAATTAAAAAAAATAAAAATCTGATATTTTTTCCGAACATTATGAATCATACCATTTTAGTCCTTAATCGTACTATAATTTCAATGGCATATTTAGTTTCTCCTCATGCAATTTCCCTTCAAAAAATGTATACTTTTACTACCTCAGGGGGTATACAAGCAAATATAAATGTGTAAAGTTAAAATCATGTCGCGAAAGCCAAAATCCGTGTGTAACACGAAAGGAGGCGAGCTTAAAACGCGTGACCTACTATATATTTTGTAGCACGATTCATCCTTTAATTGGCCGTCTTGCACCAAGTTAATTGAATATAGATTAGAGCAGACCAGTGTGCGAATCCCCTTGTAGTTGGCTACATAGTTTAACGTCCTCAAGCTAGCTCTCTCTGTTGCTATTCACGGGAAAAGTCACTATCAATGGAATATAAAAGACCAAGAAATAACAAAACATATAATACTGACACATTACGCTACAAGGCCCGCTTAGCAGCGCTATAAATTGTTGCCCTAAAAACCGGCACCAAATTTAAATATTCGCCTTCCATCAAAGCTGGTTGCTATATGACATAATTCTCGTGTGCAACCAACCGGCTGTATTACAACGCCCATTGAGTAGTTTAAACGCATGAGCGTGGATGTAATTTGCAACATAATGGAAACTCACCCATGCAGTTCAGTTCATTAAATAGATTCAATTTGAATACGTCAACCCTCACATATGGAATTATTTAAAATGCTTTCGTTAATATTTAACATTTCATCTTCCAGGGACGAGAGTTCTTAAGCAAATTAAAGAGTGAAAGATCAGGCAAAGCATTCACGGAGACAGTGGATGCCCCTGTACCAGATGATCATCCATTTATGAAAGCACTTCCGGATGGTGCAACGAACACCATTAACAAGCAAGATGAAGACACATCGCCTCAAAGTATACACCGGTATGTATTGTATTGGTATTATTTGCATAAACCGGTATGTATTGTATTGGTATTATTTGCATAAACCGGTATGTATTGTATTGGTAATATTTGCATAAACCGGTATGTATTGTATTGGTATTATTTGCATAAACCGGTATGTATTGTATTAGTATTATTTGCATAAACCGGTATGTATTGTATTGGTCGTGCAATTCTGTGCATAAACCGGTATGTATTGTATTGGTCGGGCAATTATTTGCATAAACCTGTATGTATTGTATTGGTCGGGCAATTATTTGCATAAGCCGGTATGTATTGTATTGGTCGGGCAATTAATTGCATAAACCGGTATGTATGTATTGTATTGTGAAGTAGTAAGGTTTTTTGGCAAGACCAATATCAGATAGATTAAAAAACTTACGTTTTTCCAAGCTGACAGTTTCACTGTTCAACGAGTAGCTTTGAGAAAGCTGGTCGTTGACCAGCGAAACTGTCAGCTTGGAAAAAACGTAAGTTTTTTAATCTATCTGATATTGGTCTTGCCAATAAACCTTACTACTTCATGATTATCAACAGACCTGATGAATCTATTTACGGATGTATTGTATTGGTCGGACAATTATTTGCATAAACCGGTATGTATTGTATTGGTCGAGCAATTATTTGCATAAACCGGTTTGTATTGTATTGGTCGGGCAATTATTTGCATAAACCGGTATGTATTGTATTGGTCGTGCAATTATTTGCATAAACCTGTATGTATTGTATTGGTCGTGCAATTATTTGCATAAACCGGTATGTATTGTATTGGTCGGGCAATTATTTGCATAAACCGGTATGTATTGTATTGGTCGTGCAATTATTTGCACAAACCGGTATGTATTGTATTGGTCGTGCAATTATTTGCATAAACCGGTATGTATTGTATTGGTCGGGAAATTATTTGCATAAACCGGTATGTATTGTATTGGTCGTGCAATTATTTGCATAAACCGGTATGTATTGTATTGGTCGGGCAATTATTTGCATAAACCGGTATGTTTTGTACTGGTCAATTGCTATTGGTATAATTTATTTGGATTTTCAAAGCAATGGTTTCTCCATACAAGCATTTAAATATTTATGCATGTTGGATTCAAATCAATGGTTATGATGGTTACAATTCAAAAGTAGTGCAATATACTTTTGTCAAACATGGTGACACATTATTATAAATGAATACAATCATGGCAACAAAATTATGGTACCTAATTTGAGATTTAAATAATTAAGGGACCGTTCATTATTTATGGTGGAGGGGGGGCTGGGTAAAATATAGGGGGGCTCATGTAACTTTCATATGTTGAAATAGGGGGGGTTATGTAACTTTTTATTCTTAAACAGGGGGGGTTGTGTAACTTTTTTAAACTATAAAGATGGTGGTGATTGGGGTGATTTTAGAGGCTATTTTGGAGTGTAAATGCCAATTTTTTGTGCGCTTCGCGCACATTTTCTTACGACCTTTCAACTTCAAAACATGTAGGCTACTTATGATGAGACTACTTCCGTACAGCAAATCTTTTTTGTGCACGCCCTGCTCGGACGATCTGTTGGAAAAACACCTATATAATCATCAATGGTTGAAAACATTAGAGCCATGAGGTGTATAAAAACATGTTAATAGCCTAAGAACATCCAGACAAAAACGTATGAAATATTCTTGTGAGCTTTGGTGCAGAGCTGAGTAAGTGAGACGAGGTGAAAAGCATGCAAGAAATTACCGTTTTTAATTAAATTGGATTTTGGAACATAGGCCAACTGTTTTTCGGGTTATAAAGACTCACAAAACACCCAAAATGTATAAATATATGACAAATGTTCCGCCTCGCTACGCTCGCAATGTAGTTAGTCATTCAATTATTGGCCGTTCAGAGGGCACAACCAACGAATCCATGGGCAAAAGAAAAATACATCCCCTAAGTATGTGACAAGTTGATTTTGAGAGGGGGGGGGTTGTGTACAAATATATTGGTTAGTAGGGGGGGTCATGTAATTTTCAGTTTCAGCTGTAGTGGGGGGGGGGTTAGGTAATTTTGACATACGAGTCTCGAATTTGTCCCAACCCCCCTCCACCATAAATATTGAACGGTCCCTAATTAGCTAATTTGCATATTTGATTAGACATCAAACTGATTGCAAGTAATACATCTTAGTACAGGTAACCATACAAAATGTCACTTGTTTACACTTACAGAACTAGAGATATTTAGTAACGCTTATGTAATTAGCTGGACTTATTTTTTCATTTTTGATGATTTCCACATTGCATATAGATTTGTTTACGAAATTTGCTTTTGAGGAACCTGATGCACAAACATGGAATAAAATATGATTTTCCATTAGCTGATAAATGTGTGAAGAGTGTGATGCTTAATGTGTTTGTTAGTCATTTTAAGAACATGGTTATTAGAATAAAGAGGTTCAATAGGACAAAGTTTCAACATGGATTCTTACGATGCAAAACGATTATGAATAATATTTACCAATTGGAACAATAATTGTACATACATTTTGGTAGTTAATTAGAAGCACGTGCATTTAAAAGATAATGTAGCATTATTACTTTTTACCGAAGACATTTTGAAATAATAATGATAATTACCAAAGTTGAACAGCTTATGCAAAGTATCAGTGTGTTAGTAAAGGAAGTACGCATTGACCATAAGTACTGCATATGATAAATAATATGCTCGATTAAATGCTACGTTGTGATTCATTTAGCGTGTTTTGTTAGGGATAAGCCTGCGTGTGTTTCATGTCGAATTTTGTTTTAAAATTATCATTGATTCGTGTCCCGGGAGTCGTGTGCGGAGTACTATTATCACCGGGAATAACATTATCAAGGGACAAGACGTGGGGGTTAGGTTTTTTTTAAATAAATATTTTATTACATATTATTTAATATTTTATTTTATTCAATAAAAATACTTTATTGTGTTTTCATTTTTTATTTTTTTTTGTGGGGCAGGGGCAAATTGTGTTAGTGCCGGGAATCGAGCCCAGGCCGTCCGCATGGAAGTCCAACACCTAAACTGAATGCGCCACGGAGTCGGCTTGATCACACCACGAAACTGGGCAAGCATGCGCTACCAGCAGCTAGCCGGGCAGTAATTTGTAATGCCCCGGAAGGATGGTTAAATTGCATTTGATTCGCGTTACGTTTCAAGTCCATCCATTTCGCCATTATGCAAACTTTTCATTCGAATACCTTAGTACCCAACTTAATACATAAGTGGCGTTTAACCTTCGTAAACAATGTCATGCATCAATTTGAATATCTTGTTTAACTTTACAAAGTTTGCCTTAAAGCTATTACCATGTATTGAGACATCTCGTTTATTCTTTGAACACGTCTTACCCATGTTGAAATTGCCATTAAGACTGATTTACATACTGTTTCCATCTTTACACAGGGTCAGTGATGCTACCGGCCGGATGCTATTCACACAAGTAGAGGTTGGGAGTCTTTCCAGACGCAAACTGGATACAAATGTAAGTGACATTTATTTAGGAATCTATGAAACATTTCGTTTTTGCTGGACTGTTGACAAGCTGTTATGTTTTCGTCAGCTTACTCAAAAAACAATAATATCGTCAGCTTCATAAAATGAATTGCCAAGTCAATTTTGCTAGAAAAACTGAAAAACATACCTGTTGCCCGAGTCACATGCACATGCGTAACTTAAGCAGCTATATTGCAGCTATGGTAACACTACTTACAGTTATTGTGCATGTTGTGTGACCCTTGCATGTTATTGCATGTTCCTTCTATGCTAAAGCGCTTATTCAGAATCAAAAAGAAATCAAAATATAACGTAGGCAAATATTTTATTAAAGGTATATTATGTGATCTTTTCCAGGGGACTCCCTCAATCCTCAAAAAAAATTGGAAGCAGATTTTCTTGCAGATTTACTTTTCTGATCATAAATCATAAATATATTCGACGTTACAGAGCGATACGATTCCTAATTACATCAAAATCATGGTTTTAGAGTGAATTTAGAGTAAAATTTGAACAATAGATTGTACCGGAGCGGTACAATCTATTTTCAAACCATGATTTTGAAGTAATTGGGAATCGTATCGCTCTGTAGCTTCGAATATATTTATGATTTATGATCAGAAATGTAAATCTGCGAGAAAATCTACTTTCTAAAAAACATTATGAATAGAGGGCGCTCCCTGGAAAAGATCAAATAATATGCCTTTAAGGTGACTATATTATGTTGTTGTTTTTATTTTATTTCTTCATATAGGACGTGTTTGTTGTTGACACTAAAACGGAATTATTTGTATGGATAGGAAGAGGAGCCAGCATAGATGAACGCCGAAACTCACTTAATTATGCACATGTAAGTCCACCAATCATTGGTAAAATAATAAATGATTAAAAGGCGTTGGTGACGTGGCTGACTTCAAATATTATTTGTAGAATATCTCCATCTCTGGAGTTTCTATTTGTAATCAGAATCGGTACTGAAATTGTCGTATTTTTATTTCTTTTCAGAATTACCTTCAAAAGACCACTCATCCATTTATACCGGTGACGGTGGTACACGAAGGGGTCGAGACTCAACATTTTAAAGCAGCCTTTACCTAAGAACAAAATAGGATATTGAACTTGAAACGTTAACACTAGTACCTGTAATTATAATAACTTGTGACTAAAATTACATCAGGGTATCTTTAACATAACAATGAGCATTTATATAGCGCTCTTACATAATTTACAACGGTACCACAGCGCTTAACAAAATGCACTATGACGGTGGATTTTTTAACATTTTCTTAAATTGAGTAAGTGATGAGGCATGGGCTGATGTGACGCGGTAAATTGTTCCAAAAAATGGACCGGAGGCATAAAACCCTTTCTTGGCGGTAGTGAGACGAGTTTTAGATTTAGTGAGAATCCTCTAGTGTCGGAGGCAGAACGAAGATTTTAACAGGTGTTTAAGGTGTTATCAACTAACAATAACATTATATGTTTGTGACATTCAATTCCATGACATTTAATCGCTGCCTTAAAACAACATACCCAGACAGCATTTCACAATAATTTGAATTTTTGATAATAAAAAGTCCTTTAAAAAGGAAAGGGCGATCAAATGAATAATAACAGTAGTCTGAAAGGAGTATGGCTGGTGTTTTCGTAGCAGCTGAGCGGTATTTCAAATTATAATGTCAAGCGCCTGCAAATACTTCAAAATCGTGCTGCGCGTCTTATTTTCTGTGTTAACAGACGAACCAGCGCCGCGCCACTATTGCGTGAACTTCATTGGCTACCCGTCCAGCAGAGAATCGACTTCAAGATCTTACTGCATGTGTACAACTGTGTAAATTTATTAGGCCCCTCATATTTGTCTGATGTTTTGTGTCTTTTTATCAATGTGCTCGCGCTGGTCTTAGGTCTTCTAAGGACACAACTCGTCTCGTTGTTAATGCTAACAAACGTGCAATAGGCAAAACAGCATTTTCGCACTTAGGCCCTAAGCTATGGAATGACCTCCCCATTTTTATTCGCAATGCCTGTAAAATTCATACTTTTAAAAAGATGCTAAAAACTCACCTGTTTCCATCAGAGTATAATTTGTTTTTCATCACTTTACATGGCCTATTGGCTCTATTATTGCTCGTTTTATATTAATGAATCTATATTCTTGGTATTTGTATTCTATATACTTGTTGTATTTTTATAATACTTTAACTGTGTATATACTTTGATTGTATCTTTTTAATATTTTATATAATGTTGTTATTTGTATTGTGTACGGCGCTTTGATCTTTTTTTGGAAAAGCGCCTTATAAATGCTCTGTAATAATAATAATAATAATAAAAGAAATGGAAGAGTGATGTTGACCTGTGGGAAGTGTTTGATATACGAATTACTAAGTAGAGGTACATGCCAATGTATGGCAATGTTGGTATAGTGAGATACATGGAAATCATAGCAAGACATGCATGGATATGATGTTGGTAGCATGTATACGTATATATAATTATCATTAAGAAAAGTACAAATTTGTATTATATACATACATAGCCAATATCAAACAAATTTGATGTATCCACACATGGTTACAAACAGCCAGATGGGTGTTAAAGTGGGCCTATTTTGGTTCCAAAATATGAGTATTGGCTTAAATTCAGCTTGTATTAACGTTATTTCAAAGATAGTTAAAAAAGGGCTCCTTTAAAATGAAACCCATTTTCAGTTTTTAACTAAATTTAGTTTGCATGGTCTTATTTCAACGATAATTAAATAATAAGCAAATTAAGATAGTTACTTAATTTATCCACACGTGGCTACACTACAGGCAGGTGGGTTTCAAAGGGAGTCTATTTTGGTAAAGATTAACGATTTTCAACTTTCAACTGTCACACGTGGGCTCCTTTAAATTTAAATGAACTAAATGCCGTTTAATTCCGTTTGTGTGGTTTTATTCTTCACACAATGCCGCCCCTTAGTTCGAATATGCCAGCATCCTGTATCCATTTCAGTTTAAGTGCGCCAACCCCCCAACCCCTTCAGACATAATTCGGTGCACTCGAGTGTTATACAACTAGAAAAACCCAAACCAATGGTGGCCAGTCTGCTCCAGAACGGGAGCGCGTTCGGCTTGAAGGCACGCTATTTAGTGACGCACTGCCGTCAATGTTTACACATGCGATGCATCAAATAACTGGAGTCTGTATTCCGCTGGGTGACGAATTTCAATAGAGTGCGAGCTTGGAAACAGGCCTGCGTTTCCAGGTGAACGGCTTCCCGTGATAGATTGGAAAAATCATATTTTGCCGATTTTCAACCACAAAATAAGTCTGCTATCTCTGAGATAATGTTAAAAAATGTTCACTTTTATAATACTGCAAGGCTTATAATTAATGTAAAAATTATCACACTTAACCTTAACCTTGAAAAGTGATAGCATCATTTAGGGGAAATGTGACTATTTTGGGAATGATTTTGAAAAGGAAAAACTTTGTATGAGTAGCCAAGCGTTTTCTCTTTCCATTTCATAAACGTTTCAATTTCTCAAAATGTCTAATTGTGTGTGGAGTTATGCAAACAAACGTGATCTAATTTTAGGGGGACTTACTTGTATTTGTTAGGGTGTGTGTTTGTTTGTTTGTTGGTTTGTTTGTTGGTTTATACGGTCGGTCTGAACGGACACACGCTTGGGTCCTGAAGGAACCAAACTCAAGTAAAATGCTCGGGCCAGACTTAAAAAGCTTATATAAGCATACTGGCTGAATGAAATGAAAGTAATAAAAGATGGAAGAAAACAATGAAGTAAAATTGAACCCTTTCTGTAAATGCCGGGTTGATGCTGGCTTAAATATATTCGACACATTGTGAATTTGTAATTTTATAATAAAATATTCCCTTTTGATTTACCAGAACCAAAGCTGAATGATCCGTATTCAGTAGGTTGCTGTGCTATGTTTTGCTTAAATGCAGAGACGCAATCTGCATATGTCAGTGGGATTTCGTCACTAAGGGTCCCATGTTGCTATATACAATGTTAGAAAATATTGTTCGAACACTTTGCAGTGTAATGTAAAGTGTTCCCCCTTTCCCCCTGATCAATGTTGAATCCCGCAATTTGCCCACCATCAGCACAGGGCCTCGCGACATTGATCGGTACGGAAGGAGGGGGAGGGGTGGTATGAGGAAGGGGATAGTTCAGGCTACCAGAAACAAGTTTCGATTTTCACGTGACTCAAATGTCGTGCGTGTTATGGTACAAACAGCATGGCAATTAGGGTCAGTGTTCGAACACATTTTTTCTATGATTGTAGTTTGATTCGATACTTACGTGAATGTAAAGTTCAATCGATGTCCTAAATATCGACCAATCACATACCGAAATTAAAACGTTTAAAGAGTTCGTCGTGACAATTATGTGAGGTTCACTTCGACGGAACGAAGAGTTACTTTTAAAAGAATACATAATGGATTCCAATCCCTTTTAATAGGAGGCACTGCCAACTCATTTCACTGGTCAGTAAATTGGCAGTAAAGGAAAGTCGTCAATTACAGAGAGAGTTTCATCAGAAAAACCTAGCCTAAAACACATTTTAATAGTCAAATTGCTAGACATAAATATACTCCAGACACACTGTAAATCAGGTGTTTCGAAATTAAACACATACAAAGGGCTAAACGTGTGTTATTCCTTAACACGCGTATTTATTCTCTAAACACTATATGCTTAGATATCGGAAGCAACCGGATGTCAGTGTTTAGATCCTAAACATTAATATTTAAACCCTAAACATACTACTAGGGCTAAACGCTTGCTAAACACGTTTAGCAATAAACGTTTAGACATTAAACGTACACATTAACTGAGAGCTAAACATCTTGGCTAAACATGTTTAGCAATTACACACGAACTAGCACTTCCTAAACATGTTTAGGTTACTAGCGTGTAGAGATTAAACATCTGCTGAACGCGTGACCAACATTGATCATTGTTATTGGTTGAACGAGTTTAGATCACGCGATTCTTCAGTCGCCATTTTGAATTATACTAATTGTGGCCGGAGGAAAATTTGGGATGAAAAATCACTTTCAAGCTCTTTCGTGGCAGACAAAATGCCATGTAGAGGTTGCCAAAGTATGTTATGATCACAAATGTTGTTCATGGAGTTGGAGAGACATTACAAGGTAAGGTGGTAAGAACATATTAAATATCAAATGTTACGCTCATCGTAAGCTTACTTAACTTTCGGCACATAGTATACTATTATATTAGCACTTGGATATAGGTGCTAGTATAAATGCCGTGATGTAAATTTATGATGAGCGTATAGTTTGATAAATTTAAGTATGATCTAAAAACCACCTTATCAAAAATATCACTTCAATTTCCCATAACTTGTGACCACAACGCTAATACTTGCGGTTGACCGCCATAATTGCTAAACATGTTTAGATTCACACGTTTAGCATTTAAACATGTTTAGAAAGTGTAGTCAAACTAGTGTTTAGCATTAGTGTTTAGGCTGTAAACATGTTTAGATGATAGTCATCTAAACATGTTTAGTAATTAAACATGTTTAGAAAGTGTCTTCAAGATAGTGTTTAGCTTTGTGTTTAGGATCTAAACACCCAATTTACAGTGCAGGTACAAGATCATGAGATAAGAGTTTAATCTCTAATTTTCGAAACTCATCGACTCTAATGTCATTTAAAGCAGAACATAGAAATAAGAAATGTTTCAGATTCTCGGTCTCTTTATTACAAAGAGGACAGAGGATATTTATATATGCTTTCCATGAATGAACATACTGATGTCACAGCACCGTCTTAATGGGTTCAGTTAAAGCTGTTTAATATATTCTATTCACTTCGAAAAAACAAAATCATTAAATTCATACATATAGAAGAAATACTGTGGAGCTCATATATCTATGAAAGAAAACATATTTTAATGTCCATACTTGGTACATGTCCGTATTATTGTGGCTTGGATTACATATCATCGATTGTAAGCAATCATCATGGTTATTATGAAACAGCACAATCAGTTCTAACGAAGTCGTGTTTATTTCAGTCCGAAGTTTTGCTGAATTTATTCAAGAATAGTGTTTCAGGAGGAGAGATCACACAGATCAAGCCAGCTAATGATATTTAAAATACAGTATAATTTGGAGAAAAAAATGAAAACAGGTATTAAGTTACACTATGGAGAAATATATTATTTTATTCATATGACAGTTAACCGTTCTCGTCTCAATATTATATATCAATATAGGCTACCCTTAATGCGGCAATAGTTTGCGAAATACGATTGAGTAGGTTCACTTTAGGGCTGCACAAATGAAATTAGCAACAAATATGTTATTCTTCTAACGTTTAAGTGAATTCAAACATCAACTTGGCTTTGAAAACAGCATCTTTCCACTATTAAAGTTTTTGACTCACCCAGTAGCTCAAAATGTGAAATCTTATCCAAAAAAGCAAACATGGACACTTTTTAGTCACTTTAGCCTAGTTGAGCCTAAATTGGCAGGGAAAACAGGTTTTTTCCCCTTACGATTTCAACACAAACGACATTTGTGTCGTGGAAATTGTTGCGGTTTGACAGGTTAATGACACTAATCTTATACGTAGCTCAAAATGCGAAATCTATCTAAAATAGCAAATCTGGGTATATTTTAGGCTATTTAGCCTTGTTGGGCCGGTTAATGACAATGATCTTATACGTAGCTCAAAATGTGATATGTTATATTTAAAAAAAAATATGGGCACATCATAATTTTAGGCTATTTAGCCTTGTTGGGCCTAAATCGGCAGAAAAAAACAGGTGTTTGTTTCTTTGAACATTATTTTCTGTATCAGTATCTGTAATGTTCGCGCTCCTTGAACAGAGCACACTAGAAAACGGGATCTATGAGTTATAATACATTTAATATCCTAGCAGGTTCACGTCCCTGTTATCTAGATTCCTTGGATAACACGGCGACACGGGTAGTTATATCTGCTGCCTTCTGTTATTGGACAATTTACACGCGATTAAACAGCCACAGTAAGCGGATTTCCTTGGACTAGATCTAAAGAATTTCATCAATCATCTTATTGTAAAACAGTCTTGATGAACTTTATCAAGAATAAGTTGTATTAATATTCTCAGTTGAGTATCGGTGCAATGACCGGAGATGGACGGCCGTTGCGATGGGGTAGGTTTAGATGAATATATCAAACATTGATACGACAGGATCAATATCGGCAGGACAAATTATGTTTGGAATATGGATGGAGCCTCTCGATTGCCCTTTTTAATATTGCAACAGCCATCCAGATGTGCTGCCTGAATACATTGACGGGATATTATTGAATGTACACGGCTCGAAACAGCTTTAAATAGTTCCGTGTTCGTGGAATTTCGTTGTAATACACTGATCATGTACATAAACTAATGAATAGAATTATAGATATGAGGTTAATGCATTCAGGTAAATATGTCTATCACTTGACGTGTAACTCTACTAATTCAGTAGCAAGAAATATGTTTAAGCAATTAATTTAGCTATAGCTTTGAGATACACCTTTCAAAACGGTGCCCATGTGCAAATAAGTCAACATCCACTTTGTATTATCCCTCCGAGAAATAGATCCATACCAGGAAGATAATTTCTGCATACAGGGGATAATTTAACCCACTGTAGTCATTTTTGAATTTACTATTGCTATTTTAAAAATAATAATAATAAATGACATGTGTAAAGCGCATAATATAAACGTGTCAATGTGCTGTACAATAATTGAAAAGCACACACATATTTACAAATGTGCCAAAAGGATTAAAAAGTACATCGAGATCAAAACTAAAAACAGAACATAATTTAAATTTAAGCAAATACATATCAACACAAATCTTAAAAACAATCGTCTAAAAACACAGCAACACACAAAAATGCAATTTAGAAAAACCCAAAATAGAGGAACATTGGCAAGAGTCAATTGCAACAAGCAAAAAAATCACATTACACAAATGAGTGAAATAGATGTTGCTGGTGCGTTGTCCGATATGAGTTCAGGGAGGTATTGTGATGGTAAAAGTCCATGTTTGGCTTTGAAGGTTAATACAAGTATCTTGAACAGAATGCGATTTTCAACTGGCAGCGGAGTGGACCTTACCTTAATAATAATAATAATAATAATTAGTATTTTAATAGCGCCTTTCCAAAGTGATCAAAGCGCTGTAATTTCGCTGCTGGTGAATCATCAGAATCAGGTCGCATCAACTAGGGTGCTGCCAATTTCTAGCGCAAACCTATCCGCACTTAGATTGTAACATCCACCATTTTTTAATGCAGCTCCCCAAATACCATTGGGTCAAGGAAGTTTTTGATATCCGAAACAACTAATCACAGATTTTGAAAGCAGGAGGAAACCGGAGATCCCGGAGAAAACCTGCGAGAGCGTGTATGGATCGTGATAAACCAAATGCACATAAAGCCCGACCGAGCACAGATTTCGAACCCGGGATTCATTGGTGCAAAGCGAGGGTATCTACCGCTGCGCCAACACGCTCTCCCTAATATAACTACATCATTATTGTCATACAAAGGCATCTTCATTCTCTGACAAATCATACATCAATGAGTAATTTAATACATTAACAAAACCGCAAAGATTAAAATTAATTCAAACTTTGAAACCTGGACAGCAGTGGCGTAACCAGCGGGGGGGGGGGGGGGGGGGGGGGGGGGGGGCAGGAGGGTACAAGGGCACAATACATGCCACGGACTGTATCATTATGTTTCCCAAATTTTATTTTCCATTTCATTTATGTGGATGCGTTCTTTATTTCAAAAATGTAAAGTCAAAGTGTATGAGGGGAAATAGAAACATTTTCGTTTTTATGAATTATCCAAATTGGTAGTTTTTAATCGATTATAAAAACACGAGAAACATCTTGATAACAAGGAAATCAATATATCTGATCATTGGCTAATACCTAGCGTACATCTTATCACCCGACAGTGATGCCTAGTGTGGAGTGTAAGATTGTCGGTCAACGTCCTCTGTTCACTGTTTAAATAGAGCGGGGGGTTTCCTATTTCTTTCTATATAAATCTGAAGTTTATTGTCTTCATCACAACTCGCCGATTTAAACACTATGTGAGTAATTTCCTGAAAATAATTTTGTACATTATAAGCCCTTCGGCTTCACGTTTATAAAAAGAACATTGCTTGTATCTCTGTCCGGCTATGCACGCCGTTACATTTTGACGTTGTGATATTTGATTTTAAAACCAGGTGAATTAAACGCGTGTTACCAAATGAATTCGAAAATAAGACGTTTCAATAATGCCGACTATTCATAACACAAAACGCGGTGTATGCACCTTGTTAACAAAGAATCAACGTGCTGTATAATGTACCGATGGTGCAGTGCAGCCACGGTGTCTACTGTTCAACGAAATCTTATTTATAAAATATATAGTATTTGTTTAGTAGATCATCCTTGAGACGGGGAGCATTCAATGCCTGTGGCAGGCATGGTATTGATACATGAGATGCAAATTGTGTAAATTTTGTAAATGAGTCGGAGAGAATTTCACTAACAATTCTGGTTTTTAAATTTGGACAAAAATATTCACTTTAATTGGCTCTGCACAGAAAAATATTAAAACACTACAAAAAATATTAAAAACTAGAAATAGGACATGCTGAAATATAAACAATCGATATAACTAATACATACTAAAATAAACCAAAACCTGATAATGAATACAAACATATAACTCAGTAAAATACATTATAAGAAGATTAAAAACGATCAAAACACGATATTATATATAAATTATCAGTAATAAATAAAAAATATATAATAAAATACCACTCATTTTGACCAGCAAACAACATGCCAAACTCGAAAAACACACATTGCAGAGTTGCGGGTATTTCAACTAGCCAGTCAATGATGTGCCCCTTTGCCAATGTCAAGCTCTACGGTTCGTTTATTGGCGGGTACAATGTGTCGAACTCACAGTAAAAGTTTTACACTGGCTGGTGGAATTTCTGTTGGGCAGATATTTGTTGTGAGTTACCTGGCCGATTGGCTGGTTGAGATTGGCTGTTCCCGCCCTGAAACCCATACTAAGCATATCTAACGTATGCATTTGTTTGTTATGGTTTATGTTTACAGTAGATACGTTGTGCTTTTTACCACTGAATGTAAATCATATTATATTGACGATTGGTCAAAGGCGTATGTCATAAAATTAACCATTTTTAAGGGGCCCCAAGTAAGCAATGAAGCATCTTGAGGGGCACCAAGTAAGCAATGAAGCATCTTGAGGGGCCCCAAGTAAGCAATGAAGCATCTTGAGGGGCACCAAGTAAGCAATGAAGTATCTTGAGGGGCACCAAGTAAGCAATGAAGCATCTTGAGGGGCACCAAGTAAGCAATGAAGTATCTTGAGGGGCACCAAGTAAGCAATGAAGCATCTTGAGGGGCACCAAGTAAGCAATGAAGCATTTTGAGGGGCACCAAGTAAGCAATGAAGTATCTTTATTATTAAGCCCGTCTGGAGTAATCGCCGTATCTCAATTACAATGTCGTAGAAAATGTATCCCACTAATTTAGTTAAACGTTGCAAAACACAAAATACTTTGCACATTGTATGTTTGTGTTTAATTACAAATTGGATTTTCAGATTTTACATAATTTTTCAAATTGCAATCCTTTAATTTATGTCTTTTGGAAATTCCCTTTTTTTCTTCTTATAGCGAGTAAGATCATAAGGCATTCAAATACATTCCATGGCCAAATGATCTAATGTAATAATTATTTTATTCTGCTACATCACGATTTAATTTTGACCACTATTTGATCTCAAGCAGTTGACAAAACAAGCCACGTGTACAAATGGGAGTTTTTGAAAGTGGATAGGCCAAGTACTCAACATAACTTGATAACATGAGACAAATTATTATTAACTTATTACATTTAATATAGACTCAATTTCAAGCAATATACCCCCAGATCAATTATCATAGAAAAGAGCTCGCTCGCCTTTCCATACTAAGCCAATACAGGGTGTCCCAAAAAAATGTTAACACTCCGGGCACATAAGAAACATTAAAAGGACAGGAACACACGGGTCTAATCTTGATGTATTATGAAAGCAGAGTAAATAAGCTTTCATTTGCATTTTATTGCGTTCCAATTGGTTATTTAGAACGGGAGATATGCTTCAGCAAACATGAGGAAGCAAAATCGGCTTGGTCCAATCCTCTCAGTATGAAAGTAAAGCTTTTAAGGGGAGACTGAACATGAAAATGCTATTTTTCAAAGTACTTAACCTATACACTTGAACTTTGGTCAGAAGATGTATTTGGGCAAGACTTTTCATTTTAAGCGAAAAAAAATTACGTCACGGACACCGTTGCCATGGTAACGGCGGCCATCTTGGATTTCAAAAGCACTTTTTGCGCGCACCTTTTTACGGTAACGGTTTGTCCAATTGTGTTCAAATTTACTACATGTATTACCAATAAGTACATCTTGAATTACTCAGAGCGATTTTTTATTAGAAGTCGTCGTTTTCCGAAACAATACGATAAAAGTGTTGAAATAGTTGTAATTAATGCAAATTGGACCAAGCCGATTTTGCTTCCTCATGTTTGCTGAAGCATATCTCCCGTTCTAAATAACCAATTGGAACGCAATAAAATGCAAATGAAAGCTTATTTACTCAGCTTTCATAATACATCAAGATTAGACCCATATGTTCCTGTCCTTTTAAGATATCTTATGTGCCCGGAGTGTTAACATTTTTTTGGGACACCCTGTATATCTATATAACTTGAACTATCATTTCATGTTTTGTTTTAATAACAATTCCTGCCTTCATTTTAAATATCTATTTAACCCGCTTTGCGAACTACAGTATTTAACGCTATTAATGGAAATGCCAAAGTCACACACCTAAGGGATCGCAACATGATCCCACGTACTGTGTCCGAATGCGATTTATTGCATCACGACACAGCCTATCGTAATATGAACCGAATGTAATTAATATAACAAGCGCGATGCACCAGAGGAATTCTGCCTCCGCATGTGTGAAATGCGTACGGAAACTGTATCATTTACCAATTATTGATTTTTTTAAAAATCTTAACCGAAAACATGAAACAGCCACTTGTCTAAAGTAATTGCTTCCACATTTCTGAACTACGTGAACGGTATATACAATATTAATTGATCCACATGATTGTTAGATTTTTCATTCACTCTCGGAACTACTATACCCTAGAGAATAGCTTCACCAACCATGCTCTACGATTAATGCTCATTATTTTCCGGTAAGCTACTTTTAGTCAGATTTGTGTATTGAAGTTACAATCGTCATTCGTGGATAGCCAGGAACAGGAAAGTCTACTCTCATCATACGTGTGTGTTCATTTTCGCGTCAAATCTCTCGGCTTGTACTGCGAGTGCATCGCAATTGGTTCACTACAACATGTGTTATGTCACATAAACCTAGTGACGTTTGAGAGTGGTATACACGTTGATATCCTTGGTGAATATATTTAAACCAGTTGCGTAACATCATGACTTTAGACGCAAATTCACATATAAGTCGATGTTGGAATACTACATGTTTGAACGTAGTAGTAACAGAATTTGACGAGAATTCGCTGGATATATCTAATGGTAGCTTAGACATCGGCGTATGGTTGGTACCATTAGTTTTCGGACTCATTACGATATGTGGAGTAATAGGAAACGCACTTGTTGTGTATGTAATTTGCAGGCATGGAAGCATGAAAACTGTGACAAATTATTATATTATTAATCTAGCGATTACTGATATAGCTTTCCTAGCTTGTTGTGCACCGTTTACGGCTTCTTTGTATGCCCTACCAGAATGGATATTTGGCCGATTCTTATGTAAATTTGTATTCTTTATGATGCAGGTAAGTCATTCATTAGGATCTGGTATGTCACATATAATTTGCAATGCATTGGAATTCATTTTGTTGGGTCGGGCGGGCACAGGATATAACCAATACTATTTAAATAAAAACTGTATGGGAAACTATGCCCTATTCCACTGTAGTGTTTATGGAAGTAATGTACCGGCGGTCACACCACCCATAGTTCTATACGATGAACCGAAAAACATATCATATAGTACAGATATATTCTACGTACCGCTCGGATTTAGCTTTAATCTAATTTATTGGTGCGGCATAGTGCAGAAGTCCCAAGTATGCACATGATCTCACTGAATAGTTGGTAGCGGCATGGTGTAGAAGTCCCAATTATGCACATGATGTCACTGAATAATTGGTAGCGGCATGGTGTAGAAGTCCCAAGTATGCACGTGATCTCACTGGATAATTGTAGCGGCATGGTGTAGAAGTCCCAAGTATGCACATGATCTCACTGAATACAACGCCATGCTATACTATACATTTAACACAGTAGTTTAACCATGTTAACAACGGAATGAATATCATAATCCTTATTTGCATGTTTGTGAAATCTGTATGCCAATAATATTTTAATTAGCATTGACAAATATGATATTAAACTTTTCAATCGCTATGTTACGTCAAATATCGCAGTATGTTAAATGGCCGACGATGCATTTGATAGGTATAGAAGGATTAAACAAAATTCATATTATGTCCTTACGTAAAAATCGGACATTTTAAGATAAAGTATAAGAAACATTAAAAACATTTAGAAAAAAAGGTGTCACGACAAACATTTATAAATGCGTTAACCGTATTATTAATTAGCTTAGCAACCGCTGCTAATTAAATTGAGATTTGTGTTTGCTTTTCACTGGCAAGGTAAGTAGAAATGCATAACGACAGGTCATGCAAAGGTGTTCCATGAGGGGCATAAATGATAAGAAAATGCATCCTATGCTTTTTGGTTCATGAACAAAATATGATTGGCCTCTAAAAAATACACGTTATCCAATTAAATTTAACCGCCTATCCAGATCTAATCAATAAACGATTAGTAACAAGAGAGCAAAATCCGCTTTCCGCAATCATCATTCATTTATTACTTAAATTCCATCATATAAACACTTAATCACAAGGGCGTAACTAAAGGGATGCAAGGGGGTATCCCATCCCCCGTGCCAGTAGGCTCCCCTGATGCCCCAAATGAAATGACAAACTCTGTGTTATAAACAAAAAAGTAGTTGGAAGCCAAATGAATATTCAATAAAATTTTCTACTAGCTTTTATAATAATAACACTGTAATACCATAGGCCCATTCCGCGCTTAAATACGGAACACTCACGCTTTGGTAATCAGGGATCCAAGAAAGTTGAATTTCGAGACCGATTCCACCTCATTACCATCAATTATGAGAGGCTCTCGAACACCATCTGTGCCTATGGACATGATCTTGGTCTTGCTGACATTTAGACGTAGACCAAGTTGCTCACTCTCCACTAACGTAAATTGTGTATTTGGTATCCACCTACTGACGTCCCCCCCCCCCCCCCCCCCCCGGCCAATCATCCCATTCACGTCTCATTACAGACTCTGCATAAAGGTTGAAGAGTGCTGGTGATAGTATGCACCCTTGACGGACTCCCTTATCTAGAGCAAACCAGTCACTATTTCCCTTCTCAGTGCGAACACAGGCAGCTTGACCCGCATACAGATTGCGAATTAGGTGGACGAGGTGGTAAGGAATTCCCATTTATTGCAGTGCTGTCCATAATGCCGAATATCTCACACAATCAAAGGTCTTAGCGTAGTATATAAATCACATGAAGAGCTCCCTCTGGAATTCAAAACATTTGTCCAATATGTGACGTACATTGGCTATCTGATCTCTTGTGCCGCGGCCTTTCCGGAAACCGGCTTGCTCAGCAGGAAGTTCACGTTCAAGATGAGGTCTGAGACGTTCATTGATGATGTGCAGCAGGATTATGCTTGCATGAGGTATCAGAGCGATAGTACGATGATGTTTACATTCGCTAGCATCCCCTTTCTTTGGAAGTGTTAAGAAATTGATCTCATCCAATCCTCTGGCCATACTCTTGACTTCCACACAGTATTGCACAGCTGTTGCATATTAACTCCTATCATTTATCGGGATATATTCATTTAGTGTAATATATCATTTAAAAGCTGATGTGTTCATCTTTACAACGATATCCAATTTGAAGCAATCCCTTGTTCCAGTGCTCAGCCACATGCTTGAAAACATTGGGAGGTCGCAATCCGAAAGTGCCAAAATCAACACTATTTTGTGCTTAAAAATCAATATATCATAACACTTCACTGTAACGGTCAATGTAACACTTCATTGAACAGACGACAAAGATGTTCTTTTGAGCACGAAATAGTGTTGATTTTGGCACATTTAGATTGTGAACTTCCCATGTTCGCAAGCATGCAGCTTGAGCACTGGGGAAAGGGATTACTTCAAGTTTGGTATCATTGTAAAGATGAACACATTAGCTTTCAGATGATATATTACACTAAATGAACACATCCCGATATATTTGAACAGATTGTGATTGAAAAAATATAACATTTTTTGAGCAGTTTATTACACACCGGATAGAAGAGGTACTTTTAACTATTCTGTATCATGTTGACCTTTGTTCCGTGTTGCAGGCAAAGTAAGACCTCTCCTTCTGAAAGGCTGATGATATGCCTAGTGTATTACATTGCTTCATTTTCCTAAAGGTTGAACTAAGCGGAAGGGTTTGTTTACATACAGCAATCTTTCCTGCGGAATGAATGTCAACCTCTCACCATGCTCTCTGTTATACTGTTTATTGTTAAAAGAACGGAAAATGAATAGTCCATCACGTAGTGAAATGAGAGTATAAAAGATATTATTTATAACACAATGCGATAGAAGTTTGATAATACTGAATGAGGAATAACCAATCGCTGCCTAAGGCTATACTCCGGCCCATATATAACAAACTTGGCGAATGTCTACGCGCCTTGTTTCATCTTTTGATTTTAAATGGAATCATTCATACATCGCATTTCAAATTAATTCGTACATGGTTCCAAATCCGTTAACTATGCCACCCTGACACTCATCACGTTGCGAGCACACTGTAGCTAATGCACAGTGAGCCAGGATTCCAAACATAAGTATCACAATAAGGGAAAATCGCATTTCTTGAACTTATCATAACAATACTGATTTTTTTCCTTGAAAGTCAAATAGCCTGTTTAAAGGGTTTCTACATGTACATTTGAACTCGTGTGACGTCATCAAAAGGCTGAACTTCGGTTAAATTATATTGTGCGTGTGAATATCTACTTATGTTTGAAAGGTCACACTATTTAAGGGGTTTCAGGATTTTCAGCACTCGATGAAGACATTATGTAGGTGTACGATCTCCTCCAAATGGTGATTTGTGTTTGCGCATTATAAGGCCAAACAAGAAAAACAAGTTTGTTTCCAGTAGCGCGCACATTTCATTAAGACGCTTGGTTCTTGCGCATTAAAAAAATATATATAGAAAAAACAGAGGGAAATTATTGTAAGGGCGCCCTCGATTGTCGAAATTGTGTCCAACATGTTTCAAGACGGCGATTGGCGACATACGTGTATGCGGCAAACACGGAAATGAAATATACATTTTAGCGAGCATAAAAGAAACAAAAATGCACAGATTTGATTAAATAAAACCATTTCAAGTGAATCTTCACTATGAATTTGCATTAAATAAGAGTGATTTAGTTTTTTTAGTAAGCTTATTATTATTTTGTCGATCGTTTATTTTTGGGTTTCGGGATGGTGATTTTTGTTCCTGGGATATTTTCGGGCGGGACTCGATTTCCTGGGACTCACTCCTACTGTTGATACTCCATTAACAATTAGCAGGAAATAAAATGTATTTTTCCTCATTACAAATCAAGAAAAGAAGAAGTCAAAAAAAACCATTGCATTTCGAATAATGTGTTTTCAGGCTTGCTTCTGGGGTTACTAGATTCAGGCTTGCTTCTGGGGTTACTAGAGGTCAAATTGTGATTTGTTGTTTGTTTTTGTTTTGTGCCAATTTTACCTAAAATGCTATTTGTCTGAGAGGAATTGTCTGAGAGGAATTGACTGATGACCATCACAATTGGTCGAAATTCCTTAGAACCATGTTGATATTATAGGATCTCCAGCGATTAAAATTGACAGGTTACTATGGGTCATGAGGGGCCTCATGCAGGGATAACATTTAAGACATGCTCTGATTTTGACCGGACTTGTTGCATCTGATGTCGTTTGATAAGATAAATCGTCAGGGAGAGGTCACTATAGGGGTCAAAACGTGATTTGCCTCGCCTTTAACACTCCCTTGCTCCTTGGCGAAACGACCAAGGACCGTCATAATCAGTCATCATACTCATTATGACCGTACCCATCAATAATAATCTATTTTTTAAAATAGAAAACTTGGGTCAATAGGGGAGGGGTCAACATGTAAATGCTCACTCATTTCACTCAAAATGCTTCTTGTGTCAGAGGAAATGGCCGATGATCATCACAATTAGTCAAAAGATTCATTGGGTCCATGCACAAAAAAAGCTCTTCAGCGATTAAAAGTGACATGTCATAATGGGGTAACTATCATGAGTCATTGACCTATAAAGGGGTAACATGTTTTTAAAAATATGCTGATTTAACTAAGAAAGCAATATCCGTGCATCTTGAAACAAAATTAGCTCACTTTTAACTGCTTTTGCTTAAATCTGATGCCCAATCTACTATGTCATCTCGAAATTGGGTTGGGCCACTTTCAGCATAGATTACAATCTGTTTTGTAGAAATTAAATGGCCTTAAAAGGTATCATACAAGGAACATTAAGAAATAATTATTTTTCAAATAGTTTTATTTTATTTCAATAAATAAATTCATAACATTAATAAATGAATAAATCAGATATTGATAGACGAGATACGGAGTCATTCAGGTTCAACTGGTATCTTCCATGCGATTGATCAGGTCAAGGTAGTGATAAGCATTCATGTTCCCATCTATCAGATTATTTCATGATTACTTTAAAATTTGATCATATCTCTGCTTCCTGGCAACCGATTTTCATGAAATAAAGCTCAATAAGAAGCTAAAACAAGATTCCTTTGCATTACATATAAAATTGAAGCAGAAATTACTTTGTAATTTTTTCAAAACTGTATAATTGTTTTTGTTACAGTCTGTATACCCGTGCTATCGGATATTTGTTATGATACCATACGGTCTAATTATAACCATTTAACACATGTATATACGAACATGACGAAGACGGTCTAATTTGTATGCAGTGCAACTACTAATCGATTGCAATGTGAACTGCGTGTTAAGAACTCTTCGCAACCAATACTACTGACAAAATAGCGTTGTGCTCTAAACACTTCGACAATCTTTAATTTCTTATTTACGACAATTGCGATAGAAATGTGTTCGTGACTCGCATATTCATACCATTCAAATTCAGGTTCCTTTTTAAACTCTCCTTTTATATGTTTAAGCTATATTGGATTGTTAGACAGATATCTGTATTGTGCAATGTCTGAGGTAAAACCAAAGGTGTACAGTATATAAACCTGCAGTTTTCCAATATTTGGAACTGTAAGTTTATATGTTTGAGTCGAAATATGATCAGTCGGATATCAAGTGCTTCAAATATTAATCCAAGTTTGCTTGTTGATCTACGGAGAAGTAATACGACCTGTTGATTAATGCAGGTAATATGATATACAACAATATTTTTCTTTTCGATGATTTCACTGGTTATGATTGATCGACTGGGTGGTTGAATTTGATCCTAAAATAACCAGAAACCTAGTATAACTCCCACGTGTATCCCAAATGGTGATGAACCGAAATAACACAACTTTGATTACGCGGGGATGCGCTTCATAAATACTTTTTGTAGTACTGATGTGAACGTTTGATGTCAAAACTCCCTCGTCGCGCAAAGTAGTATCAAGTATTTATTATTCGCATGAATAAAAGATTGGTATTATTGTGATACAATATTTCTGGTGTATTGCTATGCAATTTCATACTTAAAATGTAACGCACACACTTCGCAGGAATATGTGGTGTGTGTGGTTCGCCACATAACACATATGAATCAATAGTATTTCAATGTGTTCATATTCTTACCATTTGGTCGGTTTCTTCCTTCTTTCTTTCATTCTTCTATATAGCTATAGCCTAGTTTGATAAAGAAAAATAAAGACTCAAACATCTCTTCCGTGTCAAATGTGAAGAAGCGGTCATTGTGGGTCAAATGTGAATACAGGGCAAACACATGATCTGACATCCTTCGACAATAATCGAAGGTCAAGCATAGAGTGTTGTTGCATGGTGGCATTGTTATTACAGGCCAATATAATGAAAGGTCTCTTTCAGCCGGACCTTTTGTAACTAGTGTAGTTGGATAAAGTACCGTATGACATAAAGATTAATCATCACTTCCGTGTCAAAGGTCACGAGGAGGTGTTGGTAGTCATTAGACAAGACCAGGCAACTATTAAATACATGCTCCGATTTCAACTAAACGTGTTGCATATTGTAAAGCTTGATGATCCATGATGATCCATTTTCACTTCCAGGGCTTCCAGGTCTGCCCCCAAAGAAAAACGCAGTAACTACATATTTTGGGATTTTGATTTTTTGTTTTCTCGCATAAATGGAAACTAGGGACACAGGGCTTTCATATGATGACAGATTTTGTTTTAAAAAAAATGGGAAAGGCTTTTTTTTTTCATTTCCGAAAATGCAGTATCTACATACATTTTTCTACTTCTCAAAGTAAAAACGCAGTATCTACAATGATCATAATATCCACATAATTGCTTAAAAACTCAAAATGAAATAGATAGTATGATTTTTTTTGTGGTTAATTAGTCAAATTAAATAACTTTACAATACAATAATTATCTTAAAGATCTATTGTAAAACAAAGCTGGATCTTTACACCGAAAAACAAACGAGTAATTTTTGCATGATATCCCCAAATTCTGCCAGGTGTGTGTGGTTGGGGTTGGGATAGCTCCAAAAACTTTATCGGTCTACTTACAACACTTTATATCATAAAAATTGCTAACACAATGTTGTATTGTAGATACTGCATTTTTCCTTTTGCAATTTGACACATGTTTAATTACTGCGTTTTTACTTTGGAAAGTACATGTAGCAACATTTACATATTGCTTTATTACTCAAAATCATATAAATATTATCCATTTATTTGGTACATTAGTCAAAGTAAATATCTTTACAAATTGCTATAAAAAATATTTAAATCTATTTTAAAACAAAGCTGGATCTTCAGAAACACTGAAAAACATTCAAAAACTGTAATTTTTGCGTGATATCCCCAAATTTCATGGGGTGTGTGGGTGGGGTGCATGGAGATAGCTCCGAAAACATTTTATTGTTCCTTTTACGGTTCAAGAATGCGACTATAGAGTTATTATATCTATGATACTTGAAACACATGGTATTTAACATAAAAGGTGCGAATACAAGTTTGCATGTAGATACTGCGTTTTTCATTTGGGAAGCTGCAGATTAACAGTGCAGTATCTACCTTTTGTCTAATAACACAAAGAAAATAAACAAATATCATTATGTTGATAAGTAGGCCTATGAATAAAGATGGTTGTATTACCAGTACTTGTACCATAGTTATATTCTTGAATTTAATAAACTCTTTAGAGGCACAGCAAGACACACATAATTGTATTTTTCTCAGTTCATCAAAAATGTAGTTACTGCGTTTTTTCTTGGGGGGGGGGGGGTGGGCAGAGGTTAAGACGAGGTTATTTTGGGGTCATTGTTAATATAGGGCCACATTTTAATAAAAGCACTTTACGTCACTAGAAAGCGTCAATCAGTTTGGTAACATTCAAGGTGTTTCAACTGCGCACTATCTTTTGAATCTTATTCATTTCTTGTTCCAGGGTGCTGACAAGCCGAAAAATATCGGAACAGTACTGTAGTCCTCACGGATTTTTCGAAGGCATTTGATCTAGTAAATCATTGTATTGCTATTCAGAAGTTAATTGCCTTGGGGGTCCGGGGGACTATTGTTCCATGGATATGTAGTTTTCTCAATGATCGTCGCCAATGCGTGCGCTATAACCAAACCGTGTCCAACTATTTGCCCCTATGTGCTGGTGTTGAGGAACTAAACTTGGACCCATAACCTTTCAGGCAGTTATCAATGATGCGGCTGAGAGTTGTTATTCCCACTATTGGAAATATGTGGACGATCTTACGTTCGCCGAATATCGTTCCTCTAGTGAGAGTAGCAACTTGCAAGCTGATCTTGATGGCTTTCTGGATTGATCTGTTACTAATCAACTCAAACTCAACCCTGCCAAATACCAATCCATGCAGATGTGTTTCATGCAAGATCCCCCTCCCCATCCTGACTTAAAAAATGGTCCATCGCAGCTTTCTTTTGCTAGCTCTGCCAAAATGTTGGGCATTTGGTTACAGGATGATCTTAAATGGGACACACAAATTGACCACATGTGCAAGAATGCCAACAAAAGACTTTTTATGTGCGATCTCTTAAACGTTTTGGTTTTCATTCATCCGAGTTAGTGACGGTGTACAGGGGGTACATTCGCCCTCTGCCTGAATATTCTGATGTCATCTGGCATTGTGCCCTCACATCCAAACTAGCTCTAAAACTTGAGAGAGTCCAATAGAGAGCTTTAAGAACTATCATTGGTCCTAGTTGTATTTCCTATGATAATGCTTTAGATGTATGTAACTTTGATTATTTGTCTGCCCGGAGGGAGCAACATTCTCTGAAGTTTGCTCAGTCACTAGCCGAATGCAGTAGGACTAAAAAGTTGCTCCCTGCATGCAGAGGTCAGGTTCGTGGTAGACAATTGAGAAACAATGCCGAACTCACCCAGCCTCGTGCTCGCACAAACAGATATGCTGAAAGCCCCATTCCTTATTATGTGAAGCTGATCAACAGTGAACTCCCATAATTTCTGCATCATGCTCGCATATCCTGTCTTTGGCCTTGTCTCTTGTAGTTGGCTATTTGTGTATTGAATTGTTTTATATGTATTCCTTGCTTTCTTGTACAATGTAGTTCGGCCTTCGGGTCGCGATTTTGTGCCAGTAAAATCATATCATATCATAGTGGTCAAAATGTTAATTTTTACTCCTTTCCCTGATAATAATTCTTCTCCTAAATGACAGATGTCAATCATCACATCCGGGGTAAAATTCAAGTGGTCACAAAAGCTTAAAATAATAAAATACTATATTGTAAAGGATCTGTTAACGCTTCGAAAAAGGTCCGCGGTCTTTAACCACAATAGCCCTTGTTTTAGCTCTATTAAGTTGCATAAGCAAATAACCATAAGGACATGTCGTATGAACGGTCTTTCCATCCGTCTTAACTCGTCTCAGCTCATGTATGAGCTGATACCTTTCCAGAATATATCGGGTGCTTATCAAGTGGAACGACCATGTATGGCAACAACGACTATTTATGAGCATATCCGGTGTTAGCGACAAAATGTGCGCATGCTGAGGACTTCAACATCCATAGCGACTAGCTGATGGTGAACAGTGCAATGCCAAAAATAAGAATGTTCAGGGCACGATTATACTTTAGAATAACATTCAATCAGATATCAACACATGTTATGGTGGACTCTCTTATGGGCCCCTCACATGTATGCGTGTGAGCTGGGCAGCCCCTTACCGTCTTATAGAAAAACGGTCCAACACGGTGAACAATCAGCAAAATACGTCAACGGCCGTATTGATTTTTTTTTTGTCACCGGGTTCATACCGTTATGTACCGCGTCCTCACCGGCCTGGAACCGGGCTCATATCACCTCCTCACCAGTAGGTCCTCACCGGCCGGAACGCCTGGGTACCGGCCGAACCGCCTTTGGTAACGTCATCAAACCGCCCTTTATAAGCTGGCCGGTCCATTACCGTGTGACAAATTGGCGGCACACGGTGAGGACCCGTCCGTTGAACACGTTGCCTGAGACATTGCCGGGCATCTGCAGGAATTTTGACACTTCTCAAAACTCCTGCCGGGTGAGTAAAAGCGGCGGCGAACGGTGCGAGCCCGGTTTGAGGACGGTATAAACACGGCGCACACGTTTCGCTCCCGTTCGCAGGGCGGAGGTGGTAGGCGGCCATCTTGCCGTCTAAAATAGAAAAGCAACACAGTCTAAACAATAAGTAAAACATGTCAACGGGCGCATTGATTTTTGTTGTGGTCACCGGTTCCATACCGTTATATACCGGGTCTATACCGGGTCCGGCCGGGTACCGGGCTCACCGTCCTCATACATTTGTAGCTTACCGTTCTCATCGGGTGCATAACACCTCCTCACCCGGTCCTCGGTCCACACCGTTCTACACCGGGTCTGTACCGGGTTCTACACCGGGTCTGTACCGGGTTCTCACCGGCCTGGTACCGGGCTCACCGGCCTCATACAGTTCTCGCTTACCGTTCACACTGTGTACATATCACCTCTATACCGGGTCCTCACCGGTCGGAACGCCTGGGTACCGTCCAAACCGCCTTGAAGGGCCTCCTCAGGCTTCCTTTTTTTTAAATAGTCCAGAAGCTTAACATGTTTTTGTTTTGTTTTGTTTTTTGCCGTATTCACTTTTTGTGGGAGTCCGTTCATCGAACGGTAAACCAGGCGGCATGCACCCATTCGCAGCCCATCGCTGAGATGGTCGACGTCCACCACTGCACCGTCCATCACCTCCCTGCAAACGGGCGCGAAACGGTTGCACCGTCCTTGTACCGCCTTCATACCGGGCTATCATCGTTCGCCGCTGCTTTTACTCACCCGCCTGGAGTTTTGAGCATGCTCCAAACTCAGGTGACCGGCAAAGTCCTCTGAACGTGTTCAACGGACGGGAAACGGCCCACCGTGTGTGCCGCCGTCCGCACCAATTTTTCACACGGTAAGGGGCCTTACACGGATATCCCAGCTCACACGGATACATGTGAGGGGCCCATTTATATATGTCATTATAGAATATAAGAAGTGTTTAAAAATCAAATATATTTTTGAAATGAAACAGTTACAGCTGCTTCGCAGTGCACTGTTTACGGGCCGAATGTCTACTCCTATTAGTTCGTCAAATTGTCATTATACAGGGTGAATCATAAAACTGCAATAGTGGAAAGAAGCCATCTTGTTTTCAAAAAAGTTGAAGTTTGAAACTGTTTAAAGGTTGCAAGAATTATATATTTGCTCCTAACTGTAGGCCTATAAGTTAAACCATTTGGAACGGTAGTTGCTACTCAGTGTTTCACGCTTGTGCGAACATCAGACAACTCCAACTGTATGTGAAAACTGTATAGCTCCTAACTGTATGTGAAAAATGAAGTCAATCGCATTTTTCGTTTGTCTTTGGTGAACCTTTTTGCTGCACCCAATGTACTTGTTTGTCCACGAACATAGTGATTTTTATTTGAAATAGCACACATTTCATGTTCACATTTTAATATCCCGCCAACAACAATTTGGAATAATTTCATTTTTATTCAAATTAAGGACAGTACAAGCAATTCATAGCATGGGTTATGTAAATATATTATTTTATCTCCCAAGAAAGTATCCATTCAATTCCAATTACGTTACAAATTTACTCGAGTGTATGGGTAAATAGGACCAAAGGCAAAGCAAGAACAAAAATATTCACGAAAATTATTGCTGAGATCCCCAATTCAACGTACGACACTATTTTAGCTCTGCTTCAATCGCTTTATTTGCTAGGCTACACCTCTCTTGTTCGACAACTCTAATAAAACTGAATTGTTCGACAACTCTAATACAACTCTCTTGTTCGGCAACTCTAATATACAACTCTCTTGTTCAGCAACTCTAATACGAATATTTTGTTCGACAATTCTAATACAACTGACTTGTTCGACAACTCTAATACAACTGACTTGTTCGACAACTTTAATACAACTCTCTTGTTCTGCAACTCGAATACAACTCTCTCCCCGGCTACTCTACTACAACTGACAACATAAACAATATTCTACAATGTTTAAATCAAATGGATGGTCACTGCATTAACATAATGTCGAAGGTCACATACTAACATGTACGGAGGATAATTCAGGGCCTATTACACTATCAACTATTAACCAATCAGAATGAAGAATGTGGCCTAACAATTAATACAATAAGAGAAACCCCCAGCAACAGTTAAATGGGAGGTCTACAAGACAACAATTCATGATAATGACACTCAACATGCAACAATAGAGAATTGAAGATCACAGCAAGTATAATCTATGGCAAAGGATTATTTTAGGGGATTAACCATGATTTATGATGTTGACCACAGATGTAGGGCGTATAAAACACTTATACCAATTAGTTACTAAAGCTAAGCCTTATAACTACAACAAATAATAATCCAACCGCCCCCACCGCCCCCCCCCCCCCCCCACCGCCCCCCCTCGAAGACGAAGAATATGGTGTGTACAAAGTAGATAAATGATTAAACAACAATATGCATCTAAAATTTATGGCGATGGAAGTGGCGAGTGCGAAAATCCCAGAATTGTGGGGTATAAATGTTTGTCAAATTATCATCCAAAAAACAGTTTTACATCGCAAAAGTTGATTTTCTTCCATTTCTTATATTGATTTTTTTCAAATGATGTTCGTAGAGACGATAATAATAATAATAACAAGAAAGGTACTCAAAGAGAACAAATACTCCATTATTAACATGTCAACAAAATCTCACGGACAATCAGACGGAGAATAAAGGTGTCCTTTTCAACGTGAATCCGCGCTAAGGGTTGCTTTGCTTGAACCGATATCTAGTGTTATCATTGTAAAAAAGCCCAAAATGGTCAGGTCTAATGAGACAAATATCCCTACGAATTGAATCACACGCTTACTTTTTATCATTATGATGTTAATAGCGGAATAAGGCAAAATTATTTTCAAAAGAATATCGCCTTAATGTCATTTTAAACATATAGATTTCGCCCTAACGAACAAAAAAAAACCCGGAATAAACCTCATTGTTTTCTTTCTACTTTAAACGTATGTATTAACAAAATTCCCTTTAGTCTAAACTCTCTTTAAAAGGACCTATATCCTTTGCTATGACTGAGATGATCTCAGTCATAGCAAAGGATATAGGTGAGATGATTCGTCGAGCAATCAAGGGTATACAAATGATTACAACTTTTATACATGAGTGCTCCCGGCAATATACACATGTTTTGGGGTTCTTACAACACTCTAGTCTACATATTATCATCTTATTAGGCCGTAGGCCTATATCAAATACGTTTGACAGATTCTACAAAGCTAAGTAAAACTTGTGGGTCGTTGGTCGTTGGTTTCAAACGGCTCGTTGGTACTCACAGAGAACAACAACTATCAAGCCTAGTATTGAAATTATGATTGAGATTATGATTAAATAGCAAATAGCAAGCAGTAAAAACAGAATGAAAAAGAAAAATATATAGCAGGGTTGCATTCAGAGGCAAACAAATTTTAGCGATGTATAAAAGTGTTTATGTAGTATTTATAAACACATCGCACACTATTGTTCCAGCCTAGGGTAGGAAAGTTAGGAAATAACATGAAATAATAAGGGCCTCTTTGTTTTCACAATATGAGGCCAAAAGCGTCAGGAATTGGAATTTCACACATAAATGAATAGTAACAAAAATAACATAATAACAAATATAAGGGCCTCCCTCACCATTTAAAAAAAAGAATGGATGATCAACATGTTATTTATTTTACTTGGCCTGATCTAAGACCTGAATAATAGCAGATAGGCCTATTCTTTGAAAATGATGGTGGCACTGTTTAATTGAGTCTAGATTGGTCACAAAAAAACCATCTTTTAAAAAATTATGTCTTTATTGAAAATATTCATGTGCAAAAATACTCCAAACATCGTTGTAACTAAGGGTAATAAATGCACACATTATGGCAACAATGCGTGTATTTCAATGGAAGAACTATTTAGTGGCGTGCCCCCATGTGGAAGTTGTGGAAGCGAAACACTACCGTTGTGTGCAGCACTTCCGGCAAAGTTGAGTACGATAATAGTTCCTATTTGATGGAATGATATGAGCGAAATTGGCAGTACATTTTTAATGTTTTGATCATATTTGGGTTTTATGGATTCTCTTCTTCAATTTCAAAGAAGGAAAACACATCAATATTGGCTAAACTATTGTGTTACCGACCAATATACATACAGTGCATGCGCGAATGAGAGCCGAATAATATACCAAAAAATCACAACGTTAAATTTTGTCGGTTTAGATCTAAAAATATTGACGGCAATTTGGGGTTGATTTTCAGTTATGCACATTTATAAAAAGATGATAAAATATAAACATGTTATTGATCAAATCACAAGCTACATGGATTTAGAGTAATTTAGGGGACTGCGGTATGTCAAAGGGAAGTAAGGAAGGAATAATGCATTTAGTCATAGATCTATGATTTAGTAGTGTGCTCCCTTAAGTCATGCTTACAGGCTGTATTTAGCAAACAAAACAAACCATCGCACTATTTGTGCCAATATAATTATGGTTTTGTCTTGAATTTGACACTTTTACAGAAATGGAATGAAGATTTCGATAGAATGCGAGAGTTAGGTACAGTTTTATTATTGAAAGAAATTTATAATATAAGCTTCCATTTGATTCAATCAGGGAGGTGTAAGTGTAATTGTAATACAAAATAACATCTTTCTGAATCAATCATAGTCTGAATGGTAATGTATGTATCATTATACGACACGTACAGTTCAGAATGCAATGGGGAGCCTATAAACCATCGCTTGGATTTGGAAGTAAAATAATCTGCCTAAAATACTGTTCTGTACAGTGCCTATAGCAGACTATCAGTACAGGAAACCCATACGTGGGGGTGTGTGTGTGTTTTTTATGGGGACAGATAGTGAAACATGCAAAATACCCATCATGATGAATAATACCAACTGATGACAAATAACACTAAGTATGATTTGTTGTACTAGCAGACCATCAGCTAAGAGGTAAGAGGTAGAGGTGCCCGAGCGGTCTAGCGCGCTGATCGTCGGTCGGGAATATTCTTTCAATCACAGGATCGTGGGTTCAAGTCGCCTTGAAACCAGGATTCTTTGTACATCCCAAAAAGTTCCTATCTAGGTCGGAAAATCTACAATCGTAGCGCATGTCGAGAAAAAAATAACGTGTGCCGATTCTGGTTGGAATAGGTTTACTAGTTTTCGAGCTATTTGAAAATGATAGTCGCCCCGCGCAAAAACGAAAACAATATACTCAGTATTAACTTTGTTAATAATGGAGTATAATAATAATAATAATAATAATAATTAGTATTTATATAGCGCCTTTCCAAAGTGATCAAAGCGCTGTAATTTCGCTGCTGGTAAATCATCATAATCAGGTCGCATCAAAGGGTGCTGCCAATTTCTAGCGCAAACCTATCCGCACTTAGATTGTAACATCCACCATTTTACAATGCAGCTCCCCAAACACCATTGGGTCAAGGAAGTTGTTGATAACCGAAATAACTAATCACATATTTCGAAAGCAGGAGGAAACCGGAGATCCCGGAGAAAACCTGCGAGAGCGTGTATGGATCGTGATAAACCAAATGCACGTAAATATCCCGACCGAGCACAGATTTCGAACCCGGGATTCATTGGTGCAAAGCGAGGGTATCTACCGCTGCGCCAACACGCTCTCCCACGATGTTAATGTGAATCCTTATTAGAAAGGTATGTGATTGGTTAAGGATCTGGTCCATTTATAAACCCGTCATTGTATGTGGATGAGGCATATTCGCCCTATAATGATGGGGTATGTTCGCCATAGGGATATACATGATTATGATTTTGAATAATTTCAAAATACTGACTTTGTACCAGTATCTACCGATACAGTATCGGGCGATTCTAGTACAGTCCAGAATCTGAAGAACAATTTTTCAGAAGAATGTTTTAAAATGTGGCATTTCTTTTTATTTCAATATTCTAATCGAGTATGTTCTGCAAAAATATCCGTTCCTTCGGATATTTTGTACCCCGAAATTTGATGTTGGATGAAAATACCAACGCATGATAATTGTAGAATTGCATACATGATACTTTATGTAGCCTAGAGCGAACTTTCCCCGCCCTGTGTTAGAGTTATAGAACTAAAGAACTGAGATCATAGTAGTAAGAAGCCAAGATATCAATCTGCCACATAATGTCAATAGGTCTATAAAAAACTTTAAAATGGACCACTTTACATAAAAATGGGGCGAACACGTCTCGCTTTCCACTACTACTACTACTACTACTACGGAAGTGTAAATGATAAGTAAGGGAGATGGTTTACGTTTACCGTATGGAAATTAGTATAATGGCAGTAGTAAGGTATGTTAGGTTAACGACATAACAAGAGAAGATGGGGATAATAAAAAAAAACCTCAAAGATACTCATAGATAGATTTCTGTATATACATATATTTTTTATTTTTGTACAACTATTCAATCTTGGAAAAAAGTCCTTGGAACGCGGTACACATTTGGACAATATGTTCAGATTGTTTGTCCTGATCTTCAAATGACGCTTATATAGCTGAATAGAACATCATAAGCAACAATGTTCCTTCCCCACACCAATTAATGTTGGGACACCTTGAACAACTGCTGAAGACATTGAAATTTCTCAACATTGCACAGGGGAAAAGGGGGTGTTATTTTTCCGTTGTTAACAAGTAAGCGTTCCAAGACTTTTTTTCCGGGATTGTACATGTAGTTAAAGCAGAGTCAAGGGAGTTCCAGATTTGAGAAATGCAATACCCTATCTCTAACTCAATTAAGCCAGCCGGCATGCAATACCCTATCTTTAACTTAATTTAGCTGCCGCTTCCTCCATTATCCTTGTTGAAATATTTATTGACAAAATGTAGAATACAGCTCAAACATTACTGCGGGTGATATACTGCGGGATGAATTCCAATTAAATGCTTGTTTATTATTGATAAAATCTGTGTTAAACTCAAGCTTCCATCAAATACGCACGAGGCATGACTAATGAAATTATAAGAAAAATGGCAAATATATATCTTACGTGACGAGTAATGTATATTTTAAGATAACTTATGTACCTACATATCTAGCGCGACCCATTTATTAAATTATGATATAAATTGGGTATGGCGCTCTCTCACATCTATCTTTAACCTCAATTTTCTAAAAGTTATGTCAACAATTATAATTATTATGCCCAACAATATAATTTGTTAATCCTAATTATGTACATAACTAACCCATTAACAGATGAATCCATGTAAAACATAATTTACCTTCATCGCAAAACAGCTCGCTCCAAACTGTTATACAAAACAATTACTCGTTTTTACTATCAATTTTTGGAGGAAACTATCATCGATTTACGATAAAACAAATCATCATGTCGTTTCACCATTTCCCATCGGACAATACCAAGCTAAATGTGATTGATAAGTGAAATTAATAATTCTAATCAATTTTCTAGTGAGATTAATTGGTTTGAACTACCAAATCCCTTTTCACTGGTATGGCAATCAGGGTCGGGGAATTTATTTTTTCCTCGATGTACATCCATTCAATCAAATATCATTAGACCCATTGATAGGGAGCAAATCAGTTCAACTGTCTGTAAATATTGTTTGGATATTTCACGACGGCGCTCTATTTGCCTCAATACTCTAACAAGTATGCACTGAAAACGGGACTGGCCCTTAAAATGAGGTCATTGTCTATCATCTCGCTCGATAAGCCATTAATAACAGTACAAAAGCTGATACAAACTCAGGGTTAGGACGTGCGTACGCATACTGCTGGACATTTTACATATCGAACGAATTAATTCATATTTATTTATCGTCTTTATTTAATCAGTGAATATCGGTCATAACCGCCCCTCTGTATATTTTCACAAGCTTTTTTTCTTAATAATAGACGTTAGCGATAGATATTGAAGCCGCGGCGGATGATGCAACTATGGATATAAATTAATTTCTGACTCGGTTCCACCGTCCACGTGATTCACTTAGCGCTATTGTGAATCTTTATTCTATGTGATTCACAATGCTTTACCCTTGGGAAATCTGATCATTGTGCCCGTATCACGTTCGCAAACGATTGATAGAAAGTTATAATTAAATATACCGGGTGAGACAAAATATTCAGGTCCCGATTTCAACAGATTTTTAAAACCAGTTCCATCACAAAAATGAATACATTTAATGAAATGCACAGCAAAAACACATTCGCGAGTAGCTGAAGAATAGCGCTACCTCGCTAGTAACTGAGGTGTAACCCAACATTTTGAGAGCACTAAACCGGGGTAGTACTAGGCTAGTAACTGGCGGGTAATTTACGCTAAATCTTATACCTCACCGGACCCAAGAGTAAGTTGGAGCATAACACGTTATGCTGTAACTAAACGACAATTTCTTATTTGCCCGATGGACGATTACATAGATATGATGATCAGTGGGAGAATTTTATCATGCAATTTATTATCAACTTGTGTACACTAATTATACTCAATGATACATTTAAGACCAATTTATTATAAACTATTTTAAAACTATCCACAATCATGCATAAACAGTTAGTTCAAACAATCAAGCATCCAATCAATCAATCAATCAATCAATCAATCAATCAACAAATAATTATTTAATTAATTAATAAATAAATTAAATTAAATTTGATTTCATGTGATTTCATGTTATTTAATTAATTAAATAACATGAAATCAAATAAATAAACGAATTCATAAATAAATATGCCTATTGAATGAATATTATAAATAAAGTCAATAAAAAGATGAATACAAAATAATAAAACACAGGCCTACCCATTTAATAAATCGATTGATTAATGTCAATACCATAGGCCTACAGTAGTTCATAGAAATTGACATAAATGATTTCATTGAAGTCACCATCATTTTTTGAAGAAGAAAAAAAGTGAGAAAAAAAGAGAATCACGGGAATCGAACCCGTGATTTACATTTATAAAAGCCAGGATCACAGCAGGCCACAGAGTTTTGACGCTAGAATTGTGATAGTTTTATTATTCAACCATCAATCCATTTATTTAAAACGAACGGATTTTGATCGTGAAATTGTGTATGTTACTCTCGCACACAATGTGTTTATATTGTAACTATGGTCCTTATTTTTGAAGACTAATGGTAATAAACTTTGAAAAAATGGCGTCATTTTCAAAGATTTCATTGCTCTATTGGACGTGATGTGACATTATTCATGTTATTTAAATCAACGCTTCACGTAGCGACTGACGACACATTTTTATAATTCTACGGAACACCATTCGTGTCAATATGGTTGCTGTTTTATACATATACACACATTTGACGCATGCGACAATTAATTTTGTAAGGGGACGATGCTGATTAATGTGGATATTACCTCGCTAGTTACTATGCTGGTGTAACTCGCCAGTTATGCTATAAGAATTACACCGTTGGTAAGTCACGCTACAGTCAAGGCATAACTACTAGGGAAGTAGCTTACCTTTCCTATTAAGTTACGCTAGTTTGGTGCACTCGGCCGATTGTTAGCTATTATAACCTAAGTTTATTTTATTCAAATTGATTATTCCAAACGGGAGATGTGCTTTTTCCTAAATTCATTGCAATTCAATCTGTTCTAAAGCAGAAGTAAATTGACTCACCCTGTAGTTATCAACAACCTGAGTCTTCTGAAGGGGTACTGACAATCTCTCCCTAATGTTGTACAGGTACTGACAATCTCTCCCTAATGTTTTGTTCATATTTTTACGTATTGGTAGGGCTAAATGACTTCACGTTTTATATCGTTTTGAAAAAAGAAACACCCCTTTCACATAATGTTTTGGGATTTAAGGAACCGTGTCATTTAAATGGCGTTAAAATTGAAGTATAAAATAGTGGAAAATCTGTTTACGCAAGTTAGTGGTAATTAGGTCATGCAATATTGCTATATTTGTGCCAATCGTGTTGAATAGTATATCGGCATGTTTGATATTGCAGTTTAAGAATATGTAAACATACTCGTATGATTTTTCCAAAATTACGAGAAATAAGCCTCTGAAAAACCTGTTTAAGTCCACGCTGAATGAATTCTCATGAATACCTGTTTCAGACCACGCTGAATGAATTCTCGTGAATGGGACATGTCGATAAACCTGTTTCACCCGGGGGGGCCAGTCAAACATAATGGTGTACACAGGCGTGACCAAATTTTTTCCAGACACCCCCTAAACAAGTTTTACCCTGCAAGCAAAATCACCCCTAAACAAGTTTTTAGCGCGCTTTCCTTGCAAATTTTGACCCCTAAACAAGTTCTTGCCAGAATATGACCCCTAAACAAGAACGGAGATAACATTCTTGGGAACGGGGAACAAAACAAGTTACCCTAAACACGTTCGACCTGTATTTTAAGCCACCCTTTTTCTTGACAATCAGCGTTTTTTGATACCCTTAACGCGTCACGCGCGTGACGCGTCCAACACTTAAAAAACACCCCTTTTTACGCGTTCGACCTGTATTTTAAGCCACCCTTTTTCTTGAAAATCAGCGTTTTTGATACCCTTAACGCGTCACGCGCGTGACGCGTCCAACACTGAAAAAACACCCCTTTTTACGCGTTTTTTTGGTCACGCCTGTGTACACCATTATGTTTGACTGCCCCCCCCCCCCCCCCCCCGGGCTGTTTCAGACCACGCTGAATGAATTCTTGTGAATGGGACATGGCGATACCTGTTTCAGACCACGCTGAATGAATTCTCGTGCATGGGACATGTCGATAAACCTGTTTCAGACGATCAGACCACGCTGAATGAATTCTCGTGAATGGGATATGTCGAAACACTTTTCTCAGACCACGCTGAATGAATTCTCTTGAATGGACATGTCGATGTTTTGATAACAATCACGCGTTCAAAATAAACAAAGTATAGAATTGTGTGTCCTTATACCAATAGCCATTATTTTCCCTAGTGTATGAAGTTTGATATTTTGGGATGGATGTCTTTGAGGATATGCCAAGCTTACTAAACTTCCTTACGAGATATATGCTTTGTTATCTTACGGTGTCCGTGTGGAAATATATGGTTTTCTGTTACAACTCCAGTAATACAAGCACGTGTGTGTTAGGCATGTGAGGAAATCTATTTAATCTGTTGCGACGTTCAGTAGAATAGTTATACACGAGGGTCATCCAATAAGTTCTACTCCTACCTCATAACTTTATTATTATATAAGCCAGTCTTATGAAATATCACACAATTGTAGCTTGGCTACAAATTCATTGTAATTGATCTGAGTTATGGGTGAACTTTTCTAGATGTGCAGTGAAAACCAACCTTACATTAAGTGTGACGAAAACGGATGAAAAACAGCAACAAATCGCCGAATAGCTATTAATTTGGCCTATTGTAACAGGCAAAATACTGTTGTGACGCTAAATTTATATTGATATTATTAATAGTATTATTAATTCTAGATATTTCCATATCTAGAATTCAGGCCATGATTGACTTGAAATGGCAACACCGTACTTCCGTATTCTGAATCTCATTCAGTCTACGCGACAATATCTCTGACCAATTCAAGTCTTCGTGCCACGCTGACAACACCTCATAAGTTTAGGCCATATAGTTTTCTATTCACACAACAGGACTGGTGAGCTCTGAATTACAGAAGCTCACGATTGATGCGTGTCATGTCATTTCTTTAGGATAGTCTAGATGCTGGGTGCTGTGTTCGTTTATAATATGAGTAAGTGAACTATTTATGATGAATTAATAAAATGTATATATAAATAACTTGGAAGCTATATCCGTTATATTCATTCTGTGTGTTTTGATCCCTTCTCCGCCATGCGAGTATTCTCCCCAAAACCACGTCACAACATCTGGTGGAGAATCCGGGCATGGCGGAGAAGGGATCAAATATCAGTAGTATGATCAAATAAGTGTTATATTTATTTGTATCTTTTCGGAAGAGGCATATGTTGTGAGGTTTTCTGGCAACATTAGTCTCACATGAATAGACGCAAACAAAAGAAAGTTTAATGTAAATTACTAAATGTTTCAGTAGTGCTACCTTTGTCTTGTTTTGTCTGTCCTGTATTGTCTTGTTGTGTACACATAATATATAGTCACCATTGATGACTATTTGATTTTAAAGGGTCACAAAAACGTGATTTCTTTTTCTGTCTAGCAGATGGGTTTATTAGTTTAAAGGATTCCTATTTACGTCAAATTTGGCATAGCATTTTCTCCACCCATGTCCCACACGATGTTGTGACGTGGTTTTAGGGAAAATACTCGCATGGCGGAGAGGGGATCAAAACACACAGAATGAATATAACGGATATAGCTTCCAAGTTATTTATATATACATTTTATTAATTCATCATAAATAGTTCACTTACTCATATTATAAACGAACACAGCATCCAGCATCTAGACTATCCTAAAGAAATGACATGACACGCATCAATCGTGAGCTTCTGTAATTCAGAGCTCACCAGTCCTGTTGTGTGAATAGAAAACTATATGGCCTAAACTTATGAGGTGTTGTCAGCGTGGCACGAAGACTTGAATTGGTCAGAGATATTGGCGCGTAGACCGAATGGGATTCAGAATACGGAAGTACGGTGTTGCCATTTCAAGTCAATCATGGCCTGAATTCTAGATATGGAAATATCTAGAATTAATAATACTATTAATAATATCAATATAAATTTAGCGTCACAACATACGCCCTTCCTAACAAAATTGACACCTGACAATTTAACTTAAAGAATGCTGGGTGAAATATTTATAAAAGAAACTGATATCTTTATCATATATAGAAACGAATTATTTATTTCGTCACAAAATTTAACATGTGCTTTATCCATGTTTCCGTCTGCCAAATTGACGGCATCTAATATCAGGTTGTATAATTTTAACTCTCTGCGAACGTTATTTTATTTTTAAACGAGTGGCCTTAAATATAAATTTATTATTAATCTTCTGCGACGCCAAACCTGTGGAAACCTGCGACCGTATTAACCCGGAATTCACGTGAAAAATTCCAAGTGATTACGCTCACACGGTAAAGAGGGATTTTTTGTTGTTGAACAAACACGCATACGGGATATCCCTTAAATGGCCTAACACAAACACACACACTCTCATACATAATCCTCTGATTAACGTGTGCGGTCTAAAGGTTTCATCAAAAGTTGAAGCGCAAAATAATTGGAAAATTTCCTTCCAATTTCGATGTTTCATACGGAAACATATTTTCTTATTTCAAAGAAATCACGTTTTTGTGACCCTTTAAAATCAAATAGTCATCAATGGTGACTATATATTATGTGTACACAACAAGACAATACAGGACAGACAAAACAAGACAAAGGTAGCACTACTGAAACATTTAGTAATTTACATTAAACTTTCTTTTGTTTGCGTCTATTCATGTGAGACTAATGTTGCCAGAAAACCTCACAACATATGCCTCTTCCGAAAAGATACAAATAAATATAACACTTATTTGATCATACTGCATTTCCGCATTTTTTTGCTCAACTATATAAATTCAAACTTTCTACATGAAGAATATCATTGTGTGCAATTCTTTGCAACAATCATTTCTATATACAAATTAACGAAAGTGAACACACACTTTCAGGCAATGTTGCCCAAATTACAAATTGCTCTCATTCAACAATTTTATCAAAATAACACATTTTGTGTCATAAGAATTGTAATACTCATATCATGACATATCTCAGCCTACGGACTATAAATTGTATTCACTGCTTCCTCTGTGTTCTCTATACTTGTACACTTTTCTCAATACTACTTATTTATTTGCTGTTTCAGACTCTGTTCCTGCAATGATTCTTGCCCGCTGGCTTTACATCTTGCCAGTAATTTTGACTGGGTTAGCTTTCAGAGATTCTAAAGCGGCCGCGTTTAGGTTAGTCTCTGGTTCCCAAGTATTTCTTGAATTTGGGAAGCCCTGCCATTTTATCAAATACTCAAGACGTTTATTTTTAAAACGTCCCCTGAGAATACGCTCTATCACATATTCTGGAGTTTCATCTTGAATAGGAGGCAAACCTGGAATAATTGGAATCTGATTCTTGTCAGACTCGTGGGTAGCCAAAAGTTGTTCAAATATATCATCAGGACAATCGTCTAGAACTAATCCTGGAATTGGATCTCTATTTTCAGGATCCACAGGGGGAGTATCATTGCTTGGACGGACAAATCTATTATATGCAAATTTCATACGGTTAACATGTACAGTAGATGTTACCAATTTGTTGTTTTCAAGATTTCGCACCTTGAAATTTACAGGACCAGTCTGTTGGACTAGTAGAAAGGGTCCCGCCCAGAACTTTGAGAGTTTACGTGACAATCCTTGTTGCAATGCAGGTATATAAATCCAAACTGAATCACCAACTTGATATGGAACATCTTGCGCACGATCATCAAAACGCTCTTTCATTTTGGCTTGATTACGTTCAGCATGACGTTTTGAAATGTCCCTAAATACTTCGAGTTGTGATACCAGATTGTGAATGTGCTCACGAAGTGTCTTATCTGGATATTTGCATTGTGCTAGGAGTGTAACATCTATCGGAAGTCTTGCCTCTCTACCATACAACAAGAAGAAGGGACTAAATCCGACTGAATTTTCAGCGGGAGTTGTTCTATAGGCAAATTGTATAGCTGTTATGTACTTATCCCAATCGCTTTGGTATTCATTGACATAATGTGAAATGGTATCCAGAATTACTGCATTAAAACGTTCCTGAATTGCATTGCATTGTGGATGATATGAACTTGTATTCAGTTTGTGAGTGCGCATAATACGACAAACTTCCAATACAATCTTGGAGAGGAAATTTTGACCTCTGTCGCTCAACAAGGTTTGAGGACAACCATGTTCACAAATTACATAATCAAAGAATGCGCGAGCAATGGTTGACGCATCAGTAACTTTCAATGGTACCAAAATTGGCCATCTAGTACAATGATCTGAAAAACAGAGTACATAGCGATTACCTGAAGTGGTAATAGGTAAAGGACCTAAAATGTCAACACTTACTCGTTCGAAAGCGCCTGGCACTTTCATAGTTACCATTGGGGCTAGTACTTTATGTCTATGAGTTTTTCGTTGAGAGCAAGAAATACATGAACGGACCCAGTTGTCTACGTCACGATACATGCATTTCCAAAAGTAACGTTGACGGATTCTATTGTAGGTTCGCTGAAATCCAAAATGTGCGGCTAACACGTGATCATGACAGTTATTTAGAACTGTATCAATTAATTGCACGGGTATATACAAACGATGGACATTTCTTTCAGGCATGTGCCCTTTAGCAGGAGTATGCCAAATGTGATACAACAACCCTTCGTGTGCATAGTACTGATCAGCCTGTAAAACTACATTCCTAGCCTTAACAGCATTATCTGGCAATTCATCGTTTTCCAGATATTGCAACATTGATCCCGCAAATATATCCGTCAACAAAACTTGTTTGAATTTGTCTAAGTTGAGCTCATTTGGAAAGTTTGGAATATTTGGCTTGACTGAATCTTTGTCATTCTCAACACGTTTCCCTTTTTGAAATCGAAGATTTCTAACCACGTTTACTGTAGGACGAGAGTTCACATCATTACTAGGATTTTGTATGATGTCGCTCACCATCTCGTCTAATCCCGACTTTACCCAGGCTACCTTATTAACTTCTACAGCATCAGTGACTTTGGAATGAGAATGATTGCAATCAGTACAAATATCCATTCTGTCATAATCTATTCTACTTAATGCATCAGCGTTACCATTATGGCGTCCACGAATGTGAATTACATCAAACTTATATGACTGCAGTTTAAGTGCCCATCGCGCTAATCGACTTCCGGTATTTTTGTTAATACCAAAGAGCCATTTCAAAGCGCAATGATCAGTTACAACAGTGAATTTGATACTATGTTGCAAATATGGAGCATATTTCTTGATTCCCTCGACAACTGCCAAAGCTTCAATTTCTGTAACAGTGTAATTTCTTTCCGCATCATGTATTCTCCACCAGATATTGTGACGTGGTTTTAGGGAAAATACTCGCATGGCGGAGAGGGGATCAAAACACACAGAATGAATATAACGGATATAGCTTCCAAGTTATTTATATATACATTTTATTAATTCATCATAAATAGTTCACTTACTCATATTATAAACGAACACAGCACCCAGCATCTAGACTATCCTAAAGAAATGACATGACACGCATCAATCGTGAGCTTCTGTAATTCAGAGCTCACCAGTCCTGTTGTGTGAATAGAAAACTATATGGCCTAAACTTATGAGGTGTTGTCAGCGTGGCACGAAGACTTGAATTGGTCAGAGATATTGGCGCGTAGACCGAATGGGATTCAGAATACGGAAGTACGGTGTTGCCATTTCAAGTCAATCATGGCCTGAATTCTAGATATGGAAATATCTAGAATTAATAATACTATTAATAATATCAATATAAATTTAGCGTCACAACATACGCCCTTCCTAACAAAATTGACACCTGACAATTTAACTTAAAGAATGCTGGGTGAAATATTTATAAAAGAAACTGATATCTTTATCATATATAGAAACGAATTATTTATTTCGTCACAAAATTTAACATGTGCTTTATCCATGTTTCCGTCTGCCAAATTGACGGCATCTAATATCAGGTTGTATAATTTTAACTCTCAGAGAATGTTATTTTATTTTTAAACGAGTGGCCTTAAATATAAATTTATTATTAATCTTCTGCGACGCCAAACCTGTGGAAACCTGCGACATACATAATCCTCTGATTAACGTGTGCGGTCTAAAGGTTTCATCAAAAGTTGAAGCGCATAAGAATTGGAACATTTCCTTCCAATTTCGATGTTTCATACGGAAACATATTTTTCTTATTTCAAAGAAATCACGTTTTTGTGACCCTTTAAAATTAAATAGTCATCAATGGTGACTATATATTATGTGTACACAACAAGACAATACAGGACAGACAAAACAAGACAAAGGTAGCACTACTGAAACATTTAGTAATTTACATTAAACTTTCTTTTGTTTGCGTCTATTCATGTGAGACTAATGTTGCCAGAAAACCTCACAACATATGCCTCTTCCGAAAAGATACAAATAAATATAACACTTATTTGATCATACTGCATTTCCGCATTTTTGCTCAACTATATAAATTCAAACTTTCTACATGAAGAATATCATTGTGTGCAATTCTTTGCAACAATCATTTCTATATACAAATTAACGAAAGTGAACACACACTTTCAGGCAATGTTGCCCAAATTACAAATTGCTCTCATTCAACAATTTTATCAAAATAACACATTTTGTGTCATAAGAATTGTAATACTCATACCATGACATATCTCAGCCTACGGACCATAAATTTTATTCATATACTTCCTCTGTGTTCTCTATACTTGTACACTTTTCTCAATACTACTTATTTATTTGCTGTTTCAGACTCTGTTCCTGCAATGATTCTTGCCCGCTGGCTTTACATCTTGCCAGTAATTTTGACTGGGTTAGCTTTCAGAGATTCTAAAGCGGCCGCGTTTAGGTTAGTCTCTGGTTCCCAAGTATTTCTTGAATTTGGGAAGCCCTGCCATTTTATCAAATACTCAAGACGTTTATTTTTAAAACGTCCCCTGAGAATACGCTCTATCACATATTCTGGAGTTTCATCTTGAATAGGAGGCAAACCTGGAATAATTGGAATCTGATTCTTGTCAGACTCGTGGGTAGCCAAAAGTTGTTCAAATATATCATCAGGACAATCGTCTAGAACTAATCCTGGAATTGGATCTCTATTTTCAGGATCCACAGGGGGAGTATCATTGCTTGGACGGACAAATCTATTATATGCAAATTTCATACGGTTAACATGTACAGTAGATGTTACCAATTTGTTGTTTTCAAGATTTCGCACCTTGAAATTTACAGGACCAGTCTGTTCGACTAGTAGAAAGGGTCCCGCCCAGAACTTTGAGAGTTTACGTGACAATCCTTGTTGCAATGCAGGTATATAAATCCAAACTGAATCACCAACTTGATATGGAACATCTTGCGCACGATCATCAAAACGCTCTTTCATTTTGGCTTGATTACGTTCAGCATGACGTTTTGAAATGTCCCTAAATACTTCGAGTTGTGATACCAGATTGTGAATGTGCTCACGAAGTGTCTTATCTGGATATTTGCATTGTGCTAGGAGTGTAACATCTATCGGAAGTCTTGCCTCTCTACCATACAACAAGAAGAAGGGACTAAATCCGACTGAATTTTCAGCGGGAGTTGTTCTATAGGCAAATTGTATAGCTGTTATGTACTTATCCCAATCGCTTTGGTATTCATTGACATAATGTGAAATGGTATCCAGAATTACTGCATTAAAACGTTCCTGAATTGCATTGCATTGTGGATGATATGAACTTGTATTCAGTTTGTGAGTGCGCATAATACGACAAACTTCCAATACAATCTTGGAGAGGAAATTTTGACCTCTGTCGCTCAACAAGGTTTGAGGACAACCATGTTCACAAATTACATAATCAAAGAATGCGCGAGCAATGGTTGACGCATCAGTAACTTTCAATGGTACCAAAATTGGCCATCTAGTACAATGATCTGAAAAACAGAGTACATAGCGATTACCTGAAGTGGTAATAGGTAAAGGACCTAAAATGTCAACACTTACTCGTTCGAAAGCGCCTGGCACTTTCATAGTTACCATTGGGGCTAGTACTTTATGTCTATGAGTTTTTCGTTGAGAGCAAGAAATACATGAACGGACCCAGTTGTCTACGTCACGATACATGCATTTCCAAAAGTAACGTTGACGGATTCTATTGTAGGTTCGCTGAACTCCAAAATGTGCGGCTAACACGTGATCATGACAGTTATTTAGAACTGTATCAATTAATTGCACGGGTATATACAAACGATGGACATTTCTTTCAGGCATGTGCCCTTTAGCAGGAGTATGCCAAATGTGATACAACAACCCTTCGTGTGCATAGTACTGATCAGCCTGTAAAACTACATTCCTAGCCTTAACAGCATTATCTGGCAATTCATCGTTTTCCAGATATTGCAACATTGATCCCGCAAATATATCCGTCAACAAAACTTGTTTGAATTTGTCTAAGTTGAGCTCATTTGGAAAGTTTGGAATATTTGGCTTGACTGAATCTTTGTCATTCTCAACACGTTTCCCTTTTTGAAATCGAAGATTTCTAACCACGTTTACTGTAGGACGAGAGTTCACATCATTACTAGGATTTTGTATGATGTCGCTCACCATCTCGTCTAATCCCGACTTTACCCAGGCTACCTTATTAACTTCTACAGCATCAGTGACTTTGGAATGAGAATGATTGCAATCAGTACAAATATCCATTCTGTCATAATCTATTCTACTTAATGCATCAGCGTTACCATTATGGCGTCCACGAATGTGAATTACATCAAACTTATATGACTGCAGTTTAAGTGCCCATCGCGCTAATCGACTTCCGGTATTTTTGTTTATACCAAAGAGCCATTTCAAAGCGCAATGATCAGTTACAACAGTGAATTTGATACTATGTTGCAAATATGGAGCATATTTCTTGATTCCCTCGACAACTGCCAAAGCTTCAATTTCTGTAACAGTGTAATTTCTTTCCGCATCATGTAATGCTCTTCCACCATAGGATATCACACGTTCTTTGCCATCCTGCTTTTGGGCCAAAATAAAACCTAAACCAGTACGACTAGCATCGGTTTGCAATATGAATTCTGTGCCATCGAAATTTGGATATGCTAGAATTGGTGGCTCTAACAATTTTCGTTTGAGCGTTTTGAATGCTTCTTGACAACTTTGATCCCAAACAAAAGATACATCTTTTCTAGTTAAATTGGTTAGTGGTTCAGCAATTTTGCAAAAGTCCTTTATGAACTTTCGATAATATCCCACAAATCCAAGAAAAGATTTGACTTCGGTTACTTTGGCAGGAGTTGGATAATCTTGGACAATTTTCAATTTTGCTGGATCTGTTGCTACACCATCTTTGTTCACTACGTGACCTAAATATTTGACCTCAGTTTGACCAAAAGTACATTTCTTAGGTTGTAATTTTAGACCAGCTGCGCGCAACCTATCGAAAACTTGCCTTAAATGGTCCATGTGTTCGGAGAAAGAACTACTGAATATAATTATGTCATCTAAGTAACAGAGAACGAATTTCCAATTCAAACCTCTCAAAACTTCTTGCATAGCTCGTTGGAAAGTGGCTGGAGCGTTATGTAAACCAAATGGCATTCTTTGGAATTCATATAGGCCATCTTGAGTGATGAATGCAGTTTTAGATTTGGAACTTTCTTCCAAGCCTATTTGCCAATATCCAGCCGCAAGATCAAGAGTTGTAATGAAATTTGGTTTAGCTGCACCTAAACTATCTAAAGCATCGTTTATGTTAGGTAACGGAAAGTTATCGCGTGCACAAATCTTATTCAAGGCTCTAAAATCAATTGCAAATCTATAAGTATTTGGGTCACCAGCTTTAGGTGTCATGCATACTGGAAAGGACCAAGGACTTGCTGACTCCTTTATAATGTCTTGTTCTAACATTTCGTGGACTTGTCTACGTACTTCGGCTTGAATGTGAGGAGCTTGCCTATACGGTCTAGATCTAATAGGAGGGTGATCACCAGTGTTAATAGCATGTTTAACACGGGAGTAATTACCAGTAGGACCCCCTTTTACTTGAAATATATCAATATATTCAGTGAGTAAACCATTGATTTCAGATGCTTCAGTATCTGACATGTGATCAGTATTTAAATTCACTTTTGAAAGGACTTCCTTTACTGAATCTTGTTTACTGTTTACATCGCTAGCTACCGCGGATGCTTGCCTTATATTAACATTGTTAACATTGTTTTTCTCAAGATCGGGGAAGGAGTGAATCCTATGCGGGTCAACGAGAGAAAAAATGCCCAATTTAGTACGAGGGTACAAAGTTATTGGTTCATCAGTAGTATTCATAACTAATAAATGAATACAGTTATTCTGTACACTAGAAGCAGTATTCGCGATCAATACACCTAATGCAGAGACACGCCTGCCTCCATGAGAGAGACCAATTGTATTGAATGGCAATTTATTTGACAGTCTTGCGCACACAACAGACTGAGTGTGAGCAGGAATTTCCTGTTTCTCAATGACAAGTATTTTACTCTCCTTAGCAAGTCTTAGTGTACGAGATTCACAATCTATTCTTGCGCAGTGCCTGTTTAAAAACTGAGACCCAAGTATGATACGTGTACTTAAGTTACGAGCAATATTCATAGGTACAGGAAATTGTGTGCCATTGACAGATATGGACAAAACTATGAATCCAGTAATTTCCAAACTACTACCATTTGCTGCGCGTGCTTCAGCTACACGTGATTTTTCTATAGAAAAACGCAAATTGGAAAGATTAGCATGAAACCAATCGTGATCAATAATGTTGACAGAAGCACCTGTATCAATCAAACATTGAACAGGGTTACCATTAACAAATGCTGCTATGGTATTCAACGTAGACAAATTAATCTCAATATGCGCTTGTGAAAAACTGGAATTCGATTTTTGTCCAAATGTCTGTCTGTTCAAATCAAGAGGTACACGGTTTGCATTGCCATTTCGGTATACACCTCTTACATGTTCAAATCTTTGAAACCTTAACCCATCTACATGTCGTGGAACATGTTTCTTTTTCTGTCTAGCAGATGGGTTTATTAGTTTAAAGGATTCCTATTTACGTCAAATTTGGCATAGCATTTTCTCCACCCATGTCCCACACGACCACACCTATTGCATACTAATTTTCTGTACGATCTATAGGGGGCCTGTGACTGCCTTGGTTGATTCCAAGTTTGATTAGGTTGATGCCTAGGTTGAGAGAAACTACTTATTCTATCTGAATTGTAAGTACGATCTAACGGGGAAGAAAAAGAGACATGTTTGTCGTGTTCTAATTTCTCCATTCTGGTGGCTATATTAGACACGACTCCCGTCAGTGTGTCCAGAACAGAATTAATGCTATTTACCTGGGGCTCAGTATTTTGTGATTGTGCAGGTGCGAATAGCGAGTCATTTGCCGTTTGCTGTACTGAAATTCCCAATCTCGCGGCGTCTAGTGCTTGTTTAAATGATTCAGGTTCTTTTGAAAACACAAACGCTCTGACAGAAGGCAAAAGACCACGAACAAAAATAGATAATTTTTCTGCTTCAGTTTTACCAACCTGCTTGCACCATCTTATTATTTCACAAGCATAGTCGTCAAGTGTTTCTGATGTCAATTGCTTACGCGACAACAGCTTAGATTCGACGCTCCATTTCCAAGATGAACCTTCAAAATTACTCTTAAGTAAATCTTTAATCTTGGTTATGGTATTCTTATCTGTATCAGGAATTGAATCCAAATAGACGCGAGCATTTCCATACACTTTTGTTTGTAAGGCAAGTATAGATTTTGGCGCGGTATAATCTCTCAGATCAGCATACGTCTTGAATCTACTAATGAAGTTATCTACGTCATCATCTGGATTACCAGAATATTTAATATCGCAATTATGCATATCATATTTAGCCATATTTGCTACGTCAAGTTCAACCTCCTCTATACTATTAAGTGATATAACAGACTTACTATCACTATCACTATCGCTATCGCTATCGCTCATTGCCTTTTTAACAATCTATGTCAAAATCACCCGCTAATTCCAAAGAGAATTCGGAATTTAATCAACAACAAAATTTTAGTCAATCTCAAGTTCAAGATCAAAATTCAAGTTCAAATTCAATCAAAATTTGAAAAATCTGAACATGAACCAAGTTTATTAATTATTAAACTTGATTAAGATTATCAATTAAAATTTATTGATTATGATTGATGATTAAATTTAATTAATAGACTAACAATGAACTTAATTGATGAAGTTTAAATTCACCAATGAGAAAAAAAAATTAAAAGCTCAATGAAATCCAAGTCAACAATTTAAAGTTGACATCAAATTAAATGAATAAAGTCCCAAGTTACAGCTGAATATATAAAATATTTATTCAATTGCAGTGCAGTGTATCAATATTATGTATCTTGATTTAGAAATCAGTCCATTCAAAAATAAACAAGATTTATTTCATCCGAAGAAATTGTCTGTCTGAAACGCACCTGTCCAGTAGAAGAGCTTATAAAATCTACACAATAGAATTTTACCGCGCTCGAGAATTTCAATCTCGGATTAAAAAATTTTATCAATGGATATCAGACCGTGGTCATGCACTTTTGAACCAGATTATCAGAGACTTGTAAATCGGAACAATTACATGTATATAAAAGACTTTATCGACTTGCCACGTTGGACATGTAGAATGCGCCCATTATTGCCAGCGTAAATAAGACCTAAATATTGATAGGCCATACTACATGTATTTCGTGTATACTATTTTAAACACAATTTTAATAGACCTTTCTGGGTCTATAAAACAAATTTCAATAGACATATAATTAAATTTCAGCAGTGCATACCAACAAAATGCTACCTGAATTCAAACCCTCTCACCACGCTGAGTTATAGTCGTCGACACTGGATGCGATGAACAACAAAATACATATACAACTTTGTAGCTACAGTCCTAATTATTCAAAATGAAGGGGGCTGGTAAATTGACCGGAATAATATAAACATTGATATAGGAATATCAAAAAAAGACGGAATTCTCCACCAGATGTTGTGACGTGGTTTTATTTGATTGTGTACACAACAAGACAATACAGGACAGACAAAACAAGACAAAGGTAGCACTACTGAAACATTTAGTAATTTACATTAAACTTTCTTTTGTTTGCGTCTATTCATGTGAGACTAATGTTGCCAGAAAACCTCACAACATACGCCCTTCCTATGTTGTGACGTGGTTTTGGGGAAAATACTCGCATGGCGGAGAGGGGATCAAAACACACAGAATGAATATAACGGATATAGCTTCCAAGTTATTTATATATACATTTTATTAATTCATCATAAATAGTTCACTTACTCATATTATAAACGAACACAGCACCCAGCATCTAGACTATCCTAAAGAAATGACATGACACGCATCAATCGTGAGCTTCTGTAATTCAGAGCTCACCAGTCCTGTTGTGTGAATAGAAAACTATATGGCCTAAACTTATGAGGTGTTGTCAGCGTGGCACGAAGACTTGAATTGGTCAGAGATATTGGCGCGTAGACCGAATGGGATTCAGAATACGGAAGTACGGTGTTGCCATTTCAAGTCAATCATGGCCTGAATTCTAGATATGGAAATATCTAGAATTAATAATACTATTAATAATATCAATATAAATTTAGCGTCACAACATACGCCCTTCCTAACAAAATTGACACCTGACAATTTAACTTAAAGAATGCTGGGTGAAATATTTATAAAAGAAACTGATATCTTTATCATATATAGAAACGAATTATTTATTTCGTCACAAAATTTAACATGTGCTTTATCCATGTTTCCGTCTGCCAAATTGACGGCATCTAATATCAGGTTGTATAATTTTAACTCTCAGAGAATGTTATTTTATTTTTAAACGAGTGGCCTTAAATATAAATTTATTATTAATCTTCTGCGACGCCAAACCTGTGGAAACCTGCGACCGTATTAACCCGGAATTCACGTGAAAAATTCCAAGTGATTACGCTCACACGGTAAAGAGGGATTTTTTCTGAACAAACACGCATACGGGATATCCCTTAAATGGCCTAACACAAACACACACACACCCATACATAATCCTCTGATTAACGTGTGCGGTCTAAAGGTTTCATCAAAAGTTGAAGCGCAAAATAATTGGAAAATTTCCTTCCAATTTCGATGTTTCATACGGAAACATATTTTCTTATTTCAAAGAAATCACGTTTTTGTGACCCTTTAAAATCAAATAGTCATCAATGGTGACTATATATTATGTGTACACAACAAGACAATACAGGACAGACAAAACAAGACAAAGGTAGCACTACTGAAACATTTAGTAATTTACATTAAACTTTCTTTTGTTTGCGTCTATTCATGTGAGACTAATGTTGCCAGAAAACCTCACAACATATGCCTCTTCCGAAAAGATACAAATAAATATAACACTTATTTGATCATACTGCATTTCCGCATTTTTGCTCAACTATATAAATTCAAACTTTCTACATGAAGAATATCATTGTGTGCAATTCTTTGCAACAATCATTTCTATATACAAATTAACGAAAGTGAACACACACTTTCAGGCAATGTTGCCCAAATTACAAATTGCTCTCATTCAACAATTTTATCAAAATAACACATTTTGTGTCATAAGAATTGTAATACTCATACCATGACATATATCTCAGCCTACGGACTATAAATTTTATTCACTGCTTCCTCTGTGTTCTCTATACTTGTACACTTTTCTCAATACTACTTATTTATTTGCTGTTTCAGACTCTGTTCCTGCAATGATTCTTGCCCGCTGGCTTTACATCTTGCCAGTAATTTTGACTGGGTTAGCTTTCAGAGATTCTAAAGCGGCCGCGTTTAGGTTAGTCTCTGGTTCCCAAGTATTTCTTGAATTTGGGAAGCCCTGCCATTTTATCAAATACTCAAGACGTTTATTTTTAAAACGTCCCCTGAGAATACGCTCTATCACATATTCTGGAGTTTCATCTTGAATAGGAGGCAAACCTGGAATAATTGGAATCTGATTCTTGTCAGACTCGTGGGTAGCCAAAAGTTGTTCAAATATATCATCAGGACAATCGTCTAGAACTAATCCTGGAATTGGATCTCTATTTTCAGGATCCACAGGGGGAGTATCATTGCTTGGACGGACAAATCTATTATATGCAAATTTCATACGGTTAACATGTACAGTAGATGTTACCAATTTGTTGTTTTCAAGATTTCGCACCTTGAAATTTACAGGACCAGTCTGTTGGACTAGTAGAAAGGGTCCCGCCCAGAACTTTGAGAGTTTACGTGACAATCCTTGTTGCAATGCAGGTATATAAATCCAAACTGAATCACCAACTTGATATGGAACATCTTGCGCACGATCATCAAAACGCTCTTTCATTTTGGCTTGATTACGTTCAGCATGACGTTTTGAAATGTCCCTAAATACTTCGAGTTGTGATACCAGATTGTGAATGTGCTCACGAAGTGTCTTATCTGGATATTTGCATTGTGCTAGGAGTGTAACATCTATCGGAAGTCTTGCCTCTCTACCATACAACAAGAAGAAGGGACTAAATCCGACTGAATTTTCAGCGGGAGTTGTTCTATAGGCAAATTGTATAGCTGTTATGTACTTATCCCAATCGCTTTGGTATTCATTGACATAATGTGAAATGGTATCCAGAATTACTGCATTAAAACGTTCCTGAATTGCATTGCATTGTGGATGATATGAACTTGTATTCAGTTTGTGAGTGCGCATAATACGACAAACTTCCAATACAATCTTGGAGAGGAAATTTTGACCTCTGTCGCTCAACAAGGTTTGAGGACAACCATGTTCACAAATTACATAATCAAAGAATGCGCGAGCAATGGTTGACGCATCAGTAACTTTCAATGGTACCAAAATTGGCCATCTAGTACAATGATCTGAAAAACAGAGTACATAGCGATTACCTGAAGTGGTAATAGGTAAAGGACCTAAAATGTCAACACTTACTCGTTCGAAAGCGCCTGGCACTTTCATAGTTACCATTGGGGCTAGTACTTTATGTCTATGAGTTTTTCGTTGAGAGCAAGAAATACATGAACGGACCCAGTTGTCTACGTCACGATACATGCATTTCCAAAAGTAACGTTGACGGATTCTATTGTAGGTTCGCTGAAATCCAAAATGTGCGGCTAACACGTGATCATGACAGTTATTTAGAACTGTATCAATTAATTGCACGGGTATATACAAACGATGGACATTTCTTTCAGGCATGTGCCCTTTAGCAGGAGTATGCCAAATGTGATACAACAACCCTTCGTGTGCATAGTACTGATCAGCCTGTAAAACTACATTCCTAGCCTTAACAGCATTATCTGGCAATTCATCGTTTTCCAGATATTGCAACATTGATCCCGCAAATATATCCGTCAACAAAACTTGTTTGAATTTGTCTAAGTTGAGCTCATTTGGAAAGTTTGGAATATTTGGCTTGACTGAATCTTTGTCATTCTCAACACGTTTCCCTTTTTGAAATCGAAGATTTCTAACCACGTTTACTGTAGGACGAGAGTTCACATCATTACTAGGATTTTGTATGATGTCGCTCACCATCTCGTCTAATCCCGACTTTACCCAGGCTACCTTATTAACTTCTACAGCATCAGTGACTTTGGAATGAGAATGATTGCAATCAGTACAAATATCCATTCTGTCATAATCTATTCTACTTAATGCATCAGCGTTACCATTATGGCGTCCACGAATGTGAATTACATCAAACTTATATGACTGCAGTTTAAGTGCCCATCGCGCTAATCGACTTCCGGTATTTTTGTTAATACCAAAGAGCCATTTCAAAGCGCAATGATCAGTTACAACAGTGAATTTGATACTATGTTGCAAATATGGAGCATATTTCTTGATTCCCTCGACAACTGCCAAAGCTTCAATTTCTGTAACAGTGTAATTTCTTTCCGCATCATGTAATGCTCTTCCACCATAGGATATCACACGTTCTTTGCCATCCTGCTTTTGGGCCAAAATAAAACCTAAACCAGTACGACTAGCATCGGTTTGCAATATGAATTCTGTGCCATCGAAATTTGGATAAGCTAGAATTGGTGGCTCTAACAATTTTCGTTTGAGCGTTTTGAATGCTTCTTGACAACTTTGATCCCAAACAAAAGATACATCTTTTCTAGTTAAATTGGTTAGTGGTTCAGCAATTTTGCAAAAGTCCTTTATGAACTTTCGATAATATCCCACAAATCCAAGAAAAGATTTGACTTCGGTTACTTTGGCAGGAGTTGGATAATCTTGGACAATTTTCAATTTTGCTGGATCTGTTGCTACACCATCTTTGTTCACTACGTGACCTAAATATTTGACCTCAGTTTGACCAAAAGTACATTTCTTAGGTTGTAATTTTAGACCAGCTGCGCGCAACCTATCGAAAACTTGCCTTAAATGGTCCATGTGTTCGGAGAAAGAACTACTGAATATAATTATGTCGTCTAAGTAACAGAGAACGAATTTCCAATTCAAACCTCTCAAAACTTCTTGCATAGCTCGTTGGAAAGTGGCTGGGGCGTTATGTAAACCAAATGGCATTCTTTGGAATTCATATAGGCCATCTTGAGTGATGAATGCAGTTTTAGATTTGGAACTTTCTTCCAAGCCTATTTGCCAATATCCAGCCGCAAGATCAAGAGTTGTAATGAAATTTGGTTTGGCTGCACCTAAACTATCTAAAGCATCGTTTATGTTAGGTAACGGAAAGTTATCGCGTGCGCAAATCTTATTCAAGGCTCTAAAATCAATTGCAAATCTATAAGTATTTGGGTCACCAGCTTTAGGTGTCATGCATACTGGAAAGGACCAAGGACTTGCTGACTCCTTTATAATGTCTTGTTCTAACATTTCGTGGACTTGTCTACGTACTTCGGCTTGAATGTGAGGAGCTTGCCTATACGGTCTAGATCTAATAGGAGGGTGATCACCAGTGTTAATAGCATGTTTAACACGGGAGTAATTACCAGTAGGACCCCCTTTTACTTGAAATATATCAATATATTCAGTGAGTAAACCATTGATTTCAGATGCTTCAGTACCTGACATGTGATCAGTATTTAAATTCACTTTTGAAAGGACTTCCTTTACTGAATCTTGTTTACTGTTTACATCGCTAGCTACCGCGGATGCTTGCCTTATATTAACATTGTTAACATTGTTTGGATTTATATACCTGCATTGCAACAAGGATTGTCACGTAAACTCTCAAAGTTCTGGGCGGGACCCTTTCTACTAGTCGAACAGACTGGTCCTGTAAATTTCAAGGTGCGAAATCTTGAAAACAACAAATTGGTAACATCTACTGTACATGTTAACCGTATGAAATTTGCATATAATAGATTTGTCCGTCCAAGCAATGATACTCCCCCTGTGGATCCTGAAAGTAGAGATCCAATTCCAGGATTAGTTCTAGACGATTGTCCTGATGATATATTTGAACAACTTTTGGCTACCCACGAGTCTGACAAGAATCAGATTCCAATTATTCCAGGTTTGCCTCCTATTCAAGATGAAACTCCAGAATATGTGATAGAGCGTATTCTCAGGGGACGTTTTAAAAATAAACGTCTTGAGTATTTGATAAAATGGCAGGGCTTCCCAAATTCAAGAAATACTTGGGAACCAGAGACTAACCTAAACGCGGCCGCTTTAGAATCTCTGAAAGCTAACCCAGTCAAAATTACTGGCAAGATGTAAAGCCAGCGGGCAAGAATCATTGCAGGAACAGAGTCTGAAACAGCAAATAAATTAAAAGTGTACAAGTATAGAGAACACAGAGGAAGTATATGAATAAAATTTATAGTCCGTAGGCTGAGATATGTCATGATATGAGTATTACAATTCTTATGACACAAAATGTGTTATTTTGATAAAATTGTTGAATGAGAGCAATTTGTAATTTGGGCAACATTGCCTGAAAGTGTGTGTTCACTTTCGTTAATTTGTATATAGAAATGATTGTTGCAAAGAATTGCACACAATGATATTCTTCATGTAGAAAGTTTGAATTTATATAGTTGAGCAAAAATGCGGAAATGCAGTATGATCAAATAAGTGTTATATTTATTTGTATCTTTTCGGAAGAGGCATATGTTGTGAGGTTTTCTGGCAACATTAGTCTCACATGAATAGACGCAAACAAAAGAAAGTTTAATGTAAATTACTAAATATTTCAGTAGTGCTACCTTTGTCTTGTTTTGTCTGTCCTGTATTGTCTTGTTGTGTACACATAATATATAGTCACCATTGATGACTATTTAATTTTAAAGGGTCACAAAAACGTGATTTCTTTGAAATAAGAAAAATATGTTTCCGTATGAAACATCGAAATTGGAAGGAAATTTTCCAATTCTTATGCGCTTCAACTTTTGATGAAACCTTTAGACCGCACACGTTAATCAGAGGATTATGTATGAGAGTGTGTGTGTTTGTGTTAGGCCATTTAAGGGATATCCCGTATGCGTGTTTGTTCAGAAAAAATCCCTCTTTACCGTGTGAGCGTAATCACTTGGAATTTTTCACGTGAATTCCGGGTTAATACGGTCGCAGGTTTCCACAGGTTTGGCGTCGCAGAAGATTAATAATAAATTTGTATTTAAGGCCACTCGTTTAAAAATAAAATAACATTCTCTGATAGTTAAAATTATACAACCTGATATTAGATGCCGTCAATTTGGCAGACGGAAACATGGATAAAGCACATGTTAAATTTTGTGACGAAATAAATAATTCGTTTCTATATATGATAAAGATATCAGTTATAAATATTTCACCCAGCATTCTTTAAGTTAAATTGTCAGGTGTCAATTTTGTTAGGAAGGGCGTATGTTGTGACGCTAAATTTATATTGATATTATTAATAGTATTATTAATTCTAGATATTTCCATATCTAGAATTCAGGCCATGATTGACTTGAAATGGCAACACCGTACTTCCGTATTCTGAATCTCATTCAGTCTACGCGACAATATCTCTGACCAATTCAAGTCTTCGTGCCACGCTGACAACACCTCATAAGTTTAGGCCATATAGTTTTCTATTCACACAACAGGACTGGTGAGCTCTGAATTACAGAAGCTCACGATTGATGCGTGTCATGTCATTTCTTTAGGATAGTCTAGATGCTGGGTGCTGTGTTCGTTTATAATATGAGTAAGTGAACTATTTATGATGAATTAATAAAATGTATATATAAATAACTTGGAAGCTATATCCGTTATATTCATTCTGTGTGTTTTGATCCCTTCTCCGCCATGCGAGTATTCTCCCCAAAACCACGTCACAACAATACATACCTATCGGTCAAGTATAATTGTTAGAAATGTCACATATCTCTTTAACAGACCATAAACATAGAATGTGACTGATTTCTTTTGAAAGATTATGCCCTCTGATTAACCAGAACCAGATCAGGACAACCATAAGTTTAGTGCCCCCCCCCCCCCCCCCCCCCCCCCCCTGAAAGAAAAATGACCGGGTAAATTGGAAGGCAGCGGAAAATCGGGAACGGTAAAGGAAGGGAATGACAGGGAGAAGAGGAGACAAAAAGTGAAGGAAAAGGAAAGGGGACTGACAGGAGAAACGAAGACATGTAAATTAGTTGGAAATGGCATTTTTTCACGCCGGAATGGGGGCGCAACGCCACAAACACCCCTCCCCCCCCCCCCCCCCCACCCGCTTGTTGACGGACAATCAAAAAGTTACATGATAAACCTGGCAACGCCACCGGGTCGAACTGGTGTTCACCGTGGAAAATTCCCTTTGCCCCCCCCCCCCCCCCCCCCCCCCCGCCAGACAAGTGATCCTGTCTACGCTACTGAGTTTACCCCTCCCTAGAGCACCCTGCAAAAGGCATATTTAACTTTCATAAGAACCAAGTGATTTTCAATATACCGGACTAAATAGAGGAATTCTACAAGTCTCACAAAGAGATAATTTTCTATAATTTACTACCTGATTGACTATTCTGAAGGTGGCACATAATGAAAACTCATAAAGTGACTGTAATGTTAGAGATTTAAGGTCGAGGCATCACTGTGGCTTGAGTTGTAACAACGAAAATTATACTGATCACAGTATTCCAGTCTGCCAAAGGCATAACAATACATTTGCTTATTGCTTACAATCTAATTCATACATGATAATACTATACTTTTATCAGATATCATTCGTTGTTTTCTATTTTCAGTAAAATCATGCTATTATATCAAACCATATAATACAGAAAACCAAAAAAAAACCATGCATTTATTTTTAAGGTAATTTTCCGTTTCCGTTGTCCAAAATCTCTCTCCGGATTTGACCGCATCATATGAAAAGTAAAACAGATAAATGTGTAGCTATGATTCAAAGCTATAATTATGACAAATGTCATGAAGCTGACACTCATATTAGCAATGTTATGAGGGAGGAGGTAGAACTTATTGAATGACACTCGTATAATAACATCATGCTAATAAACAATCTTTTACGATCGCAGTTGAGAACTTATTGATTGTTAAAAGTAGGGATTAATCATGTTCTCAGTAGATTTGTAAACTTCGGCCAATCAGTTACCAACATAAAGCTGATTCGTGGATACCAGTCACTGTGATCCGACATAACACAAAGCTTATTCATGGATACTAGTCACTGTGACCCAACATAACATAAAGCTTATTCCTTGATACCAGGCACTGTGACCCAACATAACATAAATCCTATTCATGGATACCAGTCACTGTGACCCAACATAACATAAAGCTTATTCCTTGATACCAGGCACTGTGACCCAACATAACACAAAGTTTATTCATGGATAACAGTCACTGTGACCCAACATAACACAAAGCTTATTCATGGATACCAGCCACTGTGATCCAATATAACACAAAGCTTATTCATGGATACCAGTCACTGTGATCCAATATAACACAAAGCTTATTCATGGATACCAGTCACTGTGATCCAATATAACACAAAGCTTATTCATGGATACCAGTCACTGTGACCAAACATAACACAAATCCTATTCATGGATACCAGTCACTGTGACCCAACATAACACAAAGTTTATTCATGGATACCAGCCACTGTGACCCAACATAACACAAAGCTCATTCATGATTACCAGTCACTGTGACCCAACATAACACAAAGCTTATTCATGGATACCAGTCACTGTGATCCATCATAACACAAAGCTTATTCATGGATACCAGCCACTGTGATCCAATATAACACAAAGCTTATTCATGGATACCAGTCACTGTGACCCAACATAACACAAAGCTTATTCATGGATACCAGTCACTGTGATCCATCATAACACAAAGCTTATTCATGGATACCAGTCACTGTGACCCAACATAACACAAATCCTATTCATGGATACCAGCCACTGTGACCCAACATAACACAAAGCTTATTCATGGATACCAGTCACTGTGATCCATCATAACACAAAGCTTATTCATGGATACCAGTCACTGTGACCCAACATAACACAAAGCTTATTCATGGATACCAGACACTGTGACCCAACATAACACAAAGCTTATTCATGGATACCAGCCACTGTGACCCAACATAACACAAAGCTTATTCATGGATACCAGACACTGTGACGCAACATAACACAAAGCTTATTCATGGATACCAGTCACTGTGATCCATCATAACACAAAGCTTATTCATGGATACCAGCCACTGTGATCCAATATAACACAAAGCTTATTCATGGATACCAGTCACTGTGACCCAACATAACACAAAGCTTATTCATGGATACCAGTCACTGTGATCCATCATAACACAAAGCTTATTCAAGGATACCAATCACTATGATCCATCATAACACAAAGCTTATTCATGGATACCAGTCACTGTGACCCAACATAACACAAAGCTTATTCATGGATACCAGTCACTGTGACCCAACATAACACAAAGCTTATTCATGGATACCAGTCACTCACGTGACCCAACATAACACAAAGCTTATTCATGGATACCAGCCACTGTGACCCAACATAACACAAAGCTTATTCATGGATACCAGCCACTGTGACCCAACATAACATAAAGCTGTTTTACATTGAATGAATATAAAAATATCACATGTCCATCACATGACAATAAAATACAGTGCGCCTTTAAAATGAAATAATTAGCAGTTTATGAGGAAATATGGTAAGTTCAGTTTTATATAACTTTAGGGTAAAAATTACCACTTAAAAAGTATATAGGACCTAAATAAAAGATGCATCTAAACATTAGAGCCTGTTTGAACGACCGAATTTACATTGAAATTCTATACTCATCCTAATTAAATGTATTATTAGCTTTCTGAAATAAGTAAACCGCAAAATCTTCGGATTGAGTATAGCACCGCTATACACTAATGAAAGCGAAGTGAAAATGAAGTCACTTTAAGCAGGGGCGTAACTCCTCATGTTTCTTATCTATGTGAATGACATTCCAAATGATTCAAAGAGATTCTCCTATGTTCTTTTTGCAAAAGACACCAACATATTTAAGTTGTGGATTTACTACACTAGTTTCAACCTTTAATAAAGAGGTACAGGACGAGGACGTGTCGAATTGGTTAATAAACTTTCTCTTAACGTTATACTTCTATACCTTCTGCTACCATTTTTAACGATTTAACTTCTATTTCATGTCAACCATACCAAAGTTCCTCGGGGTAATCATTGATAAACATTGCAAAACATGTAATCATGTGTCTAGAAGTATCGGTATACTCGGTTATTACGTTATGATCTTCCTTCTTCTACTGTTGCAACATTGCAAGGGCACTCACTTTATCAAAACACAAATCCCTAATCCCATGGTTGAGCGCGGATATGACCAAAATCGACAAATTATTTATCTACCAAAAGAAGGCTCTACGTATCTGCGCTCATGCAGTGCATCCTATGACTCACATTCAAAGCCTGGCTTTCTCGACTTCAATACTCGTAATATTTTCGATATCAACAAACCTCAAACTGCCTTTACTTATATTCCATTTCAATAATAACTCGCTCCCAATTCTTTTCATAAAGATTTTCAAAGTTATAATACTAGAAGCGCTAATAAATCATTCTGCAATATAATGGACCTCATATCTGGAACTCCCTTGACTCTGCTAGATGTACAAACATTATCCGCTTCAAAAATATGTATAAACAGACATTTATCTCTGAGTATCTCTGAGTGTTTTATTCAATTTCTTCTCTTGTTAAAGTCATTGACCCATCAGACCGGCCTATTGAAATAGTACTGTTTTCCCTTGGGTAAACCATCTCCCTACTCGTCATATAATCATCCGTAGAAGGCTTTTAAATCCAGATATTATTATTATATTACATATTATTACATCGGCGGAGCCACACTTATAGCCTCTCTGGGATTAATGGCTTCTGATTCCACACCACTAAATGATTGTAGTCCTTGCCAACGACACACAGAGTTTTTCTCTATTTTAGAAGCATGTGGACCAAGCATAATCATAATTAATCAGGAAAGGTACACATTGCTCCGAAATTATTAAAGTTTGAATCTAATCCTGGTTTTAGAACTAATATCTATTACCACAGTGCAAAAGAGATCTTTTCAGTCCATTTAGTAGGTTTTAGAGCTATTTTGATGTACATGTTCTGTCAACACTGCTAAATTTAATATGGAAGGTTCATTATACTGATCCAGTGTAAGTACTCACGTGTACGTTTCGGACACAACTGTATCCTTTGTCAACACTTGTGGTAGTGATGATCTTGACGACTCATGACGCTTTTTGCATTCGTGGAGTTGCCAGTTGATTTATCATCTGGGGATATTTTGCCAGAGGATAATAGATCATCAAAAACGTGAGTGAGGTAGTATTGCCCCTCGTCGCGTAATCAGAACTCTGTATGACAGAAAGAATCGGATAATTACAGAAGAGGAGGACAAGAGAGTGGAGGAGAAAAAAGTGCAAGATGCATTACAAGTATGCGGCTATCCACCTTGGTCATTCGACAAAGTGAAAAAACAGATGGCTACTCCCAAAACAAAGAAAATGGAAATCATCAAGAAAGATGAACACACCAGGAGCCGCGGGTTTGTTGTCTTGCCATATGTCAAAGGTGTCTCCGAGCGAATCGCACGAACAATGAAATCCTACCGAATCGGCACGGCTATGAAACCACACTGCACAATTCGGAATCTAGTGGTACATCCCAAGGACAAACGAGATCCTCACAGCATTTCGGACGCCATTTATGATATTCCATGCAAAAATTGTGAAAAGAGCTACATAGGTGAAACCGGACGACAATTCAGCACAAGACTCGGCGAACACAAGAAAGAGGCAGTAAAGGCTAACAAAACAACAACCACCAGAGCAGGGAGAAAGGCATCGCTCACTCAGGTCAACAAATCAGCAATAACAGACCATGTTGTGGACGCTAATCATGTCATCGGGTGGGACGAGGCAAAGGTTATAGGCACGGAGCAAGACAGGTATAAGAGATGGATCCGAGAGGCTATAGAAATCAGGAAGAAGGGGACCTTAACGATGAACCTCGACGAGGGGCAATACTACCTCACTCACGTTTTTGATGATCTATTATCATCTGGCAAAAAATCCCCAGATGATAAATCAACTGGCAACTCCAAGAATGCAAAAAGCGTCATGAGTCGTCAAGATCATCACTACCACAAGTGTTGACAAAGGATACAGTTGTGTCCGAAACGTACACGTGAGTACTTACACTGGATCAGTATAATGAACCTTCCATATTAAATTTAGCAGTGTTGACAGAACATGTATTTGTCCATACGTCCATATTATATTACAATCAACGATCCTTGGTAACTGCTAAATTTGTTTATGATAAATGAGAGTAAAACACTAGCTGTTCAAAAGCGGTGGGGGTCTCATTTCTCGGAGCTTTCGGGGTTACCCTATATAAATGCTGTACTTCAATGATCACATATCATAAACTTGGAAAAAATGTAAATTTGACAAATCCAGTCGCTTTATCAGCGAGAAAATCGCCTTTTGAAACACCCCTTTAACGTGAATATAAAACATAGGGAACTTATTTAGTGCCGTGGAATCCTCTCCGCACACGTTCCAACTTTTCGCTCTCACTTCCATCGCCAGAAAATGTACGTACATATTATTGTCTAATCCTTTAAAAAATGTTTTATTGTTGCCCCCATATGTATTTTATTGATTTATATATTCGTTTATTTATTTGATTTCATGTTATTGATTGATTGGTTGATTGATTGATTGATTGATTGATTGATTGATTACTTGGTTGGTTGGTTGGTTGGTTGTTTGGGCAGGGTTGTGATCATGGAGTGCATAACCGAGCTTTTTTGTTAATTTACAAAGAGTTTGTCATTTCAGGGGGAGCCTATAAGTTAAGCCATTTGGAACGGTAGTTGCTACTCAGAGTTTCCCGCTTGTGCAATCATCCCGCTTGTTTCTATTTGTCTGATGATCGCACAAGCGTGAATTAAACTCTGAGTAGCAACTACCGTTCCAAATGGTTTAACTTATATTTCGCTCTGCATCGCATTGAGCACTCTGCAAGATTGCTTCTTTACCAGTACACCTATTTATATAAATGAATGAATGACTATTTCAATATATTATAAATAAATTAATAAATACATTAAAGTAAATAAAGGATGAATTTGAAATAATAACACATACACATTTAATAATTCAAATGATTAACAATAAATAAATACTAAATTATGTCCCTCCCTGTGCCATCATATTTTAGTTCATTTCATAGAAATTGACATGAAAGGTTTCATTAAATTCACCTTCATGTTATGAAAAACCAAAAAAAATGGGAGTCTCGGGAATCGAACCCGTGTTTTCCGTTTATAAACGCCAGGACCACAGTAACACGCCACCGAGATTGGACGCTGGAAATGACATCATATATTATTATTAAACCATTAATCTATTTAATTACAAACCCCGGATTTTTATCATGAAATTTGTAGCGTGTAAGTGCAAAATATGTATGTGCCTCTCGAATAAAAAAGTGTTTATAATGTAATGATGGTCATTATTTTCCAGAGAAATGTAAACAACTTTGACATTTTCGGACATAAAATATCGTCCCGAAGTGGGCTCGTTCACATTTGACCCAGGGAGTGACGTAGTTAACTGACGACACTTTTTTTTATTTTACAAGTAACCAGTAAAACCAGTTACGTCATTGGTTGTCTCTCTGATATACAGGGTGGTTCAATAAAACGTTGACAGTTTTTCAAAGCCATATTTTTCAAAATTGTGGGATTTGGTTTAATTTTTTTTACATATTTCTCAAAAATATCATCTTGGACATCTATGCTGAAAATCTCAGTGCTAATAATGCTATGGCGGCAAAGTGATAGCTTTTTGAAGAGAATCTCTCCAAAATCTCTTTGTCCACTAGTAAAGTCTACGGTAAATGACCAGCAAGATAACATTAAATGGCATCGTCACTGTTGAGGCATAAGCATAGACAATTACACTTCCAATCTATGAAAATCAATCATTCTAATTAGGGTCATATTATTACATAATGATTTCACACCTGAATAGATAGTTAAGATGCTAACAATTACACTGGTTTCACCTGGCGGGATCTTCAAATCTTAGATTAATTGCATGCAATTCATCATTCAGTATTCAATGTAAAGTCGCGAAATCAGTAGGCCTACCCGTGGACAGAGTGAAATGGGACAGACTTGGTTCATATAGCTGTTATTTTGCAACCGTTAGATTATTTGTAACGACATTTTCAGCATAGATGGTCAGGATCATATTATAGTTGATGAATATTGAAAAAGATTTTTTTTTTAAATCTACAGAATTTTTAAAAAAAATGGCTTCAAAAAACTGTCAACGTTTTATTGAACCACCCTGGTAAACATTTGGAGCACATGACAAATATTGTTTAAGTAGGACAATGTTAATTTATTTGGATATTAACCTCGCTAGTTACTTACTCACCAGTTCTGCTCTCAAAATCACATCGCTGGTAATGTATGCTGCAGTTAGGGCAAGTACTAGCTATAGCTTACCTCTCTAGTAAGTTACGTAAATTGGTGCACTCGGCCGAATTTAAGACAACACGGCGTATACTAATTAGCGTAACCACCCTGGCGCAGTGCTTAGTTTTGTTCCATAACGCGCACTTCTGTGCGTCTACTGCTCTTTACCTGTGTGCTTATGAGGCGCATTACGCCGACGCATGGCGTACTTTATACCCAGGATATATAATTAGAGCGTCCTTGCTTTATACCACACGGGATTGAACGAAATGTTTTGGGTTATTCGATACTAATAGGGTGTAAAAGTTGACAAATGTGGACAATTAAATGTACACTAGCATTATATTTTGCGTAGAGCAATTCCGCATGCAGCGTCGTTTTTCCACTTAAAATAATAGTACCGCCCGCATTTTTGTCAGACATAATACAGATAGGCCTATAACATGGGTACGGTAAAAACAATACATTTATTCTCTAATTAAAAGGCTGATATGGTTGTGCCTGGCTTGAATGGTAGGCCTACATTAATATCACACATAATGTATAGCAGGGTTTGTAGAGGACCTATAGGCCAATATCGTTACAGATTTCACAAAATGTTCATTTTCGCCACATAACTAATTATGCATATGGAATAAGATTTTCTCAAGACACATTTTTGTTGTTGATCCTGGTCAGTTTTTTGCCAATAGCCTTTTGTTTCTAAAATTGAAATATTTGAATATGATGCGACTTCATCGACAGCTTCCCGAAATGGTAGAAATATTGTTGCATGTTTTAGATTTAAAAGTAGAAACCAACAAATACGGAATTGCTTGATATTCAGACAGTATTTTAGGCAACAAATGTGTATCATTAGTACTAAAATAGCTTTAAAAAGATTTTTAAAACCTAAATATTCAATTATTTTCATTGTTGGCTTTTTCAATATTTCACTTTTATGGTGTGTTTTATTATAAACAACATGTTTTTATGAATCTTTAAATATTGGTAAATATATTTATTCTGGTGGTAACGCAATAACATGTAAGATAACAAGGATCTATCGTTAAGCTAACCGATATAGTATGACATACCACATAACGCACATGTCAAAAGAAAGTACAGAAATGAATTAGTATTCATTATTTTCACATGAAAACAGAGGGGTTGCGAGAGAAGACTAGTTTTAAATTCCAAATCCAATGTTATTTCTATTGCTTTTGACACTTATAATTGTGTATAATTATTATTGTATAAAGAAACTTTCTGCAAATTTGAAAATTGTCATATCAATGCCATATAAAATAATTAATTTTTTTAAACCCATCTTAAAAAAAATCACAATTTTACCCCAAATATATTATGTCTAAAATGTTGCGTCTTGAGGATTTTTTTTGTATCTTATATCCGTACCAACATGTGTGCCAAAAATGGTAATTTTGTGAAGTTTGTAGCGATCCAACCCATTACAAACCCTGCTAGTATTGGATTTTATGCCATGACCATTAACACATTTCCATTGTGAAAGGTTTTGTGCCTCACATCAATTGAAAGCATGGGATGTTTATTGAATATAATATTGAATGATAAATCTACTATAATTTATATTCCCTTACACGTTACAAACGTTTTAGTTTTGTGTTAGACACCATACATGTGCATATCAAAACAGAACATGGCTAACTGAAGGTATTGTTTTTGTTATTTGACGATAATCGAAATGATCATGATAACGGCTGTAGAGTGTACGCGTTTGATATTACTAGCACGATCGGCAGCTTTTGCGAGAATCTTTCTTGTATTCAGGTTACCGGTATGTATAATATTACCCTACAACCTTAGTCCTTCGAGGTGGTGATGGTGAAACTCCAGACACCCCTCCTCAAGGTATAAATCGTGTACAAAATCTATTACCACTAAGAGCAAATGAGTTAATACAATTATAACATGTTTTAGAGTTTTATTGGATTGGTATTCGGTCTAATTTTACATTCTAAAATTGGATATCAATATTAATAAGATAAACAGCAAATTTGATCAGAATGTCAAATTAGATTATTTTGTCGTGGTGTCATACCATCAACCGAAATATGGTATATTGACAAACGTATGTCTTGCTCTTTTTTGCTCTTTTCTATCTGATGGAACTGCAACAAATGAATGAACCATTTCAATATTTTAACATTTCACCAACATTACTGACTGGGACGGGACATGTGTTTGTACATGTAATTAGCCAAGAGATATTGGATGGTTGTATTGGTGTTATTAATTATTATGCAGCTTTATATTACGTCAGACCATCAAATAGTATTAGTACTAGAATTCAATAATTGTATTGCTAGTAGGCATCAGTCACGTTTCATTTACATCCATTATGCGCTCATCATGCTCATAAGCAAACCCGGTGTGGACAATACGGTATTCTGACTTATCATGTATTAATGCGTATGTTTCAAAATCATCGCTGCATCCATATATCAGAAAACACTTTTTAGTGGCCTGGTGTAAGGAGTTCCCACAGTTTACAATCTAGTCAAGAAAGCACCCAATTATGAACCCCCGGTTTGACAAATTGTTACGGCATTACGACATATATAGATCGTCATTAAAACGAATGTTTGTAATCTTTATTATGTTGTTTAACAGGTGACGGCTCAGGCAACATGTATGACTTTAACTGCGATGTCAGTTGACCGATACCAAGCCATTGTGCATCCTCTACGTTCCTTAAAAACCAGAACCACACGATTAGCTGTAATTGTTAGCATCGCTATATGGACAAGTAAGAATAGTATCCAGTAAAGGCGACGAAAAAAAACCTGTTCAACGTGCCCGACGGACCCATTTTGTATAACTATTCAAAAATAAAAATAAATGTTTGCGAGTTGTTTGAAAATGTTTGTTTGATGTTGTTTTTATTAATGTCTTTGAAATTTGTTAATTGTTTAATATTTTTGTGGTTAACATATTTGGAAACAAATTGAAAATTTAATAAATTGCTGAAAATTCACCAAATTTCCAGATTATTTTCCAGATTATTCACCGACCGAGAGATCCGTTTGTCCGTAGAACAGGGGTGCTTTTTCGTCGACTTACTTTCTTTCACCTCTACAATAGACTGTCAACGGTATGCAGTCGTTCTATTCATAGAGCCTAACTAACACGACGATGCCCAACGCTTGGCTCTGGGTCGTATGTAGAGGTAGCATACATTACATGTAGGCTATGTAAATGTAAAGTGTAGACTCTAGGGTCCGTATGCACAAAAGAATTAAACCGGGTCTAAAGTTAGACCTGGTCTAAGGGGATTTTAGGTTTTGTGAAAGCACACCTTTAATTACATTTCCTTTTCAAATAAGCTAACAAATTGTAAAGATTCGGATGCAAAGTTCAAAAATAGCACTAAATATCTCATGAAAATGCAGAGGAAAACTGATTTTGAGGCATGAATAAATTTCACTTAGACCAGGTCTAACTTTAGACCCGGTCTAACTCTTTTGTGCATACGGACCTAGAAGTTTTAGTCGGGTCTGCAGTCATCAAAATAAGTAACTGACCAGGTAATAAATGTGCTGATAACTTTAAAAGTATAACTCCTGCATAAGTGTATTAACATATTAAGTTGTTTGAAATGTATCTTCTTTAATTTGATATATTGCACGATTATGGTTGATAATGGTTGATCATTGAGGAAGTTACAATCCCAAATGTAAGGTCAAGTATGATTTTGATTTTCGCATTTTTGCTTTTCTACACGCAGACTCAGTTACGGGCAAGTTACTGGTTACTGGTATATTCATCGTTTATGTCAGTTATTCAGTTTCCAATCAGGAGATAGCAAACATGCATTTTTGATTGACTTTCATTTGTATTTTTCAGGTTCGTTTTTGATGTCTATTCCTCTAGCAGTTTATTTTGATCTTAAAACATGGTCCAGTGATGGAAGTATCACATTTCAAACATATTGCGCCGAGATTTGGCCAGAAAATGTCCGACATATATTCTGGCCTGGATACGCCATTTATGCAGCGGTTTTGATGTATTTGATTCCATTGTTAATCATATCAGTGTGCTATAGTATAATGTTGTTAAAAGTCTGGACACGAGTAACACCTGGAGTTCCAACTGGTATGAACAATGTTAGGAATGTACAACAGTTACACAAGAAACGTAAAGTAACCCGGATGGTATTAGCTGTAGTTGTAGTTTTTGCTGTATGCTGGTTTCCTATTCATACACTAAACCTATGGATGCGATCATCGCATAACTTTCCGTATTCGTATTCAACTTATATTTTCAAAGTATTTGCTCATACATTGTCATATGCCAACTCATGCGTGAACCCTTTCGTGTATGCCTTCATGGGCGAAAATTTCAGAAAGTATTTAAAGAAAGCATTCCCGATATGTTTTGAAATCGATACAAACGATTCGGAAGAAGCACGCACGGATGTAAGAAATGTAGCTCCAACCACGTAAACAACAAGTCGACTCATTTCTCTGAAGGCTCGATATTTGAGGTAAACGATATACAATACCATAAATACGAGGTTCGATATTTGAGGTAAACGATATACAATACCATAAATATCATCTTATTCTAATCCAAACACTAGATAAATCCATTCCTTAAACTAATTACAACGTAAACCGACATAATAACCCCATTTTAAACACAACAGCCATTGCCATTATCATATGTATAATTCGCATAAAAGTCCTCAAAATAATTAACTGAGCAGGTAATACATAACTCTTAACTCCAACATTGTATAGCTCCTACGTAAAAATATCAAATTATGAAGTTATAAAAATATATATTTTCTTTAATTTGATATATTGTTCATAAAGGTCTGTTAATAATAAGATCGCTACATTGAAAAGGATTGAACAAAGTGCAGTTTACATTTTCACACTTTGGTTTTGAACACGCAGGACAGTGTGACAGGTATGTGTATGGGCTGCATTGATCAATTGACGCATCCCCTATCCTCATCTTACTATCATGACTATCGACCCGTGAGTTGTTGCTACCAGTTAATCAATAATTGCCTGTTGCTAGTCCGATGCTGCGTGTAGGCGAACAAATGTTAAAATGAAAAACAGACTTTGTTTTGGTTTTAGGCACATAACCGAGTTAATATTCATTCAATCTTCACGTGTAATAACTCAAATTAAAGGAAAGAAGTTTCCTTACAACTTTATGATTTAATATTTTACGTATGAACTATAGTGTTTGAGTTGAGAGCATATTTATTACCTGTTCAGTTACTTATTTTGAGGACTGTACACCAACATAATAAATAATAAAAGGAGGCATATCTACTGATTCAGGAGGTAAACTCCATTAGAATACTTTTTATGTCTTGATAATTCGACCATTCCGTGGGTTTGCTTCAGATTTGGGGGTTTTACTCAAATTAGTGTAACATGATAACGAAATGGTCGATTTTTAAAATTCATCTTTTGAATGAAAGCCAAATTGTAGGTCTTGAAAGCGCTACCATTGATTTAGAATATGCTTGCATATATCTTTTTTGACGCTTTTGTGAAAAAAGTGCCCGTTCTTTCTGACTCACACCTATTGGCGTGTTTAACCATGGGAATTGGTGACGCTACACATACAACGACCTGGTCTTATTGCGCACATCTGTATTGACGGATGAAATTGACGACTAACTATTATTGATGGCTCGATTCCTTCTCAATTTTATCTGAAGCTGCCGCAGGTCGTGTATAATTACCGTAACTTTGTTTTCTGTATTTTTATGGGGAAGAAACAAAGGCGTACTAACCTGTATTTGTTGATGTTCTTAGATGTTACAAATATATTAAATGCAACGGGTTTTAAGTGTTTCGGCTATTTAAAGTTTTTGTGCATTCTTGATAAATAAAGCTTTTGGGCCGTATTCTCGTGCTAAACATGGTTTTACATTAAACCAGTGTCTATAACTTTTTCTGTGTTTTTATGGGGAAGAAACAAAGGCGTACTTACCTGTATTTGTTGATGTTCTTAGATGTTACAAATATATTAAACATGTTAAATGCAACGGGTTTTAAGTGTTTCGGCTATTTAAAGCTTTTGCGCATTCTTGATAAATAAAAGCTTTTGGGCCGTATTCTCGTGCTAAACATGGTTTTACATTAAACCAGTGTCTATAACTAAACTTAAACGCGAGTTTATCTTTTAAACGACGTGTTTATCAAATCCCGATTTTAAACTCCGCAAATCTCGTCGCTGGAGTGGTCGTGCGTTCACTGCATACAGATATTCAATTTATTGTGCCCCTAATGGGTTATAATAGATATCGACCGAATTCCTCAAATGCTCGTGTATATTTAAGACTATACGATCTGCACTTCAGCTTGCACCGGGCACGGTTGAGTAATCAGTCAAGGCGTACAATCGGTGAACGAGTTTAGTTAAACGCACGTTAAACTTACCCAATACCCATGTTTGAAGTTAGACACTTTTCAGCGAGTTAGACGCGTGTTTACGTTAAACAAATTTTCGAGAATTGCGTTTATTTTAACGATTTCTTTTAAAGTCAAAGTTAAACGCGTGTTTAGTTTAAAACCGCGTTTAAGTACGTACGAGAATACGGCCCTTTATGTTAACCGGAAAGTATAGAATTAATGTATACATTCGCATTTCATTATTTAATAAATTGGGACACGACAGAATATTGCAAATGTACTCTCTCAAGCATACTACTGTGTGGAAGCTAAGCTCCTGTAGGCTTGTGAAACATGGATTATATAGCTAGATAGGCTTGTGATACATGGATTATCTAGCTAGATGACTGATACACCATGATTTGTCTCCTGATTATTTGAAATTGTATTTTACTAGAGTGCCATCTTTGCATAAATATAGTACCAGGGGTAGCCCATTCAACTTTGTTGTTCCTTCTTCAAAGGGTACAGCTATTCATCCCTGGAACTAATTGCCGAGCGATATCAAGAACACCAACAATTTTAGTTTATTCAAACAATTAGTTAAAAGACACTTGGCGAGTTATGATTCAATTGATTTTAGAGCTGGTCTCACTTTGTGCTCGTGCCCTGTTTTTATTTGTTTTGCCCTTGTTTTCGTTTGGCGTTAGTGCTTCATTCATGCGTTTCATTTTTTTTTCTGGTTTTTTCTGCCTTTCTATGCTTGTCCTTAAAAGGACCCCAATGGAAATAAGCTTTGTGTTCAAAGCTTTTTGGGCTATCCTTGGTACATTTGCTCATATTTTATTACGTCTATATGTTTTTCAAATTGCTTGATGCAATTTAATTATGTGCATGTATATGTGCATGTATTACATGTTTGTATTTTAGATGTGTCTATCTCTATATGATGTTTGAGTACCCAATAAAATAAAAAAAATCTATGAATATTAGTCAGGGCGAGGAGAACCATATTTACGGTCAACTCCAGGAGCGAGGAATATAGACAAGTCTCTAAGGTAGTCGACTTGATGCCAAACATGGGAGATGGAATCTTTAACATTATGACCATAACGCTCACATGAATTGACTTCTTAGGGCCACATATCTGGAATGGAGGATACTTCATGAAAGCTATCACTACACTGCCTTATGCTTAGCTGTATACAGGGTGGTTCAATAAAACCTTGACAGTTTTTTGAAGCCATTTTTTAGAAATTCTGTAGATTTCAAAAAAAATCTTTTCAATATTCATCAAATATATGATCTTGACCATCTATGCTGAAAATATCATTACAGATAACCTTACGGTTGCAACATAACCATTCAGCTGTAGAACGGGGCCCCGTTTCAACTGAGGGCGCTCTATTTAGTGACGCACTGCCGTCATTTTTTACACGGCGATTCATCAAGTGACGGAAGTCCGTCGCCCGCCGGAACACAAACAAAAACCACTTTTCAATAGAGGGCGGGCTTGGGAACGGGACGGCGTTTCCAAGAGAACGGCCTCACGTCACAGTAATTTTCAAAATTCATAAAAAGCCGATTTTGCCGATTTTGAACAATGAAATAACTCTCTTATCATAGAGATAACCGTTACAAATGCATCACTTCTGAATACTATAGGGCTTATATTGAATGTAAAAATTATCACACTTACCCTAAAAATTCTATAAAATGGTGTAATCTCGTCTAGAAAATGGTGGTCTAATCGCAGCAAACCGGTCAAAATAGACATAATAGACATAATTTTAGCGTGATGTTGGGGTCAAAGGTTAAATTAAATCATCGATGGATAGTTACTTTTTATGCAGATAATTGGGGGCAAAAGGCGAAAATTCAATCATTGCGCAAATTGACGGGTGTGCGTTACCTTGGTTACGTACACCCGTCGTTTTAGAGCGCCCTCAATTGAAACGGGGTCCCGTTCTACAGCTGACTGATAACAGCTATTTGAACAAAGTCTGTCCCATTTTACTCTGTCCACGGGTACTGATTTCGCCTCTGTCCACGAGTACTGATTTCGCCCCCCCCCCTGCCCCCCCCCCCCCCTGCCCCCCCCCCCCCCCCCCCCCCCACCCCGCTGGTTACGCCACTGTTGGTACCTAGGCTGCCCTCGATTTGTTAAGATGTTAATTTGTATGCAAATATTTAGGGTTGCAAAAATTATCGCACACATGGTCGAGTTTGTAGCGCCCTCAAGTGACACAGGCTCTCGTTTCGGTCCGGAGCTGACTGGTTACCAACATTTACACTGACGTACACTGCAAAAAGGTTGCTTAAAATACGTTGCTAAAAGTACTTTTATCATCCGTTGGTTGACGTGTTGATTACAATTCATTCAATATATGTAGAAAGTTAGGCGTTGTATACAAGTAAAAATCCCCAGCGTTGAGCAATTCGTCGAAAACAATGTCTTTAACATGTTGGTGGAAACTGTTTCTGTTGCTAAAATATGTTGCGTAAAATATTCCACTTTGGCAACTGTTGCATGAGCATTGAGGACAATCACGCAACAGTTGATGCAAGTTACGCACATGTGAATTTTAGGCAACTGTTGTCCAAAAAAGCCAATTTCGTGAGCTGTTGCATACTTGAACAACTGTTGAGTGAATATAAATGCCTAACTTTTGAGTAACTAGAATTGTTCAACTGTTGGTGAAAACATGTTATCCAAATTTTACTTAACAGTTGAGCGGTTGCATACTTGAACAACGTTGTGTAAAATGTTGAGTAAATATTTAAAGGCCCTGTCACACCATAACGTATCGCCTCAACGTATGCCAACGTATGCGAAATATCGAAAAATACGTTGGTGTACGTTGGTGTACGCTGATATAAGTTAGGGGTACGTTGGGGATACGTCGTTTACGTTAAGAGCACGCTGTGATACGCTGTGACAATTTGGACCACGAAAAAATATTGAGCATGCTCAAAATTTCTCGACGTACTCAACGTGTGCTTAATACGTTCTGCATAAGTTCCCGGTAAGTTTGCGGTACGTTAACTATACGTTGACATACGCTGACATACGTTAGTGGTACGTTACCCGTACGTTACTCGTAAGTTGGTATACGTTGATGAACGTAGGCTGACGGGGAAACGCACGGCCAACGTAGTGATAACGAGTTGATAACGTATATGTGCCGTATGTCTAACGTATGCCTGACGTATTTCCAACGAGTTTCGACGTATTCTCACGTATTCACCTCATGCCGGGCGATCGTGTAAGGCCCTGTCACGTATCCATAGCGTATTGAACGTATACATTGCGTATGACTAACGTATTGATAGCGTATCACTAACTTATAACATACTTATGACAGCGTATCACAGCGCATGCGAGCGTATGACTAACGTATGCTTAACGTATACTTAACGTAGCATAGCGTATTCGTAGCGTATGATGATGGGTTGATGTGTTCAGCACGACAGACCATGAAGAAGTGAGGATGAGATACTCAAGGGACCCATTTATATACTCAAATCCTCCATAAGTTCCCAAAACGCCGAATGCGCGCTAGCTGTACGGTAGCCCTGTCACACCATGGCGTATCGCCTGAACGTATAACAACGTATGCGAAATATCGAAAAATACGTTGGCGTACGTTGGCGTACGTTGGTGTACGCTGATACAAGTTAGGGGTAAGTTTGGGATACGTCGTATACGTTAAGAGCACGCTGTGATACGTTGTGAAAATTTGGAACACGTCGAGCCCGCGAAAGATTATTGAGCATGTTCAAAATTTCTCGACGTACTCAACGTGTGCTTAACTTACGTTCTGCATAAGTTCCCGATAGGTTCGTGGTACGTTAGACATACGTTTACAAACGCTGACATACGTTAGACATACGCTGACATACGTTAGAGGTACGTTAATCGTCTTAAGTTATAGGTTGGACATATGGATTTACCCTTCTAGATATTTTAATAGTTATCATCTAGGCTGCGTTTACTTGAACTGGCAACACTTGTCCCGCCGTGTACGAAACTCAATTTCTGCAACGGCATAAGTCACGTGTTCGTTGTACGCCGAGGATACGCTGAGGATACGTCGAGCACGGCAGACATACGCTACGAATACGTTGGTCATACGCTCGCCGATCGCATACGCTGTGATACGCTATCATAAGTTTGTTATAAGTTAGTGATACGCTATCAATACATTAGTCATACGCTATGTATGCGTTTAATACGCTATGAATACGTCCATTCCATCACCGATGTTGACGCAATTCGTTTGGAAGTTGGACGTTCTTGGACGTTCTCGGACTCTAACAATTTTCGAGCTATTTTTTGAATACGTCGGCATACGTTCAGGCCACGTTCAGGCCATACGCTATGGTGTGACAGGGCCTTAAGCAACCTTTTTGCAGCGCAGGACCACAATTATATTGATTCTGTCTTGGCATCCAAAATGGAATACACTGACAAATAGTTTGAATTGCCATTCTTGTTTGAAATATATTTGTTTATGAATATCTACCTTCATACCCAGATAGCAAGACTACGTTTGGCAAACGTTCACGCACGGCTGTTTTATCCCACATAATTTGTCCGTTTTATTCTGAGAACACCGTAACTTGCTGGCCCGGTTCTGGTTTTAACTGATTCAAGTACCTGAATATACTGGCCATCTTTTGTAGACATTTCAGAACATTTGTTGGTGCCAGTTCTGAGAAAAGAGCTTTGAATATTATTATTTACTATAATAGCGCCCTCATCGGCCACATTTCCCATAGAGTTACATGTAAAATGTGTGTCAAGTAGAAAATGCCGATAATTTAAAAAGGGCTTGAACAATTTTCTTGAAAGTTTCACCGTATACTTGTATTCATTAGTGCTACCTAAATCAGGTCAAACCATAAATGGGCCACTATGTAATCTTTTTTATCCCATAATTGTAATTATAAATCGGACAGTCAAACAGCCGTGCAGTAATAACACCATTGACAAGAGATGTCAGATATCATGTATAAGCCTATAGTTTAATAACATGTTAAAATAAATTACAGATTCACTACTGAACGGGAATAGTGTATGTAGCTCTGCTGCATCGCCTAGAATTCCCATTACAAGTTACCGGTTCACTACCGGGAGGAAGTGATGTATGTAGCTCTGCTGCATCGCCAATAATTCACATTATTTACCGCGTGTTGCTAGACAAAAATGCTCAATATATAATAAAAACTTGACACAAATAAAATACCCAACATATGGCTATATTTGATCAATTAAGCAACAGTTGCTATACAAAAATGCTCAATATATAATGAAAATAATTCACAAATTAAGCAACAGTCACAAAATGCCCAACAAATGGTTAATTAATAATACCCAACTGTTGTGTAATTAAAATTGTGCAACTGCTGAGTAACTGGAATTGTTCAACTGTTGGTGAAAACATGCTATCCAACGGTGTTGGGTAAATTTTACGCAACTGTTAAGCGGTTGCATACTTCAACAACGTTTTGTAAAATGTTGAGTAAATATTTAAGCAACCTTTTTGCAGTGTAGCCCTTGGGATATTCATATCAAAGTGTCATTAAAAGAAAGCATTATGCCCGTATATTTAAACACGATGCTAAGGTAAACATGGGCTTGACTTTAATTTTAAAACATCATTTAACCATTCGCATTCGGAAAGTTGTTTATTTATATGCAAAGACACTTCTAATCACTCCAAATTCATTTACATGCAGTGTATGGGGAAGACCCAGCCACGTGTTGATGGATCAAACTAGGTACGTATAACGCGTAGCTTAACTTGGCAATTAGACCCAAAGATAGATGCCTTGGAACAAAATACTGTTATTCCATGTCATAGTTCTAACTGCCTATAACATCTTTAAATGTGTTGTTACTTAACAATTCCAAAGTTGCCGATGAACATTAACAGCATAAAACCCGTTATAAATACACCATTTGGATTTTACCACACATGTGTTTAACTGTCTCATGGATGCTGAAGCCGGTAACTTTCGTCCAAGCTCCAGTCTATATCCGTCTTCAGTACCGTAATAAGTATAATTTAAGCGCTAGTAGATGATGATAGCGATATAACTGGTGTTTCTTGATTTGCATTGATGAATGGTAATCGAGAAAGGAGCACTCTTTTTGCCGTTTGTTTAAAAGCCGTATTTCTTAAATAGTACACTATAACATTAACAACGGTATTTGAAAATGCCATGAGCTGAGCAACACACACCAACCACGCTGACATTCGTTTTCTAGTCATATTTTCGTAGACGAACACACTGACTATTGGGGACCAACCCACTGTAAGGCAAACTGTCATGATAAAGAACGTAGAGAACGCTATTCTGTCAGATTTCCTTCCGGTAGCTCGTTCCTGGGCGGCGATCTTAGAAGCGTGCCAGCGTGCCAGTAAGAAGAGACGAGTGAACAGTGCCAATGTTAACCCAAATGGAACAACAGCAAAGAGTAATATGAAAATCGTCCCTCTGATGTCTTGCGCTGAGGAATCTGCAGGACCTGTCGTGCAAGCATGCATGCTTTCGGAATAATATATAGATCTTCCCGGAACGAAGCAGTTCAGCGCAGCCATTACACATGCACACACCCACAGTCCTACTGAGATCACACGGGCTCGTGTTACAGTCATCAAGGTTGGATATTGGAAAGGTCTTGTCACTGCTAGAAAACGTTCAAAGTTAACGCTGAGAAGCGACATGAATGAAGTGAAAGAAAACACAATGTTGAAAAATCCAAGAATGGCGCAGCATATGTTTCCAAACGGCCATCTGTTGACGGTAGTGGAGGCGAATATTGGGAAAATGTAACCTATACCACATCCTAAATCTGATACAGTCATGGAAGTCATGAAGACTCTAGTGACGGAATTGAGCTCTCGAATTTGACGAAGAACAACGAGTGTTAGTGAGTTAGCGAATAGGTTCAGAAATAAGATGGCACCTGCTACTAACGATTTGAATATAAGTAGTGCTGGGGAAATGTCAATGGATGTCTGATGGACGTCCGTTTCATTATTAGCCATTTTGTAGCAATATCGAAAATAAGTAATATTTAATGAAGCTGTTGATGTGTGATCTCATAGAGACCAGCAATTAATAGTACCACACACAAATACACAACTCCAACTATATTTCATTAAAATACCAATAATATTTTCAATTTAATTTAAATAATGAAATCGAAGGTTCGAATACAATAAATTATACAGGGTGTGTCACATATCCAAGGAAGCATTAACAATAATATAGAATGTTCTCATAAATTCACGTTGTTAAAAGAACTTACTTCTTAAGTTGCTAAACGTCATAGCCAGAGATACGTGACGGTTTCAATTTTTTGTTTCACAAAATTGATGACAATGTATTTTACATCGACTGAACACCGTGTTTCATTAATAAGGAAACAGCAAATAAATGTAATCCAAAAATTCAATAGCATTTCATACAAGAGATACTATGCCACCATTTGGGGTTTACTGGAAACACCATTTGAAAATGTAAAATTATAAATTTGATTTATGTATTTATTTGGTTTATGTGTAAAACGCACCTGTATATCAGTGAACTTATTGAATTATACAATCCATCTCGTTCTGGTACCCGTTCTGCTAAGAAAGTACTCTTATTGGAACCCAAATCATCATTGTCTTGGGGGATCTTGCCTTCTAGGTTACTGCTCCATGCATATGGAACACCCTCCCAGATTACATCTACTGTTACCCTTTAATAGTGTTTCATTTAAATCACAACTTAAGACGCACTTTTTAAATTCCTTATGAACAGGATAAGGTTGTATATTTAACTGTTTATGCCACATGTTTGTCTAATTGTTCACTATGTCTATTTGATTGTATCTTTCTGTGTCTATGTTGTTTATTATTTTGCAATTACAGTTATTATTTTTACTAGCGGGACGCCCGTCCTTCGGACGGGCTCTCCCGCTAGGGAGTAGGGCCTACCAGATAGAACACCTACAAATGAAACAACACATAAGTGTTGGAAAATTTATAACGAAACACATAGGAATAGAACAATATTTAAAACATTTTTGTTTTAATTCAAAAGCCTTTCAAATTTCAATTAAAAGACCCAGGATCTTTGTCAGAAACAATTAAGGCACTGTCATCTGCATACTGAAGTAACGGACAATCAACACAGCTGGGCATATCGTTAACATAACAAAGGAATAAAATGAGGCCCAAAATGCTTCCTTGTGGAACACAACATGCCAGAGGCATGAAATGAGAGTCAGCGCCATTAACATTGACAATCTGAGATCTACAACTCAGATAAGACTCAAACCATTTTGTGGAGCTCGCACCCATAGCTATAAGCTTCTTACATAAGATATAATGGTGGACACTGTCAAATGCTTTTTGGATGTCAAGCAGCACCATACCAGTATACATACCAGCAATTAATTGATTTTTGATGATAATTATGGCTTATCGTTGTTGCTTGCTGGCAAATTTGGTACCAAATTGTGCCAAAAAGATTCATCTAAATGTCTATCTAGCCTGTTTGGTCACAAAATATTCGAACGTTACTCTATACATGCTATAGGACATGTGTATGACTTTCTTTTTTAAGTTCGTTACAGTTGATCGATTCAATGATTTGTTTCTATTTGACAAGTGTAGGGACTTCTGAATAGCTAATAAAGTGGTATTGGGTAAATTGGGGATGGATTTGATGATTTTATTTTTTCAATTTGGGATAGTCTATTACCTTTTAATCACAGAATAAAAATTATTCAGGGTCTATCCCCAGAGATTGAGTTTGTGCTTATTAGTGTTATTGTTAGTAGTATTATTATTGTTATTATTATTATTATTATTATTATTATTATTATTATTAATAATAGGATTATTATTATCATCATTATTATTATTAAAAGCCATACATAATGCTGAACTTATAGTTAAACCATGAAAGTTGTTAAACATACTGTACTGTTTTTTATCATTGAACAGAGTGGTGATCCATACGTCAGATATTGCACCATTGACACTTTCACTGAATTAATATGTCAGTAGCGATCATTTGAATAGACTACTGATTGCATGACGAGGTGTACAACTGTAAATATATTATACTTCTTTAATAGACCAGAATACGTTAAATGTTATTAATATGTAGGCTAATTATACAATCATAATAAAGAGTTTATGTTGAGACATGAACATAAACTTAAATGAAATACTTGTTTCCCTGTAACAATACGTTAAGTTAATACTTTATAATAGTGTGTATACTACGCAGAAAAACATCCTTTTATTCTAAACGTATCTGTAATAAGAAATGAATAAACAGTATCATGTTTGGCATACTTCCAAATGACCATACGTACAATATATCATGTGTCAAAATTCTGTTTTTCCGTGAAACGAGTTAAGGCGTTAAGTGTAATTAAACTATTTTAATTGGAATGAGTGCTGGTACTTTTAGATATGCAAGTATTTGTTTATATAATTCGATCACCCAATCATTCTATAAATCACGTTAATGACACAGGGCCTATCAATATTTTATAATCATTTATAACGAAGTGTCGACGCTCACTGATTTTGTTTTTGCCATTGAATCAGTACTCGTTGAGTCTTTATGATTCTGTTTCCGCGCAGATATATAAATGGCCAGTGTGTACAGATAAGGATTTAAAGATGAATTGATCGGCAATATGAACACAACTGACCAGACGTACATCTCAAGTGGAATGACAACAGCCCCGGTCTGTGATAATATACCCATTATTATAATTGGCATCCAGCAACAGAAATCAGTACCAACAATTAACGCCATCTTTGCGGCCATCTTGATTTCGTCATCCTGTTGTTTTGTGCGCCTGATATTTTTGGCAGATTGAGTGACTACAATGAAAATGACTATATAGCACATCAATACAGTGACAAAACAAACGAGATTGACGCCTAAGAATACGACAATAGAGAAATACCATGCGGGCTTCTGATCCTGAGGTACCGGTATATTAAATGTTTGTCCAGACAACTGACTTCCTAGATCACCTTGAATCAACGCGTAACTCGAAGGTCTTGTGATTAATGGGAGTCCAATGCAGACATCAGATAATCCGTAGAAATCAGAGTCTACATCAGCAACGATATTAGCGGCAAGACTAATGGTAATAATAGTAATCCATACTACAGCTACAGAAACACGTGCAGATGTTTTAGTAAGGCTCATTTGACTAAATGGAAACAGGACAGAAATGAAGCGGTCAACACTTAATACTGTAAGAAATCCAACGGATGCCTCACTCGATATCAACGAAATACAACCAGCTACTTTACACATTACGCTAGATTGCCATGCTTCTGAATATTCAAAATATCTATCACCATAATACACGTCAACACTGGCAATTATCAACATGTATATACCCATCCAAAAGTCCGACATTGCGAGATTCATCACAAGGAAAGACTGTACATATGCTTTTTCGTTTTTAATATTTTCTTGAAAACGCGCTACGACAACAAATGCATTGCCAATGACTGCGCTGAAACCAAGAATCCACATGCATATTCGTAAGAACGCGTTCTGCATGAGACTTCCGCAAGCAAACAATGGTGAGCGTGGTTGTAAAGTAATACAGTCGTCTATATGTGAGAAGTGACAGCAAAGACGATGGTCATCAACGTAACTGAAAAAAATGGAAGAAATACAAAACAAATGATTAACAAATTACACTGCAAATCCGAATGATATTATGTTTTCTATTCAGTGAAACTCATGATATGCTTTTGATATGGATTCGCCTATCCCTTTCATAAAAACACGTAATTGGTCAGAACACAAATAAAACATATCATTGGGCAGATGCGTTTTCTTTGTGTACTGATATGGTTTTTCTTTTTTTGTTCAGGTTATTGATATGTATTTATTAAAGAAATAATTCTTACGTTAAAAATATATCGCAAATCCTTCTGGTTTTCAGTGTACATTACAATTTACCACTGAGGTGATTGTACTATGTATGTTCGTCTGCACCATACATATCGGGTGAAATAGTCTAAAGCAGGGGTGGGCAACCTTTTTGAATGAATGGGCCAGATATAAGGAGTGATAAATTAACTGGGCCGCACCTAACCCAATTTTGTACCATTGTCCTGCTGTTGATTTCAAGCCTTTGATTCCGAAGACTTTCAAGCATGCAATAGGTGTGTGTGCTTAATAATCTATCTTCACAAAAACGTAATCTCAACTATGATACAGTACAGATGACATGACAGTGGCGTTATTCAAATTGGGGGGGGGTGGGCAATAATGAAAGTCAACCGACAAGATTGTTCTGAGTCAAGCAATGCGCGCGTTGCGAGCGAACATTGTCGACTTGACACTTATTTTTGGCACGATTGAGGTATATTTGGTATAATTTTATCTCTTAACAAGCTGTTACTAAAGAATATTGCAATTTGGGGACACATATGCGCGCGTAGCGCGCGAAAATTTTGCATCTGTGTACTTTTGACCATCATAATTCCATGACTTCTCTTGTCAAATGAACCGACAGTGCCAATCTCAACCGACACGACGTCAACATTGGGGAGGGGGCCCCCTCTGGTTATTCCACTGACCGATGACAATTAATGGGGAAAATAGACCTTTGCACGTTGAGAAACATCATTTGTGCCGATAAATGCTAAGCAGCTAGCTCGTTTTTTGTGATGTAAGATTTTTCTTTTTTTTCTTTTTTTTCTTGATACATCTCGCGGGCCGCAAAAAAACCACTGGCGGGCCGCATGCGGCCCGCGGGCCGTAGGTTGCCCACCCCTGGTCTAAAGGAAGTCATCATTCACTGTCTAATAATATTTTAAAAAGTATTATTTTTTAAGAAAATCCGTGCATCATGTTTATATTTAAATATTATTAACTACATATTTTTGTAATTGTCGTCTGACGATTGCCTTTTTGGCATAAAACTCAGAGTAACAACTCCATTTCAAGAAGGTCTTTACTTTTATTTATATATTATTAATTACGACAATTACATTTTAATTACATACTAATTTCCAGATGAAACACATATTTGTCATTTAATGTACTGATAATACTATTCCTCAATTATTTTAACATATTGTATTAGAAATGGATATTTATTTCGCATAAATGATGACAAAATGCAATAACCAAGTTTAACATTGTTAAAGCTTGTATAGCGCATCGTGGGATTAGACATTTCCATATCTGAAACGGTCTTGGTAAACTTTCCAATTATGGACATTTTGCCCGACTGAATAATATGGAATAGTTTTAATGATCAAATGATCAAAAGAAAAATAATGTACATATGTACATAACATCACTTACAATGTGCGCAGACTATCCAAACCTTTAAATGCTCCATTTTCTACGAACAAAGGAATTTTAGATTCTGTCCGTCGTGTTAAAGCTCTGAAATGAACATGCATACAATAAATAGTTCTTTCTTAATGAAACTTGAAATAAGTGGTCTCATAACACTAAATCCGGGGCGTGTTCGTCGGAATAAAACGGAATCAAAAGGTATTTAAATAATGTCATATGTTGTCCCAAGCCCCGACATATCTAATATATATATGTTATATATGTTAGGGGGAAATGCCCAAGTGTGGTCACATATCATTGATTTTTATATGGAGCCACAGTTAATGAAGAACATGTAGACCTTATTGAATCACCCTCGCATAACATAACCGTCGTAGTATGAGACACACCCGTCCACCCTGTACAGGGTGTCCCTAAAAAAGGGTGCACATGTTTGCGCAACTTGTTGATTATGAAATCCTATTGTTTGGTGTAATATGTTTATACACACGAAAGGGGAAACACCTAGCTTTCAGATGCCGTTTGTTTTATCTGATTTGGATTTGTCAATCCTGAGATTTACTCAAGCTACCCACAATCGACGTTGTGCCACTTTTACAGAAAGAATGATTTTGAGCATCAAAACGACAGTAACATTGGTCTATCCATGAGTATCAATCGTCTTGAAACATTGGGGTGGGCATTTGACCAGAATTGTTTAAAAGAGGCTGAGGAACAAAAATAATGTCCTTGGAATATGTGGTAAGGGATTTCTACGAGCAGTTATTCTGGGATCCCTCTGAAGTGCACACCGCACGTTATATTCAATGTCATAAAATGTGTTACTGTGTCCTGCCACTTTTCATATTTTAGTCTTCCAGAATGTTCTTTATTCATATTGGTGCTTGCACCATCTACCAAGTATTTCCAATACTCCTTTGTATAGATGTATTCCTAGATATGGTACGTGAGTGTTTGGAAAATGAATGGCAAACTCTCTGGGGACTTCTGCTTGACTTCTCGTATCATGATAGTTTAAGACCATGAACACCCTATTCTAATAAAAATTGAGGCCGCACCCAGCCATATGGACGTCTGTCTTGTTTTGAAAATGTAGGCCCAATAAACATTTTGTGAAACCTCGTCAAAAGGACTGGTTCGAATCATGTAACATCTTCATATTCACTTCTGCTTGGATACACACTACACAGGCACTCATTCTATTGTTCAAACCTATTCAATCTCAATACAAAAATGTTATTTTGCATAACACTGGTGAAGGGCAATCGTACAAGTGGAAGTTGTATCTTAGGAGTAAACCTTTGAAACTGTAAAGCGGCACAACATCGATTCTGGGTAGCTCTAGTTAATTGTCCATATCTCAGGATTGACAAATCCGAATCAGATGAAATAAGCAGCATCTGAAAGCCAGGTATTTAGTTGTTTAATATGTGTAAACATCTTACACAAAATATTAGAAATTCATGGTCAACAAGTTGAATAAACACGTGCACCCTTTTGTTAGGGACACCCGGTACAGTAAAGTATGGGTTGGTATAGGGCACCCATCTGTACACGCAACACTAGTTTCACGCTTCATTCCGTGTATGTCTATGGAGGTAAGACTATGGCTCCAGGGGACCATGACTCTTGTCACACCGCGGTGCACCGGTACAACACAAACTGTTGAAGCCGGCAATAATAACTGTTGATATTATCTTGAGTTATCATTTATGCAATTCAATTTTTAAAAATGAAGTCGGGTAATATCGCGCTTCTAAGGAAGAAATCACCTTAACATGCCCTGAGTCTAACAACCTTAAGTAATTATTACAGATTCCTCATGTATAATTTCGAGACACCTATAATATGATAATAGATATTTGCTGCCTACAACTATTTGTAGACGTAATGTTTCGCTAAATTATTAAATAATAGAATAAGTATAGACAATTAGCGTACAGTGTTTGAAGTTGTGACAACCCATCAAACGCTCCGTCGTTTACACTCTCCAAAGGTATATCCCATAATGACCTGTAATAAGCAATCAAAAATATATAATTAGATTTTAAAACAGAATTGACTGATTGCTGATGAACGCTTGATGAATATCTGCTTTGGGTGCTACCCCTCTAATAAGGGATCTGGCAAAAATAGCAGATATGTTGCCCTAACCTAAAAGATAAGAAGCGAACCAGTGGTCTATTTTTAACACCTCGACCATATCAAACCATGTCTGCCGCGGCAATTTATTGATCTGATCAGTGATAGAGCAATGACATGTCTGTAGTTAATATACCTTTAAAACAGGTAAATTCGTTTCCCTTTGTAATTCAATTTACGGTTTAAAACATATTCCAATTTAAAATTGCAACTGGCTCTTGTCAAAGTTGTGTTAATTCTAACTTCGTACTTCTAACTTCAACTGTTAATTCTAACTTCGTACTTCTAACTTCAACTGAGATGGGGCAGCCCACATTATGATAAGAGAAGAAGCAGTCTCTATATTGTGCTTATAATATTAAATCAGAGCTAATCCTGACAGCTTGATAATTTGTCCGACGTCGAACAATTAATATATACTATATTTGGGTTATAAGTAATAACAATACCGAAGCAGACCAGATCGCTGCCCATAGCAAACAATTAAAGCCAAATTAGTTGGCTAGGTGCTGAAAACCGCGTTTGATTTGGTTCAGTCATCACAGAAAAAGGAGCGATTACCTAATAGTTGTCGAGGAACACTTCCATTCAAATGAATTATAAAGTCTCTTCCGAAAGTGAATATAATGGTTGAATTAAAGGCTGCTCATAAGTCTAATCTGGAAGTTTAAGGCCGTGTGTTTTGAACTCGCCACCCTTACCGTTGCATGTCCAGATTTTCACATTTTACACCATCTGAGATTCGAACTAGCATATCGCAATAACTATTTGTTCTACCCAATATAAAGTATATATTTTCTAAACGGTAATCTCACAAGAAATCCAAATATGCTGTTGGAATTTAGATAAGACCTAATGGTAACATGTTGTGATTAAGAATGTTCAAAAAATATTGATTTTGTTTTTCTTCATATTTTGATTTAAGCTCAATAATAATTTGATACCTATCCCAATCATAATTTTACTGTGCATATTTAAGTTCCTCATACAATTACCCATCAGAACATAATAGTTGTTAATGGTAAACGTGTTGAAATATACTATATCGAGAAGTAAATGAGCACAAACCTTTAAATTTCATAATTATTAGAGTTTACAAGTATATTTTTTTGGTATGCACCCTATCCTGATTTAAATGGCATTTTTGAATTCCCCTATTTGAGAGCTTTCCAAAAATGTATAATTTTGCTATCATCGGTTAAATATTTCTTTTGTTATAGTCATGTATGTAAAACCGATGAACCAGGGCAAGTTCACTGTGTAGCGAATAGGGGAAAAGCCAAGGACAACGCAATCGATTCATGATTACAATTGTTGCACAATAGTTGTCACATTTGTTAAAACAGAATCTTATAGAATATAAAATAGAGTTATAGTAAATTGAACGTAGAATTGGGAACATTTTCTATATTGATCCCCATAGAGATTGCATACAGCGCCGCCGCCACCGCCGCCGCCGCCACCGCCACCACCCCTGACTTTCACAACATAATCAATCATATCTCAGCCAAACATTTATAGAAATACCTGATTTATTAACACAATGTAGCTAGATAAATAGACTTTCACATGACACCTCAACCATAGCTCTACCACATTTAGTTGTTGAGTTAATAGAGAGAGATGGACGATTCGTCACCAAAAATGCAACGCCACCACCCTTTTCGGGTGGTGAGTTCAAAACACATGGCCTTAATGAATACAACAGCGGGTGAAAATCCAACAATAGCAATCTTTATTGATTATAGGTCAATTAATGCGTATGTCTTGTTACGAGAGATATTAGAAAATCAATGTACGCCGCGCTGAGTGTTGATGCGAACAATGTCACGACCCCGAAGGCGGAGTGGCATTGTGAGCATATCAACACCCAGCGCTGAATTTCTCGAGAAACAAGACATACGCATGTATTGACCTAATTCATACACGACGATACTAATCACATTTTTATAGTTTTAACTTTATTTGAGTAATTTCAAACGAATAGAAAGCATATAAACAACTTTACTAATACCCGCAGCTAAAATCGGCGAACCCATGCTTCCTGCAAGAACGAATCAAAACAAAGCGCGCAATGCGCACTTGTAAGGCGGGAAACGCGGAGTGCATTTTGGGTTTGAGTAAAGATCTAACATTCCCGCGTCCTAAATAATCAGGATAAATGAAGTACTTCAGCATTAGCATGATGGTTGGTCAGTAATATTCAGCCCACGATTATGGTGTAAAAAACTTGGTTAACAACTGGCATATTATTTAGAACAAAAGAAAAAAGAGAACAAGAAAGAAATGTAATCAATGTTATCTATGAGAGTATTAAAGGTATATGTTCCGATCACTTTTTGGGGGCTATGATTTTTGTTTCACATCAAGATGTTTTGATATCAGAAGAGTCCCCATATTTTTGTCATTATGTCTGTAAAATCTTAGGGGCCAGAAATATTCGATTTGGAAATTATAGGCTAAAATGTGGTGAATTACTGCCAAAGGTAGTTAACCACCAACCAGTTTGTGTACTAATCAATGGGCAAATGTCTTTTGACCTTGTGTTTTTAAAAATAGAACCATTGGAGTTATGCAACTCAAACTTTGGAATGCTACAATTTTAAGGATGACCTTTCATGTAAAATAGAAAACATCAAGTTGAAAATCGGGCCAGCAATCGGAACATCTACCTTTAAGTATTATTTCATTTCTTGTCTGTGTTGTCTGAATCACTCATTATGAGCAAACTTGGATGGAAGTGTTCTTTGACTACTTTTACACAAACGATCGTTTCTCCGTGATTACTGAACCGAATCAAAGGCGGTGTTCTGCAAATTATAGCCAACTAATTTGCCTTTATGTTTGCGTTTGAATTGTTCTATAATTTGAGACACTTGATGGGCGCTTTTTTATCCCTTTAGGTATATAATTTGTCTCACGAAAATAATAAATCACATAATGATAATAATAATAATACCGTGTTTATATAGCGCCTTACAAATAACACAAAGCGCTTTACATGAAAAATATCATAGAACGGAATGGGCATCATATACATTAGTTTAACGGGTTTCAGCATTAAAGGTAGCATTTATATTTTTCTATCTGTGTTTGATTGTAACCGAGTAATATACCTCGGAGTCAAAAAGGTCGAAAATATTTAAAAACACATTTACATGGGCATAGTTTCACTTTGAAATCACATGATATCGTTAAAATATCAGAGTGAGCACCTGTTGATATCCTCAAATAACGGCGCATCCATATTCAACACAAGACAAAAACACAATTGTCATCAGGTTATATTTATTACAATAGTGGATAAACGATTATTGTCAGTCAATGACAGTCGCTATATGAAGAGGGTAGCTTAGTTTTATGTCAGGGAATGTAATTGATGGTGTCCCTGTTGTTAACGCGGGTATAGGAAAATACATATTATATATAACGCGTTTAGGTCACCGTATGCAATACAAGATGAATGCTTATTCGGATTATTATTTTATTAGTTAGATAAAATTGTAGATACTATCGAGAGATTCAATATGATTCTATCGCCCAGATAAAACTACAAACATCACGACGATGGACTTACAGGCCCTCAAGATGTTTAAGATCGTCAAATGTCCCTCCAATAAGCTCGTTGATATCATTGGAAGAAAAGTCCCTATAAATGAAGAGGGAAAAAGAGAAAAGTTATCTTGAAATAATCAAACTGTTATATACAATATTTCAATTTACCTGTATTACGTCGAATTGAATATTACGTCGAATTGAATACTTGATTGGGAACTAGAATTACATGCCGAAACTGGAAGACCATTATTGCTTTCTTGATCCATGGGTAAAAAAACCAGTAAAGCCTATTAAATAATTCCACTCTCTTAGAATTTGTACGTTTGGCGAATGCTTCCACATCAAATAGGGCTCTATTTCGTTTCTGAGCAATAACTTTACTGGTTATCAAACAAAACAAAATCCGAGATTTTTGTTGTATGTTCAAATCGAAGTAAATTTGATTTTAATAACAATGTAATGCGGAGCTTTCTTATTCTCTTTATACAGGTAAGTGACCTTAACCTAATGCTATGTAGTGGTTTATGATCAAATTTACAAAGAGATGTCTTACCTACACGTAAGCGATCATAAACTGATACTATGTTGTGGTTTAGGTACAAATTGACAAAGAGATGTAAGCGATCATAACCTAATACTATGTAGTGGTTTAGGGTCAAATTGACAAAGAGATGTAAGCGATCATAACCTAATACTATGTAGTGGTTTAGGATAAAATTGACAAAGAGATGTAAGCGATCATAACCTAATACTATGTAGTGGTTTAGGGTCAAATTGACAAAGAGATGTAAGCGATCATAACCTAATACTATGTAGTGGTTTAGGATCAAATTGACAAATAGATGTAAGCGATCATAACCTTATACTATGTAGTGGTTTAGAATCAAATTGACAAAGAGATGTAAGCGATCATAACCTTATACTATGTAGTGGTTTAGGAACAAATTGACAATGAAATGTAAGCGATCATAACCTAATACTATGTAGTGGTTTAGGATCAAATTGACAAATAGATGTAAGCGATCATAACCTTATACTATGTAGTGGTTTAGAATCAAATTGACAAAGAGATGTAAGCGATCATAACCTAATACTATGTAGTGGTTTAGGATAAAATTGACAAAGAGATGTAAGCGATCATAACCTAATACTATGTAGTGGTTTAGAATCAAATTGACAAAGAGATGTAAATGATCATAATCTAATACTATGTAGTGGTTTAGGATAAAATTGACAAAGAGATGTAAGCGATCATAACCTAATACTATGTAGTGGTTTAGGGTCAAATTGACAAAGAGATGTAAGCGATCATAACCTAATACTATGTAGTGGTTTAGGATCAAATTGACAAATAGATGTAAGCGATCATAACCTTATACTATGTAGTGGTTTAGAATCAAATTGACAAAGAGATGTAAGCGATCATAACCTTATACTATGTAGTGGTTTAGGAACAAATTGACAATGAAATGTAAGCGATCATAACCTAATACTATGTAGTGGTTTAGGATCAAATTGACAAATAGATGTAAGCGATCATAACCTTATACTATGTAGTGGTTTAGAATCAAATTGACAAAGAGATGTAAGCGATCATAACCTAATACTATGTAGTGGTTTAGGATAAAATTGACAAAGAGATGTAAGTGATCATAACCTAATACTATGTAGTGGTTTAGGATCATATTGACAAAGAGATGTAAGTGATCATGTTGTTGTTGTTGTATAGCTTCCTTATTATGTTCTTATATTTTTTCATACATGTATGTTATGCGCCTCGGGGTTGTGTTCACAACGTGAGGCGCATTATAAATACCCTTTTATTATTATTATTATTATAACCTAATATTATGTAGTGGTTTAGGATCATATTGACAAAGAGATGTAAGCGATCATAACCTAATACTATGTAGCGGTTTAGAATCAAATTGACAAAGAGATGTAAGTGATCATAACCTAATACTATGTTGTGGTTTAGGATCAAATTGACAAACATATTGTCGCTGTTCTGACATACCGGCACATGTGCCATTTTGGGTAAAATGAGTTCAGATGCATTTTATGATCTACAAATGAAGCTCTTTATTCTCCCAAAAAATTGAGACAAAAAGGTAATTAATTAATGAGATACCGCACTAATTAGTGTGATATGCCAGGGTTTGAACATAATACCGGCATGAAAACCTCATTTTGTATTCTGACATACCGGCACATCACAATATTCTGCCATAGACCACCGTGTAACTGCAGTTCTGATATACCGCATATCACTGTATCACCGTTCTGACATACCGGCACATGACTTTATGACATAATTACTCCTAATTAATAATTGCAATTTGTTGTTGTAACATGCTTATAACACACATAAGTATATCTATTAGTGTTCTTTGACAATGATAGTGACATTTGATGTAAATGCTCTCTAACAACTCTTTAAAAATTGGAAAATTTTCAAACACGATTTTCTCAAAACGCTGTTTTTCGTGATGTACCGGTATGTCAGAACAGCGACGATATGTAAGCGATCATAACATAATACTATAGTGGTTAAGGATCAAATTGACAAAGATATGTGAGCGATCATAACCTATATACTGTAGTGGTTTAGGATCAAATTGACAAAGAGATGTCTTACGTACAGCCATGTAAGGTTAGTAAGTCCAGCAAATGTCCGAGGAAGTATTTCGAGTATATGATTATCCTTCAGTGACCTGTAAGTGAAATTTCAAAGTACGAATAATAGTGAACAGGTACAAGTTTTAACTTAAAAGTGTGCAATCTGTGGATTCAATGATAGTACTTACAATATTCTGAGGTTGATGAATTTTTTAAAGATCCCCGGTTCAAAATATGAGATGTTACTCCCAGACAGATCCCTGTCGAAACAAAGAAGTACATGATAATGGAGGGTTATATGAGATGTCACTCCCAGACAGATCCCTGTCGAAACAAAGAAGTACATGATAATGGAGGGTTATATGAGATGTTACTCCCAGACAGATCCCTGTCGAAACAAAGAAGTACATGATAATGGAGGCTTACTTTCACCACGATAACGGATATGTATTGGATTTACTCGTCCATTTTTATGAAAAGCGATGTTTAAGCTTCAATGTAACACCTACCTATATACACTCGTCAAAAGAAGTTCCTTGACATTCATTGAAGTTCAAATATTTCACATAAATATTTAATATAAATTAAACAATTGCATGTCAAAATAAGCAGACAATAATTCTCTATCATGTCTGTATGAAATTAAGATGTACGCATTCATGCATGGCTGAGCACATTCATTAAGCAATGGTAAGGTGCGTAAAAGAAAATTGCAAGAAATGAGCATTTACAGTCATTTGAATGGAGGGATTATCCAATGTTTTGCAATCTTCTTGCCATTGTCAAGTGAATGGGATCTGCCATGCATGAGTGATCATGTCTAAATTCCATGTTAAGCTGTTAGAGGATTACTTTCTGCTTATTTTGATATACAATTATATATATTCTATTAAATATTAATTTAATTTAAGTGTCCAAGAACTTCTTTTGCCGAGTGTATATTGGTAAAGAAGGATGAATAGATTGTCTTCGTGTGCGGGGGTTAACTGCGTTTTCAATCTTGTTTTGAATTATTTGACATAATGTAAACCTTATGTAAGTGCAATTAATGTAATGTACTTGTATGTTGTTCAGCACGGAGATGGACGGTTTCATTTCATTAATTCTTCTAGCTATTTCCATCTGGTTTCATATGTTTCTGATTCTGCTTCGATGATCTTATTAGTATTGATTTGCTATGCAATTTCTAAACGTCAATATCAATTTATTTGAAATTATTTGAGTAATGCTTAGAAGAGACGATTCGATCGACTTTTGACTTATAGACTGGAAAAGAAGGAATTAAACCATAAGCGCCGTAAAACATATACTTGCACACGCAATACAATAATGCTTGGGTCAATATGGCATAGTCCATATAGCATCGAATACATATTGCACAGAAACCTGTAGGTGACAGTGCTCTATATAGCATGAAACATACGAACTAATTGTCCAGTGCAGCCTTAGGGACATTTTAATTACTTTTGATGACTTTGCAGTTTATGAAAGCATGTTCATAATTCGTGTAAACTTACAGAGCAAATGTTGTTTTTGCCATGAAATCGAGCGTGATAGAATCCCATGAATGTTTGCATCGTACAAACAGGTTCGTCCCTTCGTAAAAGCAATCACATTCATCTGGGCATTTCTTGATGTCTGAAAATATTTCCAAAACATCCGCACAATTATATCTTTATACGATAACGTGTCAAATAAAGTCAAATTCTACACCGAGAAGACGAAAGATAAACTAGTATGACTAGGTGGATACGGGAATCCATCTGGATGAGAAGAAGAGGTGAAATAGCCATGAACAATGATGGGGGCGGGGCTTATCAACTTAGTCATGCATACGATCAGCTGATCCAGAAATATTCTAGAAACACCGGAAGTAATCTTGGATCAAAAACATCATCATTCCTGAAGAAACAACCAGAGAAGTCGGTTGTGAAACGTCGATAAACAGTGAGTAAATCTAGGATTTGTTAAAAAGAAAATTTCATTTGTTTTCATCGTAAATCTCAATCCTGATGAACTTATTCAAACATTCTTCTCAAGGCACCAGTTTTCAAATACTTTAGCCAACAGATGCCCCTGATCTGCATTGTCGAAACAATGCAGGGAAAGAGCAATAGTATATCACTTACTACCAATATACAGCTGGGTCAAACTCGCTAGTCGTAAGGGTCGCTAGTCATAAGGTTCATTATTCATAATCTGCCCTAACCCTAACCCTAAACCCTAAACCCCCAACCCTAAACCCTTACCCTAACCCTACCTTATGACTATAGCGGTCCTTATGACTAGCGGGTAGACCCCATATTATAGCTAAGATTCAGAACTACAATATTGATACATTTCGTTGGGCTGACATTCTTGTTATTGAAGTTATTATGGAGGAGGTAGAACTTAATGAATGACCGTCGTAAAAGACTTGATTTGGATATTCCGGGATATTTTCCAAAGAATCAAATCCCCTTGAGGCCAAATTTAAATTGTAGCTGCAATTTCAATCTACGTAGATACCTTAACCCAAGGGCGTCCCCAGAGGGGGGGGGGGGTTGTGTCGGCATATATGTTATGTTAACACAAATCAAATCAAAAATGAACAAAGGCAATGTAGGCATATGAATTTGTAGGCACTGTGAACGAGCCCATTTTTATGAGATTTTGTGTCGGCGCACATGAACAGCCTAGGCCCAAGTCTTTGTTTTGCTCATTGTCAAGACACACACAAAAATTGTGTCGGAATAGTATAGGCCTAGGCTAAAATGTAGGCATAACGGGCAATGTGTGGGACCTTTAATAATACTAACTATAGGCCTATTTCATTGTCGTTGTCAATGCAAACCCAAGTCAATAATGTCGCCAATGGCCAATCATGTTGGCACATAGGTTACGAAATATTAAATAATTCGCCTATAATTATGTACATGTAAGTTGATGTAGGCCAATTGCTCTCATTGTACTGATTGTAGACGCTGCAAGCTCACTATCAGTCTATCGCAAAAGTAAGTCCAACTCCAACGTTTAGGTGTCAATGCAAAGTAAGAACTTATAAGTAGACTCTGTCCTAACTTCGACTTGAACAATGCAAATTATCATTATAATTAAGACAATAAGCACAACTGTCGTTATTTGCGTGAGACCAGGATTTACAGTGTGTGCACCAGGGGCACAATCGATATCTCACGTAATGGTATAGGTCTATGTCGTTGTCGGACATACAGGCTGTAGGCCTATCATGCCTATACTGAACATTTGACCATGTTTTGTTAGCATTATTCAACAAAAACAAGATGGTTTCAGGAAAGTGTTCCATGACCATTTTAGTTTAAAAACTCAAAATCTTTGTGAGGTTCGCGCGCATTCTTTCTACAGGTTCCAACATTATAATGGATCTCGAACCAAACCAAATATTATGGGGGACGTTAAAAATGTCATACTGGACCCTTTTAGTTTTAGAAATGCCAAATGTTGCGCGCTTCGCGCATATTAGTTTCAATGTTTCATTATTCAAGCTGAACAAGATGGCTTCAGGAACGTTTTCCATGACCATTTTAGCTTAAAAACTAAAAATCTTTTTGCGCTTTGCACGCATTCTTTCTACAGGCATCAACATTATAAATGTCTCGAACCAAACAGAATATTATATGGGTGACGTTAAAAACGTTATACTGGACCCTTTAAGTATTAGAAATGCAAAATTTTGCTCGCTTCGCGCGTATTAGTTTCAATGTTTCATTATTTAAGCTTAATTTATAGTATCTGAAGGCTTCCAACCAGTTTTCAATGACCATTTTAATTTGAGTTCAAAACATGAAAAAATTTTGCGCGCTAGGTTTTAACATTATAATGGCCCTCAATCCATACGATTTGGATCAGGACTTGATATGTGTAACTATGCAATATCAAACCGTCAAAAACGTCATACTTGACTATTTAAGTTAGAAATTCCAATTTTTGCGCGCTTCAAGAAAGCTTCAGGACAGTTTTCCATGACCATTTTAGTTCAAAAACTGAAATTTTGCGCGCTCAGGCCGCATCAGTGGCGTAACCAGCGGGGGGCAGCCCCCCACTTTGAACCCTTGCCCCCCAAATGAATCATGGAATAATGATGGTACAAAGTAACAGATGAAAAATTTTCGCGCGCTACGCGCGCATGTCTTCCCAAAATGCAATATTCTATGGTACAAGCTTGTTTAGAGCCGAAATAAAGCTCAATCGTACAAAAGGTAGGCGTAAAGTCGAAAATTTTCGCGCGCTAAGCGCGCATTTATTGACACTCGAATGAAGCCCACCCATTAGGAGCCCCATCCATTTCAAGTCACTGCCCCTTATTGCCCCACACCCCAAAATGAAAAAGTCTAGTTACGCCACTGGCGCGCATATTTTCTGCAGCTTTTTGCGCCCTTTGTATTGGTTTCAACGTTTCAATATTTAAGATAAACAAGATGGCTTGAGGATGTGTGCCCCCTATTAAAACAGTCCTGGATACGCCCTTGGCTCCCCCAGAACTATTCAATCTTTATTTTATTTAACATTTCAATTATCATTATCAAATTAGTGTCCCCCGACCATGTCTGAAAACTGATTGACGGTTCTGACCATACAGTCCATACTAAAATATGCGTATATGAATTCCGGCGAGCGAAGCGAGCCGAAATTTTTTTCTTGTCGGCACAAATGGCTCTGTCGGCAATTGATGACCTTTACACCCCCCCCCCCCCCCCCCCCCCCAATGAAAAGGGTCTGGGGACGCCCTTGCCTTAACCAATTTAACATCTGCACTATCGCGTGATGTAAAATATGTATGCACGGAGTTCATACCGTAGTAGACTGACGTTCGTTCGCCATTATACCAATGTAAAGTAATCTAATTGTGTGTTACTTAATTCCGTGAACGATATTTTAGTGTAATGTTTGCAAGAATAATTATATCTGCATTCAAACAACAAGGCAAACAAAGAGGGCAGTGTATTTAAAAAAGATTCATGATTTACTATTTACATTAACGCATAGATTTAAGTTTTTTGTTTTGTTTTTTAAGGTTTCACTTACCACATCCTATTTCGTCGTCGCCTCTTACGCAGTCGACGCGGCCATCACATACTGCGTCCATTACCACACATTTACCAATATCTAAGAGACTAATCCGTTGGCATGGATACGACCCAGGGCAGGATATACTCTCTTGAAAATATATAACAAGAATTACGTCGTTAAGTGTCTACTAGTAACCCGGGTGAAGTAAGCATAGTTTAGTTCTTATCAATCACTAGTCACTATCAGTGTGACTGTGAGCACACTAATTTCTAATATCAAGTCTTGTTACAGTGATACCTACAGATGCATCCATAAAACTAATAGTGGGAAGGATACGATGTGTTTGTAGAAATTTGTATTTGCACAGATTCAGAAAACAAATATTCAAAAACCTCTGTAGGAGAGAGCTCATTTCTATGAACGTTTGATAAAGTCGTTAAGAGTTTCACATCGGGTTAGTTCCTGGACGAATCACTCATTTAACTTTGATTTGCATAACTCTCTGTAACCAGACATTTTAAGCGGAACAGATTACGTAAGTGATCATGGTGATAAGGATTACAAAAATAGTTTGCTATGTGTAACATGTATGGAAAGGTCACCCAAAGGTTAAGTGGGTCATATTCTCTGCAACGTCAGATATAAACAAGGTTATATCAATTCAAATTGATCGGGTCATTCCAAAAATATATACTTTAAAACTATTTGAACAGCCAGTGTCGAAATAATCACATGTTTCGGCCTAGATCATGATTAATAATCATTAATTATAGTGGAATAAGTACTGAAGTGGATTGCAAGGCATTTGTATAATTGATACAACATTGTAATTTGCCATGAAAGATCCTCTTTGAAATAAGACTTAAATACTAACACGTTTCTCGTAGCATGTGTAAAATTTCAAAACGTTCTCGAAAAAGTATTTTGTGATTTAGTACAACTTCCACTACAGTCTTTTGTGCTTGTTTGTAACAGTTTTATTACCACACTCTAGTTCATCGGTGTTGTCTATGCAATCGTTGAATCCATCGCATCCAGCTGATGTTTGTACACAGAATCCATTGCCACACACAGGACCGATGTCTTCACATAACTCCTCTGAAATATTTAAATGAGTTCAGTTTAAATTGAAACCCACAAAAATAACATTTATCAAAATTGTGGTGTGTTTTTAGAAATCAATAATCGAGATCGAGTTACATTTTAGTAATAATTGCAAACATTTCTGAACCAATTATTAAACGATAGGCGTACAAAAATTAATGCATCTTCACATGCAGAACTTTCACAAAGTCGTTGTGTCAATAGAATATCAAACTGTAAAGGTAATATCACAGTCCTGATCACAGTGGAATTTAGTGGAATAATTTCAATTTTTCTTACCGATATCCGGGTGAGACCAGCTTACTACGAGGGTCATTCAATAAGTTCTACCTCCTACCTCATAACTTTGCTATTATATAAGCCAGTCGTATGAAATATTCCACAATTGTAGCTTTGAATCTCAGATACAAATTCATAGCAAATTGGACTGAGTACTGTTTGTACTTTTCTGGAGATGCTGTGAATACCAATGGTCCATTGAGTGCGACGGAAACGGATAACAAATAGCCAAATGTCTCCCAAGTGCTATTCATTTGGACAATTCTAAGAGTCAAAACGTACCTATAGGTCAATTAAAACCGTTCCAAATTACAGATATCTCTTAAACAGACTGTAAAAAATAAAAGTCACTGATTTTCTTGGAGAAAAATGCCCTCTTATTAGCCAGAACCAGACCATGACAGCCTTTAGTTTTAACCCTACTCCAGCGAACCACTGCAAAAGTCATATTTGCTTTTCATAAGAACTAGGGGATCTTCAATATACAGGACTAAATGAATGGCTAACAAGTATATCTATGTGATAATTTTCTATCAATGACTACCTAATTGACTATTATCAAGGTTACATATAAGTAAAACTCATACAACGACTATCATGTTAAGATTTAACATTCGAGGCATCACTGTGGCTTGACTTGTAACAACGAACATTTGAACGAATTGCAGTATTCCAGTATGCTAAGGCGTAGCAATACATTCAAGTTGATATTATACTATTTGCAAGCCTACAAAGGTTAATATTGCCAACCATCGAATCTATACGTGATAATACAGAATTATACTCAGAAATCATCCATTGTTTTCTATTTTCAGTATTTAAATCGCACTGTTAAATCTAGTCATACAATACTGAGAGAAAACCTAAAAAACATATATTTATCGTTAGTGTAATTTTCCGTGTCCGTTGTCCAAAATCTCTCACTGACTTTGACTGCATCATAACCAAAGTAAAACAGATATCAGTTATCATTTACTATATATGTGTAGCTATGATTCAGAGCTATAATCATGGCAAATGTCGTGACATTCATATTAGCGATGTTATGAGTGAGGAAGTAGAACTTATTGAATGACCCTCGTAATAACGCTCCTCAACATAACGTGTTCATCATCAATTAATATCATAGTGTGAGGTGTTTGGGAAGGTTCATGTTAATGACAGTAACCTGAAAGATGCTGAATCTACCACTCAAATACATGGACTCAAATACATGTTTACATTCCCCGATCAAAATCAAATGAGAACGAAATAAAATAATTATACTCCTTTAATCGAGTGGGTATGGTAATGACTACAGAATCAATAAAAGCAGTCAATTACTGACATCCCAGCCACATCATTATACAAACGTATTGGATTCCATCGATATATCTAATTTTTTTAATCTTTTAAACACGCGGTAAACACACTTGATAAAGAACAAATGAAAGCAAAATAGTCAAATGAGAAAAGAATGTTATATTCACCTGATGTAATATCCTCAATATTTTGACTTAATTTCAACGCAAACCCTGAACGAGATCCTGTGCTATCAGATTTGAATGCCATCCACATATTTCCATGATTAAACAATAACATTTTCAGTTTAGTAATCCCGGTAAGACTGGCAACACTGGACAAATGACCTACTATTTCGTCATTATATCCAATATCAAGAAAATCGTAACCTCTTTCCAGGTCAAAATCAAGTAACTCCACGATAATTCCCAAGTCTCCAACTTCTATAAGCCAATGGCAGTTAATACCATTAGCATAATCAGATGGGTAATTACTGGAGGTGAGATTGTATTCCGTGAAATCTTCAAGCAGGATATTGCTCACTCCACAGTCACCTACAGAACAACATATGAAGTAAGAGAATCTTATAAGTGTGGTTTCCTGAAAAGGTTCATCAGGTTTGATATACGCGTACATCAACGTATTGATAATTATTTGTATTAATCGTGTGTATATTTTTACAACACGTGCTGAAATGTAGTATTTATAAAAGAATTGTTAGCAATCAGTATCAGTAGATTGCCAAACACGTGACATTTCCCCCTAGTCCCTGTGCAGTGTTCTGCCCTGCTTTCTAATCATAATTTCGTCCACACAAAAGTTAGTGGTTTTATTCCCTGTGGACTAGATAAGAAAAATCTCATTAATCAGTTAAGTGTGCGTGTCTAAACCAAATTGTATAGTGATACTTAGATTCTTCATTGCATTACAAAAGTTAAATATTACAGAACTTGCCACAATTGTCCTGGTCATCTCCTGCCGGGCATAAAGCTCTACCACTACATCTCACACTTTCTGGAATACATATATCTGCCAACGCATAGTCACAGACAAAGTCGCATGAGCCTGGAAAAAACCCATATCAGACTCAGTGAAGAATCTTTAACTTAAATTCCAAAAAGATATAACAATCATGAGAAAAATGTAATAACTAGTGTACACTTACATAATAAAGTGTCATAATACTGATATAGTCTTGCAGAAAACTCTTTGGGATATGCTAGGACATGCACATTTTGTACACTTACTTGTGTCACAAAACTGTTGTAGTCTTGCAGAAAACGTTTACGGATATGCTAGGCTATGCTAATTTTGTATAATTACTTGTGTCATAATACTGATTTAGCCTTGTAGAAGACCTTTTGGGAAATACTAGGACATGCACATTGTGTACACTTACTTGTGTCATAATACTGCTGTAGTCTCGCTAAAAACCTTTAGGAATATGCTAGGCCATGCTCATTTTTGTGCACTTACTTGTGTCATAATACTGACGTAGTCTTGCAGAAGACCTTTTAGGATATGCTAGGACACGCACATTTTTTACACTTACTTGTGTCATAATACTGCTGTAGTCTGGCAGAATTTTTTTTAGGATATGCTAGGCCATGCACTTTCGACCTTTGTGAGACTCTAGGCGGCACACCCAAAACATAGTTGAGTGCCCCTATGCACATTATGTGTACACTTACTTGTGTCATAATACTGCTGTAGTCTTACAGAACACCTTTTGGGATATGCTAGGACACGCATATTTTTGTACACTTACTTGTGTCATAATACTGCTGTAGTCTTGCAGAAAACTTTTTGGGATATGCTAGGCCATGTATATTTTGGAGAGATACAAATATTCCTTGATTTCGATAGGACACATACGACGGAGCAACTGTTGTAGATGACATTATATAATGCAGATGTGGATGAGGAGGGTATAGCTTTAATGTGTTAATTGGACCAATCGCGATAGATCCATCACCTTCAAGCCAAAGGTCATCGAAATAAACAACAATGATGTCGGAGTCTGTGGCTGATATTAGCCAAAGACAGAGCACATTAGGTTCAAATAAATGCGGATAATTAGGCGATAGCAGAAGTTGTGTGACATTGGCAACCAGAGATATTTCACTTGATCCACACGGAACTAGAACAAAAAAGAAGATGATAATATGACATGACAAAACGATACCACATCACTAGATTATATTAACCATACTTGCGCATTATTGTCATTTTTCGGTGGGCCGGCGAAGGACAGTGCTCAACGAAATTATATATCTGTCAACCTCAATCGGTAAGATGAATATCACCCATTACCCTGTTTCGTCCTACGACACCGTGACATCACCCATTACACTGTTCCGCCCTACGACACAGTGATATCCTATTCACGCTAGCGTTAAGACAGAGACCCTATAACTATGGGACAAGTATCTCGGAGGCAAAGTCCCCCGTTTACTATGCTTAAATTGACGGATGATGAACTTAAAGGGGGGCGCACTATCATGGTCGTAACAAACCAGACGACCTAAGACACGGTGGATTTTATCGGCTCAAAACATGATTTGTGGCACAGAAATAGTACATCAATGGTCAAAAAAAGCTGATTGTGATTTAGAGTAAAACTTATTTGCTTTGATGATAGCAGAATTTAGTTCTTATATGACACGAAACATTCAGAATTGGTTATTTGAAATTAATTTGTACGTGGAACAAAATACGAATTTTAAATTGTGGATGGCTACGTCTGACAGTGACAGAGGCGGGGCGTATCGTTATTTGCATTTTATGAATATTGTAATCAGATCAGTTGGGAAGGACGCTGGATCGCGACGATCACATCGTGTGAGGTCATGAATAGTCATGAATGAATATTCATCAACAACGAATGATTGACAGTTTACGCTTAACTTCCAGATATGAACTTATAGAGTGCGCTATACTGTGAAACAAAATCTCAACAATGGGCAGATAGGGTGTTACATCACCCTGGTTAAGACCACACGCTGACGCAGATGTATTATCCCTTTGACATGTTTGAGCAGGGGTTTTGATGAGGCTCGTGAGGCTCCGATCAAGTTCAAAGATATTGTGATCATTGTTTATTGTTTACAAATATCATGGTTCTCTTTGGTTCAATGTTAATAGTGACTGTCACATTAAATGGTATCGATATACTTTAAATTGCGCACAATACGATTATTACCATAGAATAGGGATGCATTGGTCCTTTGAGTGGCACAACATTTAGTACAATCATTCAATTACTTAAATGATATAATAACAGTCGTAGATATATAAATGTTACCATCATGAAACTGCATACTTTTAATATGTTGACTTACAACAATTCAATTCATCAAATGCATCTGGACATGCTCTTGAACCATCACATACGTGTTCAGGGTTATAACAATGATCTTTCGTCGGGCAGGCATAAGCTCCAGCTGGACAGATTCCTACAGAAAGATAGAAAGACGTAGCTGGTATTGTAATAAAGACATATGGAGTAATATATTATGCATTCTTTTTACAATTTCGAATATATTTTGTAATGAGTTTCATACATTTTAGAGATAAGAATAATGATATAATGTATCAAATATTTACCACAACCACGTTCGTCTTCTCTATCAGGACAATCAATTATTCCTCCATTACATACACTGGATTGATCAACACATTTTAATCCCGATGGACACTCGTATTCAGTCTGTACACAAACTGTAAAATATTTATGAATACATTTTTTAAATATTTGATAAATGTCCATGTGATAATGATATTAAAGAACCATACAAGTATTTGGTTTATGGTTTAAGATTCAGATCATCAAAAGCAATTTATCAATTCAGAAAGCACGGACACGAACATGCTACCAGGACATTACATTTTGCAACAAACTCCCGATCTTAATACATATGTGTGTTTGATGAAATTAACAGAGTAAGTAGGAAACGGGTTCCCCATTATATCGCAGGCTTTAGATTTGGACTGCAATGTTGTTCTTGTATTTTATTATTTTTTCAAACACGGTATATATCTTTCTGAGACACCCTGTAGGCCTACACGATAGCAGAATTTAAAGGTATCGATACAAAACTCTACAAATATACGATATTTACTTTGTTTCTATTCTATCTCAGTCAAATAAATAGTGTCATATATTTACCCAATTGTGTGAAAGACTGAGCAGAAAATTCAAATTTAGCTTGATTTAACATGTCAACCACAGCTGTTGTAATCCAAATGTACGGTCCATCTGATATAAGTGTCTCATGCATAGCATATCCACTACGTTTCATAATTCGTGTAGACGAATTTCCAGGATTATCACCATTCCCAATAGAATATACGTTGGAACCTTCAAATATAAACTCCGTAAATGTAATTTGTATTCTACGTGAAGCGTCATTAACACTTATGAACCATACGCAATCTTTGCCTGGTGATGTTCCAAATAGGTCAATGGAATTAAATGACGCCACGGATATCTCAGTCAGGAATATATTTTCACTGCCACAAAATTCTGAAGAAAATATCATGGAAAAAGCTATTGTTATTACATTTATTTCACAACAGGTCCCACTTTTGTTTTAAATGAAGGCATAGATCCTACTTAACCTCAACTACAAAACAATAACATACCGCATCCAAGCTCATCGGAATAGTCCTCACACTGCGCATGGCCGTCACAGACCTGTTCCAATGGCACACAGGTACTTCTCGAAAAACATAAAAATTCGTCTTCCTTACACGATTCTGAAAACAGGGGGGAAAGTGTACTTTAGGTCCCAGATACGGGTATACCAGTATCGTTCAATACTGGCATGATGTTACTGTTCCAGTATCGGCCGATACTGGAACACCAACTTGTGTTCCAGTATCAAGCGATACTGGGACGTTTATATGTTACAGTATCGGGCGATACTGATACACATGCTACCAGTAGCGAGTTGTCTTAGTATTGAACGATACTGCACTGGTACTTAATTGTGTTCCAGTATCGCCCGATACTGGAACATGCTACCAGTAGCGAGTTGTCTTAGTATTGAACGATACTGCACTGGTACTTAATTGTGTTCCAGTATCGCCCGATACTGGAACATTTTATATGCGCCAGTATCGTCCGATACGGGAACACCGACTTTGTACCAGTATCAACGAATTATGGGTGTTCCAATATCGGACGATACTAGTACAGTCCAGAATCTGGGACCTAAAGTACACTTTTCCAAAACATATATCAACAGCAGGATGTTTCAACAACTTGGTTCAAAATACATGTGCATGCAAAGACTATCGAATATTGTACGAAAGTACTTGTCTGAAGCGTTCATATCAGGCTATGATTAAGCTGGATAACGGATTTTAAATGCAAGTGTTGTATCAACTTTTAGTCTTTGGCTGTTTCTCATCGATTCAAAGCCATAGTTAGTCCATGGAACATGTTAAGAGCAAATACAACAACGAAACTATAATTATTGTTAAAGGACAGTTTAAAACAGACTGACTTACCTATTTTACCACGTTCTTTGAACATTAATACATAGCCAATTCCGATATTTCCAGGGGAACGATCAGCACTAAGAAACATTATCCACATTTTGTTTTGTGTTGACACATATTCTTGACCAACGGGAGCTGTTATTTTTATCGTTGCTAATTCAGATTGTTTCTTGCCCGTATTATGGCCATCTCCAATCGTCAAAGAATCATGAAACGAGAGTTTCATTTCTAGAATTTCTACAACAACTCTTGTTCCAACAGTACTACTGATGAGATACACACATGTTGCAAAAAACTTGATTGGATCGGCTGGGTAATTCGGTGACTTCAAGACATATTGTGTGTTATTTGTAACACTGATGAAATTTGATCCGCAGCTGTCGACTTAATAGATAAAGAACAAGCTATATATTTATTACATATTGTATAAAAGGGTAAGCATTGCGAAATATATCACCACTTAGTATTGTTTGGTCATTAAGAAATTAAGACAATGCTAAACGTATAAAAAGCCAATTGTCCGCTCCTTCATGTTTGGAGCATGTTCAAGATTTTGAGCGGGTGATAACGTAGAGATCAATACGCTATGTATAGGCTACTTGCACGGTACAGATGGAACCATTGAAAGAGAGGCTCTCCCCGCACTATCACGCCATCTGCGTCGGGGTTTCACGCAGGTGTGTGCATCGCGTGACGCGGTTGGCACATTGGGTGTAGGTTTCTTCGTAAGCGCCGTATAGGACGAATGTGCAACTCACAATTTTAAACATGTTTAACATTTTCGGGCATGTGACATGCGTTGTGATCAATAAGCTATGTATTTCGCTACATTCGTCGTGTGAACGTTTCGCACGTCGGGGTATATGTTTCTTCTTAAGCGCCGTATATGGTCGCACAGCTGACGAATAAGCAACATAAGTACGAAACGTTCGAGCAGCGAATGCTCAACGTACACGTAGCGTATTGACCACTACGTTGTCACCCACTCGAAATTGTTAACATGTTCACAACATTTTCTATTCCCCAGCGTACCTCTGCGAAACCCTAGCGAACCGCTAACAAATACAACGTATGCCAAATATGGCACGAACGAATGACAACTTACGCGAACGTACATCCATATTTCCAAAACGTCGGCACGCGTTAGCTCTATACGCAACATTGTGACAGGGCCTTTAAGAGCCATTTTAATCTTAATATAAAAATATTTTGACTCGGGATAATAAATTATTTCACCATCACTTACAGCATCGAAATTCGTCGGAGAAATCTAAACAATGAGGATAGCCATCACAAACTATGAATCTATTCAAACAAGTGTCCGTTGTGGCGCAGGAATATTTCGAATCGTCGCATAACTCTGTGAAAATAGACGTTAAAGGTTTATATATCTCAATTTGCTTTTGAACGATTACATCGTCTGTTTTATCCTTTTGTCAATCAACGTAACGTTTCAATATGCGCGCGCATGTTTTTAGAATTATGAATAGGTGCGTCCTGGTCCCCAGTGGCGTAGCTCAGGGGCAGGGGGCAGTAGCCCCCCCCCCCCCCCCCCCCGACAGAATTGTGTGTGCCCCCGCCCCCCCCCCCCCCTTTGTGCACCCGCCCCTCTCCGGATGTAGTGCTTATATGTGTTATAACCATTAAAAATGACCAATTTTTAGCGGGTTTTATGTAAATAAAAGATAAAAGAAAATGTCATAGAGAAAACTGATTAAAACCTGGAGGATTGGCCAATACTTGTTGACTGTATGGCTTTTTGGACTGTGCGATTTTGTTGACGTGCGAAATTTTTGACCGTGCGAATATTTTTGACCTCAACCACCCCCCACACTTACGTGAAATTCACGAGGTGACTGACTGCAAAATATTGGGGGGCAACCTTTTACGAAAATTTCAGAAATCTTGCCCCCCCCCCCCCCCCCCCCTGAAAAAAATCCTAACTGCTGGTCACTGGTCAGATTAATCACTTATTGTGTACTGATGATAAGTTTAAAGCTTCCGCCACTCCAACAGACTGCACGAATGATTTTAACGTTGCTATTGTATGTATAGAATCCAGTTGCTGAGGAGTTGCTGACACTTTAATGTATTTTTACTGTTTTGATATTTTGGAGATATTAGTTGGAATTCTTTATGATATTAAAAGACAATACTTACTGCATCCTAATTCATCTGATGTATCATCACAATCCATTAAACCATCACATATAGAAGTACTGGCAATACACTGTAATCCAGATTTGCACAATGTATCGGTAGAGTTACAGGTAACTAAATCGAAATTAAAAATTAAAAATAATAAAAATAAAATAAAAGCATAATGATATATACTTTCAAGAAGGCAACATTGATAACATAAGGGACTACAGTAAAAAATATAATATCTAAAATTGTAAGACAAATAAAAAATGTTGAATATAGGGCGAGTCAAAATATTCTGGTCCCGATTGCATTGATTTTTAAAATTAATAGATTTAACGAGATTCATAAAATTTTATATAAGCTCAAACCTACGTTTTATCATTTTATTTCGTTCAAATCGATCATTGCTAATGGAAGATGTGCATTTCTGCTGCAATCCAACCTGTCCCGCCACCCTTATGGGGCCCTCACATGTATCCGTGTGAGCTGGGCGGCCCCTTACCGTGTGAAAAATAGGTGCGGACGGCGGCACACACGGTGGGCCGTTTCTCGTCCGTTAAACACGTTCAGGGGACTTTGCCGGCCACCGGAGTTTTGAACATGCTCAAAACTCCTGGCGGGTGAGTAAAAGCGGCGGCGAACGATGAGAGCCCGGTATGAGGACGGTATAAGGACGGCGCACCAGTTTCGCACCAGTTTCGCACCCCTTTCGCGCCCGTTCGCAGGGCGGTAATGGACGGTGGTGGACGTCGACCATCTTAGCGACGGGCTGCGAACGGCCGCATGCAGCCTGGTAACCGTTCGCGGAACGGACTCTCAGCAGGCATGTTGTATTATAGATGTTGGTCGTGCGAATTCCGGAATGCAAATGAAGCGGCGAGCTTGAGCGCTCAGCTTAAAAAGGGCGGTTTGATGATGTAATCAAGACATTTCGGTCGGTACCCAGGCGTTCCAACCGGTTATGAACCGGTATGGAGGTGGTATGCACACGGTGAGGACACGGTGAGAACGGTAAGCTAGACCTGTATGAGGCCGGTGAGCCCGGTACCAGGTCGGTGAGAACCCGGTACAGACCCGGTGTAGAGCGGTATGGACCGAGGACCCGGTGAGGAGGTGTTATGCACCCGGTGAGAACGGTAAGCTAGCAACATATGAGGACGGTGAGCCCGGTACCAGGCCGGTGAGGACCCCGCATAGACCCGGTATATATCGGTATGGACCCGGTGACCACCAACAAAAAACCAATGCGCCTGTTGACATTTTTAACTGATTGTTTGGACTCTGTTGTTTTTCTATTAGACGGTAAGGTGGCCGCGTACCTCCACCGCCCTGCGAACGAGCGCGAAACGGGTCCGCCGTCTTTTTACCGTCCTCAAACCGGGCTCTCACCGTCCGCCGTCGCTTTTACTCACCCGGCAGGAGTTTTGAACATGCTCAAACTTCCTGCCGGGCGCGGATGGCCGGCAATGTCCCCGGCAACGTGTTCAACGGACGGGAAACGGCCCACCGTGTGACATTACCGTGTGCCACCGTCTGCACCAATTTGTCACACGGTAATGGGCCGGCCAGCTCACACGGATACATGTGAGTACAAATGTATTTTACAGAGATTCCCGGAATGTGAGCGAAGCGGCGAGCTTGAGCGCTCAGCTTATACAGGGCAGTTTGATGACGTTATCAAGGCGGTTCGGTCGGTACCCAAGCGTTTCGGCCGGTGAGGACCTGGTGATGAGGTGGTATGAGCCCGGTTCCAGGCCGATAAGGACCCGGTATAGAACAGTATGAACCCGGTGACAAAAAAAAATCAATGCGGCCGTTGACATTTTTTGCTGATTGTTCACCGTGTTGGACTCTGTTGTTTTTCTATAAGACGGTAAGGGGCCGCCCAGCTCACACGGATACATGTGAGGGCCCCATTAGGAAGACGAGGGTTTAAACTCGCGTCTTTTTAAATGAGACAGTACATGGCTTGTTATTGCAGGGTGTAAATAGGTTCAACTTGATTGTTATGAATATATTTCATGTACATCTGGTGTTTAGATTGAAATATTGTTTCATTCAAAATAGATGAACAAATGATATTTGTATCCGATTTCTTTGAGATTTGTGAATAACATACTGCAATATCATGGCTACAATATAACCATGGATTCCGTAGATTTCGTGCTCTTTCGTATATACATGTATGTTATAATTCGGGTTTGCAATTGTGTATTGTCATGAAAAAATTACAAATTATGAAACAGGGTGTACACATTTAAATTCAATTTTAAATTAAAAGCAAACAAAGAACACGGACACAACCCGCTTCAACACACCCCCACACACCCCACCCGCTCTCACACCGCTACACAACCACCTACAACCCCAAACATACCCCTCCCATATAACACCCACACCTCACCCATATTTTAAAACCCTGAATTCACTGAATGACGAAACTGTACCTGGATCTTTGCTTTGTGTAAGACGAATAACAAATGCGACGCCGTTTGAATCCGGTTCACGTATTGAAATTAAAAACATTCTATTTTGGCTAGAGCTTATTAATCTGAGAGATACCGCTCCGTACATCCTTCCTAATATGGCTGTATAATTGGCAGGATCGTGACCTTCACCGATGTAAACCCAAGATCCAGCTAGGTTTATATCAACAGGTTGTAAATGAATTCTAGTTGACGGGTCAGATGATATAAGCCACAAACAATTAATGAATGTATGATCTCTACTACTTCCATAAAGCTGTGATTTACTAAATGAAACTTCACGAATTGTCGACAATGACGATGATAAGATAATTTCTGATTCACCACATGATGCTGTAAAAAATAAGTAAATAAATAAATGAATAAATAAATAAATAAATAAATGAATACATAAATATATTGAAAAACAAGCAGTAAATTAAGAATTATTTATACATAGTAACTGGCAGTTTCATGCACACCAACCACACAGGGTGGTGGCAATCTTCAGACTGAAGTACATCTAATTATAAAAATAGTCAACAGTAATAATATGGTAATACAGCATATCCAAGTTATTGACATACATAAGTGGAATATCAATAATCCATAATAGGTGTGAATACATAAATACATATAAAAACTATTCAATTAAGAGTTTTATGCTTTCAATAGCTGTTTACAGCCAGTATGCAACCACACGAAAAGTCGTTCCTTTTCTAACCCAGCAAAGCGACCCGGAAGTATTCACCCGTAACGATACTGCTTCGCAGTCATAGTTGACCTCGTAATAGCACGATGTAAATGAGCTCTTTTCATGATTATAATCACACATTTCAAACACATTTGCCATGAAATTGTAAAATAAAAAGGCATATTATGCGAATTATATTATCTAATATTAGCTGTGACTTCATGACATGTTGCATTTTCGGTGCAAATTATTGTCATCACACACAGCCGAATTCGAGAAAAACTTGACGAAACTAAAGCCAAATTAACAGTAAATATTCCCTTTTTGAAGAATTAGGCACCAATTGTATTGATGGTATCATATTATTCATAGTCTTTTGTAACTAGAAACATGCTTAAAATATTATGAAATTATTTAGTCCAGTCAAGTGAATAGTTAATAAAATGGGTGTCCGAATCTGGCTCGAGCTATATTCATTTCGTACCGTCGTTGGGTTGTTGATGAAGTGTTTAAATCTCACGAATGGAATTAGTTTCGCTTGATAGCTCAGATGGTAGAGCGTTAGACTGAAGAGCGAGAGGTCCGTGGTTCGAAATCGATCCTTCTGCTCTGCACAATTTCATATGATATTTTTTTTCTCGTCAAAATCATTTTTCACAATTTCATCACACAAAATACATAAATTCGGACGTTTTCATTGCAAAAACGGTATTTTTTCCCAAAATTTCTAATGAATTCAAACGCGGGCATGAAAATGAAGCGCGGGCGGGTTATAGGAAACTAAAAATCAAGTTGGCGAGGCCTAACGGGGGATCGTAAGTTTCGTTTTCTGACCGAAAATCGCTGAAAATTAAGACTCGATTTTCTCATCAAAAAAGAACTCGGGCATCAATGATTTTGATATGAAATTAAAGCTTGAACTTCCGTTAGTATGAAAATTGCTCTTAAAATATCGTACGATTCTTAGTCCAGTCAAGTGAATAGTTACAAGAAGCAAAGTCACAAAAGTTGTTAGATTCTAAAATAAGCGATAAAATCACTGTTTGTGGACCAAAAATGGTCAATTTGGTCCCATATTATTAAGAAAATTACGGTGATTATACCTATCTAGCTATTTGGCTGCAAACTGATCCTATCGCAGTGTATGCTGGTAAAACTAACTTGTCGTAAGGCTGACATAGGGTATTTAGCTTAAGGGAGACATCCTGAAATCGATCATTCTGCGGGTTAGAAATCGGCAAGGTCACGCTTTAAAAGCGACTGTTGCGTACTGACTGTTTATGTGTGAATGAGTGGGGCATGAACTACAAAACGTGCTCAGCTACGTATAGTCGAATTTAAAATTGAATGAACAAATTGGAACATCATCATCGCTAGTATTGTGCATCGCGTAAAGCCATACGAATTCACACCGATTAATAGGATCTCTATACTTTTACATGTTAAAGGGGTGTTACAAAACGTCGATTTTCTCGCTTATAAAGCAACTGGGTTTTTGGAATTGACATTTTTCTTCAAGCTCATGATATTTGAACAACATTTATATAGGGTAACCCTGAAAGTTCCGAGAAATAAGCCCCCGAAATCGGACAGCTGGTGTATCGCCCTCATGTATCATCAACAAATTGACCGGTGTTGATAGAACATGAACAATCAAAATCACCAACTAGATCTTGTTCTGGTCTAAGACCAGGCTACCTTGATTTATTTTATGAGAAAATGATCCCTAGTGACCCCTTCTTGACCGTTGACCTGGTTATAATGATTGACTTTTTTCGTGGCTTATCAATGCGCACAAGAAGAAACAAGTCCGGTTAAAATCAGAGAATGTCTTCAATTTTACCCCTGTATAGGTCAATGCCCCTTAGTGACCCCGTGTGACATGTCACTTTTAGTGCAGGAGCAACCTATATCAGCATTGATATGAGGAATCCTTTGACCAATTCTGACAATCATCAGTCATTTCCTCTCGGACAAGTATCATTTTGAATGAATAGAGTGAAAATTTACATTTTGACCCCTAGTGACCCCGAACATATTTCGATTTTAAAGACCCGAGTATTATATAGGGGGATGGTAATCGTGAATATATTGACAGATTCTTAAGTTCCTGTGTCGTTTCATTAAAATGCAAGAGCGTTTTAAATGAAAATCACATTTTGACCCCTATTGATCCCTTCTTGACCTTTGACCTGATTAAAATAATTGACTTATTTTCTTGGCTCATCAATTCAAACAAGATGCAACAAACCCGGTCCAAATCAGAGCATGTCTTAACTTTTACCCCTGTAAAGTGCAATGACCCCTAGTGACCTTTTCTTGACCTTTGACCTGGTCAGTATGTTTGACTTATTTTCTTGGCTCATCAATCCAAACAAGTTGCAACAAACCCGGTCCAAATCGGAACATGTCTTAACTTTTACCCCTGTAAAGTTCAATGACCCCTATTGACCCCTTTTTGACCTTTGACCTGGTCAATATGGTTGACTTATTTTCTTATCTTATCAAACCAAACAAGATGCAACAAACTCGGTCCAAATCGGATCATGTCTTAACTTTTACCCCTGTAAAGTCTAATGACCCCTATTGACCACTTCTTGACCTTTGACCTGGTCAATATGATTGACTTATTTTCTTGACTCATCAAACCAAACAAGATGCAACAAACCCGGTCCAAATCGGATCATGTCTTAACTTTTATCCCTGTAAAGTTCAATGACCCCTATTGACCCCTTCTTAATCTTTGACCTGGTCAATTACGATTGACTTATTTTCTTTGCTCATCAAACCAAACAAGATGCAACAAACCCGGTCCAAATCGGAGCATGTCTTAACTTTTACCCCTGCAAAGTTCAATGACCCATATTGACCCCTTCTTAACCTTTGACCTGGTCAATATCATTGGCTTATTTTCTTGACTCATCAAACTAAACAAGATGCAACAAACCCGGTCCAAATCGGATCATGTCTTAACTTTTACACCTGCAAAGTTTAATGACCCATATTGACCCTTTCTTGACCTTTGACCTGGTCAATATAATTGGCTTATTTTCTTGACTCATCAAACCAAACAAGATGCAACAAACTCGGTCCAAATCGGATCATGTCTTAACTTTTACCCCTGTAAAGTTCAATGACCCATATTGACCCTTTCTTGACCTTTGACCTGGTCAATATGATTAATTTATTTTCTTGGCTCATCAATCTAAACAAGATGCAATAAACCCGGTCCCAATCGGATCATGTCTTAACTTTTCCCTCTGTAAAGTTCAATGACCCGTATTGACCCCTTCTTGACCTTTGACCTGGTCAATATGATTAATTTATTTTCTTGGCTCATCAATCCAAACAAGATGCAATAAACCCGGTCCCAATCGGAGCATATCTCACGTTTTACCACTGTATAGGTCAATGACCTCTAGTGACCCCGCATGACACGTCAATTTTAATCGCTGAGATCGCTGTATGTGCATAGTCCTAAGGAATCTTTTGACTAATTCTGACATTCATAAGCCATTTCCTCTGAGACAATAAGCGTTTTAAGTGAAATGGTAAGAAAATCAACATTTTGACCCCTAGTGACCCCAAATATTTGTTGATTGTAAAAACCTAACTATCATATATGCGTACGGTCATAAGGAATATGTTGACCGATTTTGACGATCCTAGGTCATTTCACTAAATTGGAAATGCGTTTTAAGTGAAAATCACGTTTTGACCCCTAGTGACCCCCCTGTGACCATTGACCCCAAACTGTGAGGTCCTGTAATGAAGGTCTGGTAGGGGGTCCTACTGACCAAGTCTGGTGATTGTAGCATGTAAAATTTTAATGTGTCTGTAAAAACAGAATGTGGCCAAATGGAGCGCTTTCGTTCTTTTGGAATGATTCTTTCTTAAACTGCCAGTTGATTAATTACTTAAATATCAAATGCGATTTATTAAATGTTGCCAGTACCTCGGTTAGGCCGCAATATTGGGCTACTTTTGACTTATTTACGGCTTTTCTCAAGAATATCATGTACATTTTCAGATGAATAACTCTAGTGAGCACATTTAACATGACAGTTTTAAGGGCTTTAAACCCTCTATGTACATGGATGTAAGGAATCTTTTGACCAATTCTGACAGTAATCAAACATTTCCTGATATAGCAGAAGCATTTTGAATGAAAGTATTGACAATTTACATTTTGACCCCTAGTGACCCCAAATGATTTTTAATTTCAAAAACCTTTCTTTTGTAGATGCGTACGGTCAAAAGGAATATGTGGACCAATTTTGACGATCCTAGGTCATTTCACCAAATTGGAAATGCGTTTTAAGTGAAAATCACCTTTTGACCCCTAGTGACCCCTGTGTGACATTTGACCCCAAACTGTGAAGACCCTATATGTAGGTCAGGTAGGGGGTCCTACTGACCAAATCTGGTGATTGTAGCATGTAAACTGTAGGAGAAGAAGCATTTTGTAGAAATATTGCAAGAAGAAGAAGCAGCAGATGAAAGAAACGGCACAGATAGAGTACCTCGATTTTTGAAAAATCAAGGTAACTAGATCTAGTTCTGGACTAAGACCAGGGCACCTTGATTTGTATGAGAAAATGATCCGAAGTGACCTCTTCCTGACCTTTGACCTGGTTATGATGATTGACTTTTATTCTTGCCTGATCGAACCAAACAAGATAAAACAGGTCTGATCTAATTCGCAGCATGTCTTGAGTTGACCCCTAGTGACCCCTTTTTGACCTTTGACCCGGTCAATATGATTGACTTATTTTCTTGGCTCATCAAACCAAACAAGATGCAACAAACCTGGTCTAAATCGGAGCATGTCTTAGCTTTTACCCTGTAAAGTTCTATGACCCCTTATGTTTAAGTGAAAGTCACGTTTTGACCCTTTATGACGCCTGTGTGACCTTTGACCCCAATCTGTGAAGACCCTATATGTAAGTCAGGTAGGGGGTCATACTGACCAAATCTGGTGATTATAGCATGTAAACTGTAGGAGGAGAAGCATTTTTAGTAATAGAAGTGAAAATTAACATTTTGACCCCTAGTGACCCCTTTTTGACCTTTGACCTGGTCAATATGATTGACTTATTTTCTTGGCTTATCAATCTAAACAAGATGCAACAAATTTGGTCCAAATCGGATCATGTCTTAACTTTTACCCCTGTAATGTTCAATGACCCGTATTGACCTCTTCTTGACCTTTGACCTGGTCAACATGATTGACTTATTTTCTTGGCTCATCAATTTAAACAAGACGCAACAAACCCGGTCCCAATCGGAGCATATCTCAAGTTTTACCACTGTATAGGTCAATGACCTCTAGTGACCCCGCATGACACGTCAATTTTAATCGCTGAGGATGCTGTATGTGCATAGACCCAAGGAATCTTTTGACCAATTCTGACATTCATAAGCCATTTTCTCTGAGACAAGAAGCATTTTAAGTGAAATGGTAAGAAAATCAACATTTTGACCCCTAGTGACCCCAAATATGTTTTAATTTTAAAAAGCGTTCTTTTGTATATGCGTACGGTCAAACGGAATATGTGGACCAATTTTGACGATCCTAGGTCATTTCACTAAATTGGAAATGCGTTTTAAGTGAAAATCACGTTTTGACCCCTAGTGACCCCCCTGTGACCTTTGACCCCAAACTGTGAGGACCTGTAATGAAGGTCTGGTAGAGGGTCCTACTGACCAAGTCTGGTGATTGTAGCATGTAAACTGTAGGAGAAGAAGCATTTTGTAGAAAGGTTGCAAGAAAGAAGAAGAAGCAGAAGCAGAGGAAACAACCGGCAGAGATACAATACCTCGATTTTTTGAAAAAATCAAGGTAAAAACATATACAATTGACTAAAAAGATTTTGCACTGTCATGGTAATAGGTTGTAGTCCTAAAATCAGGATTAGATTCCAACATTAATCATTTGTTTGTTTGTTTGTTTGTTTACACGGTCGGTCCATACGGACACACGCTTGGGTCCTGAAGGGACCAGACTCAAGCAAATTGCTCGGGCCAGGCTTAAAAAGCCTATATTTAAGCATGCTGGTTGAATTATAAACAGCCACTCCCAACAAATTAAGTTAACAATTTTGCTGTCAGCCTTCAGACATGAGAAAAGAATAGTCTTGATCCCATCTCATTTATGCCACAGAGGCTTATTGGGAGCAATAAGTACCTTTCCTGGTTTATGATTAGTCTTGGGCCACATGATGCTGAAATAGAGAGAAAGTCAAATTGTCGCCGGCAAGGACTACCGTCAGTTACCGGTGTGAAATCATAAGCGTGATGATTTCGGGCGCGCCCATGTTTGTGCAGCGTGGACGTGCGGGTTATTCGTTAAATTTAGATTATAGTGACAGATTTCTAAAGACCAGTCGCAAACAAGTAATACGTCAGCAACTACGACGATTAAGGTATTAGCAAAATGCTAGCAGGCCGAAAGCAACATACTGCTACCAACGATAAGGATAGCGGCGGATTGGGTGTTAGTAGGGCACGCTTCCTAGTTTCATGGCGCGATCAGACGAACTATGAAATAGTAGCGCGATCAAGTAGGTGCCGGACGTCCTCACGTTTATAAATCTTCGGGTATCATTATATGTTTGATATCAGGGAATCATTTAGCAAAGAGCCCTTCCGCGCCATTTACTGTTAGAAAGATAAACTAGATCTAGTTCTGGTCTGAGACCAGAGCACCTTGATTTTTAATGAGAAAATGATCCCTAGTGACCTCTTCTTGACCTTTGACCTGGTTATGATGATTTACTTTTATTCTTGCATGATCGAACCAAACAAGATAAAACAGGTCCGATCTAATTCGGAGCATGTCTTGCAAATCGGAACATGTTTTAACTTTTACCCCTGTATAGGTCAATGATCCCTAGTGACCCCATACGACATGTCAATTTTAATATTGACCAATTCTAATGCACATCAGTCATTTCCTCTGAGTCGAGAAGCATTTTAGGTGAACGGATTGAAAATCGATGTTTTGAATCCAAGTGACCCTTTCTTGACCTTTGACCTGATTAAAATGATTGACTTATTTCTTGGCTCATCAATCTGAACAAGATGCAACAAACCTAATTCAAATCGGATCATGTCTTAACTTTTACCCCTGCAAAGTTCAATGACCCCTATTGACCCCTTCTTGACCTTTGACCTGGTCAATATGATTGACTTATTTTCTTGGCTCATCAATCTAAACAAGATGCAACAAACCCGGTCCAAATCGGAGCATGTCTTAACTTTCACCTCTGCAAAGTTCAATGACCCATATTGACCCCTTTTTGACCTTTGACCTGGTCAATATGATTGATTTATTTTCTTGGCTCATCAATCCAAACAAGATGCAACAAACCTGGTCCCAATCGGAGCATATCTCACGTTTTACCACTGTATAGGTCAATGACCTCTAGTGACCCCGCATGACACGTCAATTGTAATCGCTGAGATCGCTGTATGTGCATGGACCCTAGGAATCTTTTGACCAATTCTGACATTCATGAGCCATTTCCTCTGGGACAAGAAGCATTTTAAGTGATATGGTTAGAAAATCAACATTTTGACCCCTAGTGACCCCAAATAATTTCTGATTTTAAAAACTGACCTATTGTATATATGCGTACGGTCATAAGAAATATGTTGACCAATTTTGCCGATCCTAGGTCATTTCACTAAATTGGAAATGCATTTTAAGTGAAAATCACGTTTTTGCCCCTAGTGACCCCTAACCCCAAACTGTGAGGTCCTGTAATAAAGGTCTGGTAGGGGGTCCTACTGACCAAAAGAAGAAGCATTTTGTAGATATTGCCAGAAGAAGATGAGGAAAGAAACGGCAGAGATTTTCGATTTTTGACAAATCAAGGTAATACTAGATCTAGTTCTGGTCTGAGACCAGGGCACCTTGATTTTTATGAGAGAATGATCCCTAGTGACCTCTTCTTGACCTTTGACCTGGTTATGATGATTGGCTATTTTTCTTGCCTTATCGAACCAAACAAGGTAAAACAGATCCGATCTAATTCGGAGCATGTCTTGAGTTTTACCCATGTAAAGTTCAATGACCCCTCTTGACCCCATACGACACGCCAATTTTAAACGCTTAAATTCGCTGTATGTGCATGGACCCAAGGAATCTTTTGATTAATTCTGACATTTATCAGCCATTTCCTCTGAGACAAGAAGCATTTTAAGTGATATGGTAAGCAAATCAACATTTTGACCCCTAGTGACCCTAAATATGTTTTGATTTTAAAAACCGAACTATTATATATGCGTACGATCATAAGGAATATGTTAACCGATTTTGACGATCCTAGGTCATTTCATTCAATTGCAAGGGCATTTTAAGTGAAAATCACGTTTTGGCCCCTAGTGACCCCCCTGTGACCTTTGACCTGAAACTGTGAGATCCTTTAATGAAGGTCTGGTAGAGGGTCCTACTGACCAAGTCTAGTGATTGTAGCATGTAAACTGTAGGAGAAGAAGCATTTTGTATATGGGTGTGCAAGAAAGTTCAATGACCTCTACTGACCTGTTCCTGACCTTTGACCCCAAAATCATAATTGACTTTTTTTCTTGTCCCATCAATGCCTACAAGATGAAATAAGTCCGGTCTAAATCGGAGCATATCTCACGTTTTACCCCTGTATAGGTCAATGACCCCTAGTGACCCCGCATGACACGTCAATTTTATTCGCTGACCAAGTCTGGGGATTGTAGCATGTAAACTGTAGGAGAAGAAGCATTTTGTAGATGGGTTTGCCAGAAAGAAAGAAAGAAGAAAGAAACAGTACAGATAGAGTACCTCGATTTTTGAAAAAATCAAGGTAACAAAACGCCGCGAGTATTAACAAGTTTAGACTAAACCCATTCATAACCTTACATCCCATACTTAAGAACATTGCTTAAGCTTATACATGGAGATATTTAGTACTTACCACATCTAAATTGGTCATAATAATTAAGGCAAGTAGGTTGGCCAGCATTACATATTTCCTCCAATGGATTGATACAAACGTCATTGTTACAAGCGTACATGTTGTGGCTACAATTGTCTGCGATAGTAAAGACAAATTCAGTACTTTAATGATCGTCAACGTTTCATTAAAACACTAGTGATTATTACATTATACCTTTGTATCAATCAAAATAAACATTTTACTTTCATTCCCTACTCAATATGAACTAAAGTTATATATGACTTTGTGCGACTTGGATGGAAGTGTTCTTGACTAGTTGTACGTAGTTTCTCCGTAATTACTGAACTGAATCAATCGCGGTTTTATCTCAATTATTGCCAACTAATCTGCCATCATGTGGTTGTTTGAATTGTTATATTCCAACACTTATTCAGGAAGTTATTATCACATAAAGGTGCGTTGTAATTTAGTTTTTTCTTTGTGTATACTGAACTATGATATGTTTTGATACTTTTTTGGGGTGGTGGTTGGGGGTCTGAAAAGAATCATACAAAACTCATTCTTTTCATTAAAAACATCAGCAGTTGCTCTGTAATGTTCCCATTCCCTTAATACTTTTGGATCTGTGATTTTGACATTTCGCCTGTAACAAATCATCTAAGATGTTGTCAACCGCTAACTATGTGGTCCACTTTCAAGGTTATGAAGGTTAGTTTATGCCCTTGTATCATGTCCTTTGCAGTCTTTTAATTGGACCACATAGTAGGAAATAGAGTAATAGACACATCCTTAGACATGTAAGATGATTTATTACCCAGTCAGCTGTAGAACGGGGCCCCGTTTCAATTGGGGGCGCTCTAAAACGACGGGTGTACGTAACCAAGGTAACGCAAACCCGTCAATTTGCGCAATGATTGAATTTTCGCCTTTTACCCCCAATTATCTGCATAAAAGGTAACTATCCATCGAGTTGAAGGCAGCATAAGGTACCAGAACTCCTTGTGATACTCAGTTCGATGATTTAACTTAACCTTTGACCCCAACATCACACGACACAAGCTAAAATTATATCTTTTTTGACCGGTTTGCTGCGATGAGACCACCATTTTCTAGACGAGATTACACCATTTTATAGAATTTTTAGGGTAATTGTGATAATTTTTACATTAAATGTAAGCCCTATAGTATTCAGAAGTGATGCCTTTGTAACGGTTATCTCTGGGATAAGAGAGTTATTTCGTTGTTTAAAATCGGCAAAATCGGCTTTTTAAGAATTTTGAAAATTAGTGTGACGTGAGGCCGTTCCCTTGGGAACGCCTTCCCGTTCCCAAGCCCGCCCTCTATTGAAAAGTGTTTTTTGTTCGTATTCCGGCGGGCGACGGACTTCCGTCACTTGATGAATCGCCGTGTAAAAAATGACGGCAGTGCGTCACTTAATAGAGCGCCCTCAATTGAAACGGGGCCCCGTTCTACAGTGGACTGTTACCGGCGTAATGTCAAATCACAGGTACAAAAGTGTTAAGGGAATTGGAACATAATGTGAAATAGTCATATTTCAAGAGATAATATATTCTGAGCAACATTGATTTCGACATGTAACTTACGACATCCCATTTCATCCGACCCATCGTTGCATTGTGGGAAATCATCACATTTCATGGTATACTCTAAACACTGCAAACCATTGTGGCAGGCAAATGCGTCTGCCATACAAGCTACAACAACAAACCGATAAGCAAGTCATTACAGAAGCTGAAAATGAACTACCTGAATTATGATTGTTGAAACTCAATTTCATTTATTTGTCCTCGAGGTCGAGCTAAGATAGGCGCCTTTATTGATGTGGACCGGTATTCGCCACCAGTTGGGGGCGGGGACTTTGTGGATATAAGGTTATACGGGGATGTGCCGCCAAATAAAGTCCCATTTGTCACTCTCTTGTAACTGAATGACCCCTTTTCAAAGCCTTTTCTGGTAAATATCAGAAGCTTTCGGCTGCGTTCTTGTTTATTCGCTAGACTCTACTAAAGATCAATGAGCAGTTTTAGGGTTTCGCTTGCGCAAGGTCATGAGCCATAAACCTTAGAAAAGTCAATAACAATAGCTTGCATTAAATGCATACAATTATTCAATTATTTACCTTTTGCTTTAAATTGATTGGCTTGAACTATGAAACCACTTGGTAATGATATTGGTAGTAAAACTGACTCAGATTTGAATAGTATATACAGACTGTGTGCCGTAGATGTGACTTCAGATGGCAAAATCGGTTCGGTTCTAACAACTAGGATAGAAGAGACATTTGATGGATTATCTCCTTCACCAATGACTATCTCGTCTCCAGGCGAAAGTTGTACATCTTTGATAAATAGACGAATTCTATACGAGTCTTCCGCAAATATATACCATATGCAGGTTACAGGGGACACGTGTCTCGTTGGGAATCCAGGGAACTGTATCAATGCTGTTTTGTTGATAGAAAGCATCACCATGGAATCACCACAAGGCGCTGAAAAAAGACAAATTCATACATAATAACAGCCTCTAATCCTAATTTAATGCCTCTACTTAAATGCTTATTTACTGGTAACATGTTATACGAATTTATTCAAATGTTCATGAATTGAAGACGGCAGAAAGTATTAACGTTACATTGGTCGAAGAATAGTCACACAGTTATCACAGGAAATGTTCATCTGTTCTGTCACAAAAAGTTATATTATTCTAAATTTACAATAATTTGTCATCTCCTTATTGTTTTTTGTTTGTGGTTGTGTTCTGTCCAATACAAGCAATTCCCTTGGCTACAAAATAAACTGCGTTACGTTCAAATCGGTGGTTTAATGACGGAGCCGTGTCCAATGTTGCACTAGAAAACATTTCACTGAAGCGGGGTTCTTTTTTGTTACAGTCTGGAATTGTTAGTGAACGTTAGTGAACTCAGATATATATAACACATCAAAGTAATCCCAAGCACATAACCGTGCAAACATTACTAATCATCTGATTAAGTTACGATATGGTCTACATTCTACTCATTCTACAATGAGTGAATTTCTTTCCTGCCTTAACAGCGGTAGATGTAGGTTAATGCAATTGTAGTTGAATTAATTATACAGGGTGTATCAAAAAAATTAGGACTCTGTTTCATGACGGTGTAATTCTTATTATAATCATTGGACCATGACCAATTTAGTCTCAAAGTAAAGCCCAATTAATTATTATGATATCCTGAAAATATAAGATCAATCCGATGCAAAATAAGAAAACTAGCGTACTTTGCGCAAACCATGTCATTTACTGGTTTGTACAATGGGATCTACATGTACAGACCAGTAAATAACATGGTTTATGTTTCAATACGTTATAATATTATTGTCAACATAGTAAATAATCTATCAGTCAGTAGCAAAGTTTAGTTTGGTAATCCATTTAATTCTGGCACAAATCAATACTGCAAGGCTAAAAAAATCCGCAAAACAGATGCATACATAATTATTCAGTGCAAATTTAAAAAGTTTTGTTAAATAGTTCATTCACACTGCTGTTCCCTTATGGAACAAGTCCATGGGATTAATCAAATTATTGTATGGCTGTGTTCAACTGTTTCTATGACTTTGATTAGTGCATCCATGCACGCCAATTGAGGCACCAACAATACAAGCCACATTCCACATAATGAATAGCCATCCATTCAATAATGCAAAATGAGTAACAGGTAGAAATGGATGTAGGCCCTTTTGCAACACAGCTCTTCATACATATGAAGCTAATATTGATCGGGCAATTGAGGAAGTCTATAGTATGCGCATACTGCGATCAGAAGTTGCTTCGTACCTGTGAAAAATGTAGATCTATATCATCTTCAAGCTTCACACTGTTGATAAAATCTTAGATTGTTAGATTATATATTGTTCAAAAACAAACAATAGGACAATTGTTTATATTTGACACGTAAACAAATTGCTACAATGACTTTCAAACATTACCACATCCAGCCTCATCTGTCCAGTCTCCGCAATCATTTATTCCATTACACAATGACGAAATGTCTAGACACGTCCCGGTTCGGCAAAATAATTGGTCGTCCGAGCATGTGCCTATAAAATATAACCCATCGGCATAATGATTATGATTTGCAATTGTAATAGAAATACTTCCACTGCATGGGTGCCTGTACGTATGGTGTTGTAAAATATATGAGCCATGCATGAGCCATGCATGTACGTACTGGTTTTGCAATCTGGCCTAAAGCGTCTTATAGTTCGCCATACAATATTTACAGACATATTTGGGCTCCCATCAACTATTTCAATCTGCTTCCTCAATAATTTAACAAAATACGGTCTACGTTAAGACTATTCCATTTGCCTTAGATAACACGTTATCGGCACGTTATATCAAAGTTGGAAAGACGGATGGGAAAGTATACTTTAGGTCCCATATCAGTATCGTTCAATACTGGAACAACTGCCGGTTCCGTGCAGTTCCGTGAGGTTGCAGCCGGTTTCTATTGTTCTAGACAATTCCGGTTGCCGCGCGGTCGAGTTTTGATGTGCTCCCTAACCAAAAGCTCCTGTATCGAGCGATACTGGAACGTTTTTAGATTACAGTATCGGGCGATACTGGTACAGTCAATACTGATACATAATTTTGTTCCAGTATCGCCCGATACTGGTACATTTTACATGTTACAGTTTCGCCCGATACTGGAACGCTGACTTTGTACCATTATCGAACGATAATGGGTGTTCAAGTATCGGACAATCTAGTACGTCAATAAACTAGGACCTAAAGTACACTCTTATGATGGATGGTTTACATGACAAATCATTATAATTTTAAAATCAAACTCGCTCTGTCTCGTTTAACGTTTGCAATGCAGGACAGTAATCATTTGCCAATGCATTATGTATGCCAATCTATCAAAGTAAAAATTCATTTTGAAAAAGTATTTTCTAATAACTCTATCCAACTCTGATACATGATGATCATTATGACTAATGATGTATATGTTATGGGACACGCTGTTCATTATCAATATAACATTAACATGTTTAATGGCGAAACATTAGAAAAAAGCTCTTTACTAATGACACAGAAAAACATGCGGCAAACCCTTATAGATAGCAGAAATAATATAATTACCACGTGAGTCTTGTTGGAAATGTATTGACTGAGATGGAAGGATATACAGTAGCGTATATCTGTTTTCAATAATGATGTCGGATCTTTTCATGATTTTGAATAAATATGACCTTGGTGGCTTAATTGATCTAGGACGGCACTTGCGTAATTTAATATTCAAAACTAAGAGGGCTTGAACATTACTCATTGACATTGACTAAAAGGTACATAATGCACTCCAATGTGGCACTCCAATTACGTCAATTGAACATGTTATTATTGTAATCACAGTTAATGAACGCTCATATCATGTACGTTATTAACAGATAGGGTATTCACTATTATTAAAAACTACCTCAATAGGAACAAAATGTTTATACAATGTATTGTACATCAAGGAGGTTGTCAGAATAGTATTAATAAAATATTAATACTTTACCACATCCCAATTCGTCTATGAAGGTAGGACAGTTTGGTAATCCATCACACATAGCTGATGTATCTACGCATTCCATTGTCCCTTCGCACCATTGCAAATCTTGATCGAAACATGTATCTGTTCATAAACAAAATATTAGCATGAGTCCCCATAAATCGCCCATTTTAGGGAATTAACAAAAGGCAACGGTACATCAAGACAATTACGATAGAACACTTTAATTAGATGAGCAGCCGCATAACGCAATATATATTTTACATAGTATTAATATTCATAAATGGTCATGTTTGTTATAATAACAAACATAAAGATCTTGGTAGGCAACCTTTGTATTAATACCTGTAAAGTTCATCTGTTGTACATTAACTTTGAAGATACTTCTTCCTACTCCGTTACCATCAGTAGCAAAGGTTAACCACACGGCTGCATTTCCTGACAATGTCACAATTGATGGCATCACAATACCCTTTCTTGATAGAATGACTGAAGCGTCATCATTAGGATCGTCTCCCTGTCCCAATATAAAGCGGTCTTCACCCAGAAGTTCAAAGTCTAATATCTCTAGTGTTATCCGTGATCCTATATCACTTAATATTACCCACGTGCATATGATTGGTTGAGGAAAGTCACGTGGGTATAACGGTGATGTTATGATTGTGCTAACGTTACTAATGGTTGCTTGGGCACAGAAATCTAGGTTTTAAAATGTATAAGTAAACAATGGTAAAAGAATCAATATACTTATATGAGTCAATTATACTCGTTTCTTGTAATCATAATAATATCTTAATAAAAGTAGCATATATTAGTGTATAACGATACAGTTGAGGCATCGCACGGTTTAGACTAGCAATTAATTGAGACTGGAGCACATCGGCGCCTTCACTAAGTTCACTTGTATGATATCTAGTAATGTGCAAACGTCAAGTCAATTATACCAACGTTACTAAGAAACATATAAAGAATATATCCCGTATAAGCACTTTCAGTAATGGTAGACTTTTTGATTGCTTCAAATATGAATTGATTTATACTTAACAATTTGATGTATACGAATAGTTTATTGCAAAACGTGCTAAGTCCACTAAGTGTACTTTGGAGAAAATCACATATGTTTAATATGGACATTTTGGATTGGTTGATTTGGTGAATATTGCATATGGATTAAGGTATGCCCATACGACATTACGGTGGTATCCTGGTTTGGTCCATGGTAGGAAGAACTTGGTACTAGCATGGTACTAGTAGGGACTTTAGAAACGTATTTATTACAGTTTTTGCTGATTTTCTTGTGTTAATGTTCATAAATTAATAATGTTCATATTATTTGCTGGTCGAACGAGTGAAATCCATTGGATATTAACGAAATTAGCTTCAAAGTATTCTGACAGAAAATGTTAAAAGTTTACTCATACACAGCTTTATTTAGATTCAATTAAATTTGATAATTTTCTGGGTGGAAAGAAGCCCAGTCTTACTTTTGAAAGTTGTTGTGTTAAGAAATTCACACTTTAATTTCAATCTGTCATTGAAATTAGTACTATTCCAGATTAAGTAAAATCAAAAGTTCAAAATTCGAAGAAAAAAGTCACAATATTGCCAATATATTATCTCTGGATCAGATTTTAGTTTTAAAACTAGCCCAAGTGGCTGAAAGTCACCGCGTGTGTCAATTCATGTGGCTAGATTGTAGACAGACTGCCTCAGGGTCAATGTGTTGAATTGAACAATTATTGGGTGAAACTTTTTAGCCCAACACGCGACTTTTCAAAGTTCTTGTGTTAAGAACTTGAATTTGCTTAAAAACCAGTGCGATTTCAGACTTTGTTGTCAAATATAAAGTTCAAATTTCAAAAGAAATTACGATTATATAACAGATTTTAGTTGATAAAATGTAGCCCAAACTATACAGGACGATGGAGCGTAATGTGATCACATTTTTTTCAACACCATCCAGACCAGTCCTGGCAGTTGCTACCACCTGTGATTCTTATTACCGCTGATTTAGACTTAAACGCCGGTAAATCGGGGTTAGATCTATATTAAGGATTTGTAGGCGTAATGAAACTAAAATAACGTGTTTGGTTGAAATCCTGAACCTTTGTTATTTTGTTATTACCTCTTTTGTTTCCAAAATACTATGGATTTAGCACGTTTTGTAACCACTAAGACACTAAAGTTCAGCATTCCATTTTAAAGAGGTTGTCAAAATGACTTAGAAAAAAAAAAAAAAAAAATCAAAAATCTCACTTCTTTTTCTTTTATATCATTTTGAAATCTAAAATTGCAATTTCCCCTCAATTTGGGATTTTCCGAAAGATTGACCGTCATGTGTATGTTTGCTTAAGTAAGACTAAATGTACAACAATAACTGTCATTTGGTAATTCAAATGAAAGATACATTAAAAATAAATTTTTACCCCGTCTATGGGCCATTTCAAAATTTTCCGGAAAATACCCTAAATATCCGAAAACTTTAATGTGCAATATATCCGCAACGGAATGAAGTAACCTTCAACCGAAAAGCAAAAGTTGTATTCTTACAAGTAAAACACGTTTCTACAAACATCTCAATATTTATATCTGATGAACTATCACGTTTTGCATATAAGCTCTTCATAAAGTCACATGTAAAATTATATCATTTGCATTTAAAATCCGCTGATCACCGAATGATATGGTCCGGTGCATGATATTTGCCACTGATCTGAATAAATATAGGAGGACCTATAGGCTAGTATAGAAGAACTCTCTGTTACGCTGGTTTCATTGAAAGCATGTTAACACTTCGCGATTGCTTCTTAAAAAGGGGAGAACCATTTTAGATGTTTAAGTGTTCGTTTACGTGACTTTGTTTCGGCGCCCTTTTGATTACTGCAGTATTTCTGAGATTTCATCTTCACATTGAAATATTTGACCAAAAGCAGGGCCCGGTGGCTAATACAGGGTGTCTCAAAAAAATTACAACGCAACTTTAGAGGATTGTAACTTTCTGAATAAGTGTCAGAATAGAACAACTCAAAAAACAATATAAAGGCGATATAGTTTGCTATACTCTAAAGAAAACCGGATGTGATTCGGTTCAGTATTTCCAGAGAAATTAGCAATTACGTAACATTAGCCTGGGAACACTTCCATCCAAGTTTGCTCATATTGAGTGATTCAGACAGCACATACATGAAATCAAGACTTCTCTACAAAATGACATGGATTAACGTGTTTTTATGGTTCTAGATTTTATTTTACACCAAATAATATGCCAGATGAGACACAAAATATAAAATAAAAGTTGTCTAGATTATTTCCATCACATTTATATTTTCATCACATTTTTATACTTAAGAACAGTCAAATTTAAAATTTGTACAATAAGTTCTTTTCAGATCTTTTTATAACAATTGGAAACAAAATTATAGTAATTTTAGTAAATATATATGAACATTGTCGTTATTAAACCAAGTTCAAGAACTAATAACATCGCGCATACAACTAATTTATCAAGCTTCTACATGCAGTCTTCACATATTCAACTTGAAGGCTGAAATCATGTATATTATAAAATTATCGCCAATTTTGCGCATGATGGTCAAATTATTAGTATCGCAATTGAAAACATTTATTTTGTTTACATTAAAAGAGTATTGTAATATCTCTCTCCTTACAATGAGTTGTATTGTTTTTGGTTTTCAGGGTGTAATGAGTGTTACGATCGATTATTAAGTATTCTTAGATCACAAATTGAACTTTTTTATCATAGTATTAAACAGTGCTGGCAAATTGAACATTAATGAGTAAGTAACCAACCGTGCAAGTGAAAATCTGTCAAAATATGCAAACTTGGATGCAAGTGTTCCGTGACTACTCTTACATAATCACAGACATCTCTGTAATTACTTAACAAATTTAAACGCTGTTTTCTTCCAATTGTAGAAAACTAATTTGGCCTCATTTTACCGTTTGAATTGTAAAATTCAGATACTAAATTAAGAAGAATTTGTTTTGAGACACCCTGTAGTATACCTGCTAACTGAGGCATCGACAAAGTATCTTTAACAGTTTTTCAGTGAACGTACTCAAGATGAATAATAATAATAATAATAATAATAAAACCATACTTATTGAGCGCATAACACAATGAACTGACTATTGAATTATCTATCTAGCAAGTATGGGGTGGGGGTGGGGGGGGGGGGGGCGGTGGCAGAATGAAGGTGAAACGTTAAGTTAATACTGGCTGAATAACTTGACTAAACTAACACACAAAGCTTCAACCATGTCAATGGTGGTTCTGAAAGATGGATGACAGAGCAACACGAGGATTGACTGTGTACAAGAATCAAACGGTTAAAGATCCCGGATGAGATACAAAGAAACCAATGGGCAGAGACCTTGAAAATGAAAGCAGGATTGACACAACGAACTGCTGAAATGGGAAACATGGGTAAAGTAACGAGAAATGTTGGACACATTATATTAAAGGGAGTGTTCATAAATACCATGGGAAATATGGGGTAATCAGAACAAAATTGGAACCCAAAAGTGGAATCAAACAATCAAACAAATGTGGTCCTTAATAATAATAATAGGATAAAAAAAACGTCAACACATGTTTTGCGCGCAGATTTAACAACATTGCTGTTGAATAATGTTATTATCATACATACATATACATCTATTATACTGATATACTGTACACAGCGCCCTACCTCGGGCATTAACTGAGACTTTTGGTATATTTGTCTCAACTGAATATGATTAATGCTTTTTCCCTAGATGAGTTATTTAGGTATCAAACAACCTTCTAAATACCAACTTGGAGGAAATACACGTTTTAATATCAATAATACAGTGTGTTATAATAGCCTTAGCTTAATACATACCGCAGCTAGTCTCATCTTCACCATTCGGACATTGTGTTTTTGCGTCGCACATCACGTGATCGGGGTAACATAGGGAAACGCCACTCCTGTTGTTACAAATGTATTGGTCATCATTACACTTGAAAAGATCTATGGAATAGATTAGAAAATCGTATAATTATTCAATCAAACCCGCATATGTCCAGACAATAATTTATCATTTTTAAGACAACGTCGTCAGTGGGGCTGGTTGAAAGTGCCGTTATATTTCAATCCAGGTCGCTTATTTCCTGTCGAGTGTATTACATCATCGAGGGAACGGCCCGAGTGAGTGAGTAGCTTTTTGTCGACCATGCATACCTGAAAAATGAGCAAACATTCACTGATTGTGCTCATTTGGGGAATTGGCCTACAACTATTTACAACTATTAAATCAAAATGGACACCAAGCGTAAAATGTGATAGAAAATTACCTCCAGCTCCAGCTATAGATGAAATATAAATATAGAGAGTGAATTTGAAATCAAAAGATAGGAACAGGCACTTTTGTTCACTTTAATTATGCAGTTGTATGGTTGTTGACACTCTATTGATACTAATTTGATATTGCCGGTTCTATAGTTTACAATACAATAATTAACTTCATTATGATATCATATAATATGTTATAATTTATTTTGTGCAATTAGATTATATGTATAGCGCATAATAATGTTCCTACAAGGAAAGTCACCATGCCACTCTTCATAAGGAGGGAATATTGTCTAGACCAGGCTAAAAAGAGCTAGGTATCACTTGGAGGCGTTCTTTATCTCATGTGGTTTTTCTAGACCAGAATTTCATGAGGAATAAGAATATCTTGGGTAATCAGCCCAAATCCTGAACGCACCCCCCCCCCCCCCCCCCCCCCCCCTAACCGGGGGTTCTTTCAGGGGGGTCCCAAAAACATCAGAAAACTACTGTATGTTACACTTAAACTCAAATAATGTATGATAAGAGTATAGTTTTAACAATGGGATGTATGTTTTAGACCACAAGAAACTCTTATCTAGTGTTTTTGCTTTGTAAACATACTTAAAACCAAAATGGCCGCCAAATTGATTGCCCAAAATGGTCAAAATTGGTCAAAATTCCATAAAGTAGCATAATATCAACCAAAATGTATGATTAAAATATACTTTTAACGATAAAATGTATGTGTTAGACCAGTAATAACTCATATCCAGTACTTTTGATTTGTTAACATAGTTAAAACCCCAAAATGGCTACCAAAATGGCCCCAAAATGGGTCCCAAAGTAGCTGCAAAAATGGTCAAATTCAATAAAATAGCATAATATCAACCGGAAAGTACGATGAAAATATACTTTCAACGATAAAAGGTATGTAATAGACCCTAATAACGCGTATCCAGTATTTATACAATCCAAAATGGCTGCCAAAATGGCCCCCAAAATGGGTCCCACCGTTGCTGCAAAAATTGTCAAATTCCATAGAATGGGATAATATCAACCTAAATGTATGACTAAAATATAGTTATAATGATGGGATGTATGTATTAGACCACTAGTTACTCATATCTAGTATTTTTGCTTTGTTAACACACTTAAAAATCCAAAATGGCCCCCAAATGGGTTCCAAAATGACTGAACAAATAGTCAAAATTCCATAATATGGGATAATATCAACCAAAATATATGATAAAAGTATAGTTTTAACATTGGGATGTATGTATTAGACCACTAGTAACTCATATCCAGTATATTTGCATGGTAATAACATACTTTGAATCGAAGGTGGCCACCAAAATGGCCGCTGTAAATGTAAAAAATAGTATACATGAGTGTATGATAATCCAAAATAGATATTGTAAGAGTTTATATTACTCTTTTTATTTTTTTCATCTGCTATGACAAATCAAATATACAAAAAATATATGATTACAAATCAGTTAGAATACACAATGTGTGTGGATAACTGTTAGAGTAACATCGATAAGTAGACTATATATCGCATAAATATGGTTATTATGCATAAAAAAAGGATGACGTACTAAAACATACAATAAATTACAAAATATAATATATTTACATTATACAAAAAGCATATGGAAAACGTCCCATTTTTTTAGGTAGAGAGTATTCTTAAGAGATTTTTTCCACATGTGTCTTTCAGTGTTATGGTACTTAATGATATCATGTTGGATATTTTGAAATGACGGTTTTGAACCATTGCACCTATTTCTGTATACAGCAAATTTCGCAATCAACAAGATGTTATTGAGACCAGTATGTTTACTAATGGGGAATTTGCCAAAGAGAATGTCATTATCGCACAGCGAAACCTTAATTTTACATTTACATAGTATCCATTCCTCGAGCTTTCTCCAGATGGTATTAGTAATATGGCACATACAGAATATATGATAAATTGTTTCCTGGACCTGATAGCAAAAAGAACATCGATCGTCGCTGGAAACCTTTATCATCTTAAGGAAGCAGTTTGTGCTCAGGATACGCTGAGTTATTCGAAACTGAAACCATCTTAGCTTGATATCCCCAGTGCATTTAAATGGCGCGTTGCAGATATTTTTCCATTTGTTATCGTCGATGTACTGAAGTTTTTGCGACCATTTAAGCTTGGCTTTATTATTGGAATTGGGTAAAAGGATTTTGTAGATACGCCTACAGTCCTTTTTGTCTTCAATAGAATATCAATGCTTATAGGAATAAATGGTTTAGCAACCGGCTTAGCATTAATAAACAATGACACATTTCTAAAACTCTCAATAATAGTACGTCTGAGCCCATGGTACTCAAGAAAGTTAGTTCTAAGATTAACATATTTTCTCCTAAGTGCCTCCAAAGAGTAAAATCCTCCCTCTGGGTCCATGAGATCGTTAATATAGAGAATGCCATTTTGAACCCAACTGGAATAGAAAACAATATTTCCACCAATTTTAATCTGAGGCTTGTTCCAGATACATGACCGTAGAACTTCGCTGCACTCGTTTAGCTGTGTTGCTGAAACGAATTCCAGGAAAGAAGAACTTCCTTCCAGAAGGTATTGCTCATCTTATTAATAGCATTGGTCCACCTACTGGTGCCGCAGATAAAGTTACTCATGTCCTTCAGCTGTGAGAAATGCAGAAACATGATAACAGCTTTATTGGAATTACCAGCCCTTAAAAGACGTCTAATCCATGATATTTTCAGAGCGTTGAAAAATATACCAACTTGGATCATTTTTGTACCCCCTTCGTCATAATCGCCACACATCTGGTCCCTGCCAATCCTATCCGTCTTGCCTTTCCATATAAAATTGAAAAACATATTGTTAAGCTCATGTATCAAGTTGCAATCTGGATTGGGAATGGCCAGAACCAGATGACTGAATCTCGAGATAAAGGGGGACTTAACCACTGCTATTCTGCCCAGAACTGTCAAGTATCTCTTCGACCATTGTTTCATCGATTTGCGAATATCATCAACAATACTAGAGTAGTTTAATGCTGGCATCTCATGCAGATCAAGACTGAAGTCAACACCGAGCATGGAGAATCTATTTCTAACCCAGTTGAGATGGCTACAAGTACTTAGTGGCAGCTCCTTCCGCTTAGAGCCTATCCAAACAACATTTGTTTTATTGCTATTTATACGTAACCCAGACATATCCGCAAATTGATCAAGAACATTTAAGGTTTCTACAAGCGACCTCTCACTACCGTCAAGAATAAATGTGGTATCATCGGCGTATTGTGTGATTTTAAACTCCTTGTTATCAATAACAATGCCCTTCATATCATGGTTGTTTCTTGCCATCGTCGCAAGTACTTCAGCACACAGTAGAAAAAGGTAAGGCGAGAGGGGATCGCCTTGACGGCAACCCCGGTTGACAAAGAATCTATCAGACATATTGCCGTTAATAAGCAGGCTAGATTCAGCATTGTTATAGAAAAGTCTAATCCATTTCTGAATTGAAGTACCAAAGCCATGCCGCTTAAGAATTTTGAAAATGGAACTATGAGAGACAGTATCGAAAGCCTTTTCAAAGTCTATAAGAAGCAGCATCCCAGGTATTGATTTCTCTTCAGCGTGATAAATGATATCATAAACTATTCTAATGTTTTAACCGATAAAACGACCAGCCATAAAACCATTTTGATCGTCCTCAATAAGCTTTGGGAGAACACCCTTAACTCTATTAGCAATGCACATTGAAGCGAGTTTATAAATTGAGTTAAGTAAAGAGATTGGTCTCCAATTTTTTAGGTGTTGTCGCGGCTTATTGCCTTTCGGAAGAAGCGTAATAACACCCAAGTTTTGAAAATGTGAAAAAGATCCCCTATCAAATGCACTGTTCAGCGCACGAATGATGAATGACGAAAGATCTTTCCAGAAAAACTTGATGAATTCAACTGTGAAACCATCCGGACCTGGTGTTTTGTTATTCTGCATCGATTTAAGAGCATTGAGAACTTCATCATATTCAAGGACACCATCAATTTGGCTGGATTCGTCTTCCGACAATGTGGGTATGTTTGGAATCGTATCGAGCAACGACGTGTCGATTTGCTTTTCCTTATCACTGTATAAATTCTCGTAGAACGTCTTGGCTTCATCCAGTATTTCTTTCTGGCTGTTAGTTTTAATACGATTTTGTTTTTCAAGAAAATTGATCGACTTGTTGACATAGTTTTTCTTTTCAAGATTAAGAAAGTATTTGGACGGTTTTTCGCCAAATTCAAGATTCTGCACTCTGGCGCGGATTTTGACTCCTTCCATGTGGACATCTCTTAACTCTTGTAACTTTTTGTTGGCCGATTTGAGATCTTCCATGAGCGTGTCTGCCGTCGTATGTGTAGGATTTAGATCAAGCGTATGAACAATTCTGCTAATCTCAGCTTCGAGAGATTTTATCTCCTTCTCTCTTATCCTTTTCTTATTTGCACCATACGGAATAGTCTTGCCTCTAATGTCAACCAAGATCATATCAAGTAGAAGTTGATCGTTGATGTTGAATTGCACCTCTTTGCCCGGGATATTGTTCATGTTTTCTCTTGAGTATGGGCTCGCAGCATACTGTTTAACAACTTCGCCAATAGCATCTTTCACTACCTGGATGTACTTTGAGTCCTTAAGCAAAGAATTGTTGAACTTCCAATAACCTCTACCTCTATGAGGCGTTTGCTTAGCGAAAGTAACTGTTGGAATCGAGTGGTCAGGCCTATAGCCAGGCAAGATATCAGTATTGCCTACCATTGAGAACATCTCGTGTGAAAGGAGAAAGAAGTCCAGAGTTTATATTACATCACATTCACCAAATAGTATGTTTTAAACTGCTAAGCTTTTGCTTTTAGATATAAGGCCCACATCTGACCATTTTGATTCTGTATCACTTTCTAAAATGGCTGCCAGAATGGATAAGTTGATGTTAAATGACCTAACACAATTGTTTGTATTGCAAATGGCCATACTATGTACTACCAATACCCCAAATATAATGGGACAGCATTCACTACATGTCTATGATAAAGCCTATAGGGGCTGTAGATCTAGTTTGGGTATTCTACAATATCCAATATCCAAGATGGCTGCAAAAGGTTAAAATGACTGAAAACAGTATTGTTAATGTTAGCGGTACATTAGATATAACCAAATTATTATATCTACAGCTTTTAATCCATCCAGTAAACATATTTGTATATGTGACAAGGTATGATTGAATGGTATAGACTCCATTTTGACAATGTGATGTTATTACCTCCAAATGGTCAATAAAATTACCTCCAAATGGTCAAATTATTTACCACAGGTGGCCACCCATTGTCCATAATATGACCAAAATGGAGTCTATACCATTCAATCATACCTTGTCACATACAGATACGTTTACTGGGTGGATTAAAATCTATAGATATAATATTTTGGTCATATCTAATGTGACACTAACAATAAACTAATACTGTTTTTCAGTTATTTCAACCTTTTGCAACCATCTTGGGTATTTTAAAATACAAACTAGATCAACAGCTCCGAGGTTTTATCATAGACATATAATTGAATGCTGTCCCATTCAATTTGGGGGTATTGGTAATTGATATTACATAGTATGGTCATTGACAATACAAATCAATTGTTTTAGGTCATTAAACATCAACCTAACCATTCTGGCAGCCATTTTTGAAAGTGATACAGAATCACAGATGTGGGCCTTATATCTAAAAGCAAATAAGCTTTGCAGTTTAGAACATACTATTTGGTGAATGTGATGTAATATCACTCTTATAATATCTATTTTGGATTATCATACACTCATATAGACTATTTTTTATATTTACAGCGGCCATTTTGGTGGCCATCTTGGATTCAAAGTATGTTATTACAATGCAAATATATGAGATACTAGTTGTCCAATACATACATGCCAATGTTAAAACTATACTTTCATTATATATTTTGGTTAATATTATCCCATTTTATGGAATTTCGACAATTTGCTCAGTCATTTTGGGACCGATTTTGGGGGCCATTTTGGATTTTTAAGTGTGTTAACAAAGCGAAAATACTAGATATGAGTAACTAGTGGTCTAATACATATATCCCATCATTATAACTATATTGTAATCGTACATTTACGTTGATATTATCCCGTTTTATGGAATTTGACAATTTTTGCAGCAACTTTGGGAGCCATTTTGGGAGCCATTTTGGATTGTTAACTATGTTAACAAAGCAAAAAATACTGGATATGAGTTACTAGGGGTCTAAGACATACATCCCATCTTTGAAAGTATATTTTCATCGTACATTTCGGTTGATATTATGCTATTTTAAGGAATTTGACAATTTTTGCAGCCACTTTGGGACCAATTTTGGGGGCCATTTTGGCAGCCATTTGGGATTTTTAACTATGTTAACAAAACAAAAGTACTGGATATGAGTTATTAGGGGTCTAACACATACATTCCCTCGTTAAAAGTATATTTTCATCATACATTTGGTTAATAGTATGCTATTTTATGGGATTTTGACCACTTTTGACCATTTTGGGCAAATAATTTGGCGGCCATTTTGGTTTTAAGTATGTTTATGAAGCAAAAATACTAGATATGAGTTCTTGTGGTCTAACACATACATCCCATCGTTAAAACTACACTCTGATTATACATTATTTGAGTTTAAGTGTAACATACGGTAGTTTTCTGATTTTTTGGGACCGCCTAAAATAACCCCCGGTTAGGGGGGGGGGGGGGAGGGGGTGCGTTCAGGATTTGGGCTGATTACCCAAGATATTCTTATTCCTCATGAAATTCTGGTCTAGAAAAATCACATGAGATAAAGAACGCCTCCAAGTGATACCTAGCTCATTTTTAGCCTGGTCTAGTCGCTCTATTCAAGGTCGCACCATAATAATATAGATGGCATTAGGCGCAAATAAACAATGTTTGGTTAATGCATTTTTGTTTTTTCCTTCCGTTTATGCACTTATCAATTGCAAGCCCGGCCCCTGGGGACCCGGGACATGGCGGGGACCATGCGGGGACCGTACACGAGTGTACAAAAAATGACGCCCGGCTATGCGGGGGAGTGTACGCGGACGTACAAACTGTGCCCCCGCTAGCCGGGGCGTGTACCGGGGACGTACGGTAATGTACACAAAAATGTACACCCGGGCGCTTGCTATAGAGATGCGAGGCGCTTGACGGAATAAGCCTAAATAACACATAGAAATGCATTCCGTTATGGTTGCAGAAAGAAATAAGCGACATTGGGACTGTAGTCGGGTGAATACTTTGTCCTGGGAAATGGGTGGCCGGGACTGTACCACTTTGTCCCGGCCAAGGGGGCCGGGACTGTAGCGGGGACTTACACAAAATGGTGCCTGGCCCTGCGGGGACCGTACACGATTGTAGCCGGTACGTCACATAGGCAATTTGTACGTCCCGGCCCTAATCCCCGCTATCCCCGGGTGATGCAATTGATAAGTGCATTAGGGAAAACAGACCTCTTACGTCGGATCGATCGATCGGGCTTGTTTTGTTCTTGCTTTTTTCTTATTTTCGCTAGAAAACATGTTTGAGTCTGTATTAGTTTTGCGCGTGAAAACAGTTTCGACAATTTCCTTTAAGAATTAGTCGGTCAGGCTCGTTTTTTGTCGCCTTATCGAGGAACGTTTCAAACTGCAGAGAAACTTCTTGTTCTCTTAGAATTAAACGTATCGAACATTCATTGTATGTCTGTTGGCATTTTGTAAACCCTGCAAATGTGTGTGTTTTTGTATTATGCGTGTTTTCTGAGTTGCAGTAAACCAATTGACTGGCCCATCAGAGCTCTTTGTAGAGGGTTACCTTGCTTACTTACTTGCTTAATTCGAGTTGTGTTCTCGATCTACAATGGCTCTCCACACCTTCCTGTCCTGCATTGCTGTCTTTAAGTCTCCTACATCCAAACCAGTGTCCTGTTTTAGCACATCGATGTAAGTTAGGGCAGGTCTTCCAGGTTTTCTTCTCCTATGCTTTGGTATCCAATGAACCAGCTTTGACACACATTCTTGACTCCTAAAGCAGTGGCCTGAGAATCTTGTCCTTCTCTCCCTGATCTTTTGGGGGATTTTGGGGAGGTCTCCATACAGCTCTGTGTTAGTTGTATGTTGCTTCCAGTGAATGTTGAGGACAGCCCTCAGCATACGAGTATAACAGCCGTCAAGTTGCTTTGCTAGCTTAGGGGTGGTGGTCCATGCCTCACAGCCATATAGTAACACAGATTCAACAGTTGCGGCGAACAGGCGAAGTTTGAATTTTCTTGGTAGGGTGGATTTCCAGATCTTGTTCAGCTTAACACACAGGCCCGTCAGATGGGGGGCGACGGTTGCGATCGCCCCCCCCCCCCCTCCCCCCCCCCCCCCCCCTTTAAAAATCTTTTCTTTTTTTTTCTTCTTTTTTGTAAGGTAAAAATTGCGTTTTTCTTAGTTTCAAATATCAATGATAGTAAAACTATACTCATAAAACATTGACTTGACTACAGTGCTTTTTGGACTGCGAAATTTTGTGTCCGTGCGAAATTTTTTGACGTGCGAATTTGTTTGACTTCTATGCCATGAAAATTGAGAAAATGAGGAGTTTTGCCAAGGCCTCTAGAACTGCAGAAATTCAGTGCATCTGTGAAATGAATGCAGCTAACAAAATTTCACCAGAATAAATATTCTCAAGATGAAACCGCACAAACCCTGTACCGTGAATATAATACATTGAACGCCCTTGATGCTTATCCTTAATGAGATGTACAATGTGCAGAGGACAGACATACTAATAACAATCAGTTTCATTTTCAGTTTCAGTTTATTTTCACCATAGAATATAATACATCATCAAGTAAATTATTAGAAAAAACAAAGGTGGGAAAACCAAAAGGAGCACAGCTCGAAGTATATTGGACACCCTGATAATTTATGATAAATAAATATGATAGTTTCTTAAAAGTACGACAAAGAAGACGACTACAAACAAGAGACAGGACAGGATATGTGTAAACAAGACCGGACAGGACATGTGCAACTAAACTATAAAGTGTAGGCAGTAATGATGGCATCAGCTATAACATAATAATCTCATGTGGTACAATTTCTCATGTGGTAAACGGTAAACTTTAAAAATTATTAATTGATTATTGGTAATATGAAAGAAGATATAACTTAAACTTTCTTTTAAACATGGTGATTTGGCATATTTAAACTCGCTATTCACTGAATTCTATAGCAGAGGGCCTTGTCTTCTAATCGTATGTCTCGCTAAATCATAGTTAAAATTAAAGGGACGATATAATGAAGAAATACGTGTTGGGTAGCTATGAATTGATCTATTTTTAATGAAATAATCGGCAAAGGTATCGGGAAGATTGTTGAATGTATAACAATAACAATAACAGGCATTTATATAGCGCCTTACATAGAAAGGATCACAGAGCGCTTTACAAAATAACAAATAGCATGTACAAAATATGAATGCACATAGAAAAACACCAAGAGTAGCCATCAGATAATGGCTATAATCTAACATGTTATACAATATACTGCAATACACTGATCAAGAATGGTGCAAATACAGTATTACATGAATGCTACACACAATAAAATAACTAAATATCCTGGTTAAAAAGATGAGTTTTCAAAGACGATTTTAAAGTTCCTACCGTCTTAGAGTTACGGATATGTAAGGGAAGATTCTTCCAGAGTTTTGGTCCAGCAACACAGAAAGCCCTGTCCCATATGTTGCAGTGGCACGTTTAGGGACTGCAAGGAGTTTACGGCTACCAGAGCGGAGAAACGACCAGTGACTGATTAAAGATATGAAGCCCCGAAACACCGCCGTAACTAGCTTTGTAAAATACTTTGATGCAAAAACTTTGCTCATTAAAATATACAGCTGCATAAATCAAGAAACTAGAAAACATGGGATAAGGTCTTGTAGACATGTCATACAAAATAGTTCTGAATGAGCCTCTAGTGTTGTGAATATCGGAGAGCTATACCTTTACTGCATCGTAGGATGTCAATACGATGAAATATGTAAATTGTGATTTGTTTACTCCATCAAAATAATATTATAAAGAATGTCATTCACTCGAATCGGCGATTTTCCCACAGAAAACAAACGAGTTAACATGTGTCAAAATGTCATATTTTCATCAAGGCGGGGCCTAAGTACACTGTTCCGTATAATTCCTTGAATTCAACCTAAGAAAACCACTTCTTTTGATCACAAGTCACACTGTCGTAATTATAGGCTATTTGTTATCCACAAAGGCCTATTCATGAAGGTTGGTGTACATCAATATCATATTTTGGATTGGCACTGATAATGGCATGACGCACTTTGCAAGCAGGTCAATGCACGATGCAGGTTATGCATGGATGAATGCGTGATCAGAGCGTAAGACGGTACAATGCTCTACTCTAATTGGCTAGGCTGAATGAGTATTTTCAGAAATGTCTCAAGCGCTCTATGGACTTTTTGTAATGTACTAATCGCCTCGTCTTACAACATCAAGATCCTTATACTGTAATAGCGACGACGACGGATTCGGATTCATCCTTCATATACGCACGTCCGAATTTTTCTAGTGCAAGATATTCTATGAGTTACACAAGTTTATTTCGTAACCTACGTAGACTATAGAATATCCTACCTCTTTTGTAGGATTACCATCTGGTAAGGGATGCATTCCCTTGAATTAGAGTCATAGGTGCACCCCGCCCCCCCCCCCCCCCCAACCCCCTTTGGACACGCCACTAGTTTACACAGTAGCTATTGTTGTGGGTATTGTTGAATGCAAATATGTAATATCGTTAACAATTCATTAAGCAGTTGGTTTGCTTACTATCTACACGCTACTAACGTTGACCAACTAACTAATAAACACAACGATAAAAGTAGTAAATCAAATTGCAAATAACAAAATAAAGTCGTGACAAATCCGTAATAATACTATAGAAGCGCTAATGCTAAGACTTTCACTTATAAAATCTTCATTGTAGTATTGTATTCATATTTTGTCAAATTACATTGCTTCGGAATACCCATAGACCGATATATACTCAATGTAGTAATACCATAATAAATAAGAGAGGCGGTCATGAGGTGGAACAATTCCGAAGGTTATTCTTTTGACGAGCCGTATACACTCTAAGAAAAAAAGGGTTCCACTTAGAACCTTTTACTGTCCTGTATGTAGAACCTTAAGAGCTCTTATGACGGAGCATAGGCGGGGGTGGGGTTATCTCCCCGCAAACCCCCCCCCCCCCCCACCCCCAACAAAAAAACACCTCGATTTTATAACTGGACCTTTTAAAGCGTTAAAAATGACAAGTGTTTGCGCGCTTCGTGTGTGTTAGTTTCAATGTTTAATTATCATGATTATTCAAGCTTAACAAGATGGCTTCAGGAACGTTAAGATTCTCCAGAAAAGAGCAATTCGAAGCATTTCCATAGCTAAATACAGAGCGCATACTAAATAACTTTTCAAGAAACACCTGTTCCTAACCCTTAACGACATTAACACTTTCCAAACATCACTTTTCATGTTTAAATACACAACAAATGCACTTCCACCGGTTTTCAATGATTACTTTTCACGCATCAGCAGTCTTCACAGCCACAACACCCGCCAAACTAACAACTTTCGCCTACCCATTGACCACACAACTCTAATCTCCAGACGGTCAATACGTTACTTTGGACCCTCTACTTGGAATGCTAATCCGTCCACCATACGTAATTCAAACTCCACAAACGTCTTCAAGCGCATGCTCAGAGATCATCTTATCTCAGCGTTCTAGTCCGTTCACAACTTTTTGTTGAGTTGTTTTACATTACTTTTGTTCCTAGTTTATATTACTTTTTCCTTTGATATTATTTTCATCTTACTCTTTTCCAGCTACTACCCTTTTCGGTTTCACTTTGGTTTCGATCATTTAGGTTGCTTGAGCAACCCGTTTGTCCATATTTGTTTTGCTGTCTTGCGCAATGTATGTGTGTCTGTCTGTCTGCCTGTCTGTCTGTCTGCATGCCTGTCTGTCTCTAAGTATGTCTGTGTATGCACACCAACCAAGTTTTAAAAAGATTACTTTATACTTTCATATTATTTAGATAATCTCCCTATTATATTGATCAGTCCTATAGGCCTCATCCTATTTGTCATTTACATTAATGACCTACCCGACATCGTTTCATCCACCCCCAAGATGTTTGCCGATGACACAAAAATCTACCACAGAATTGACAAAAGCAACAACAGGGGAAGGGAAACTATCCAACAAGACCTAAACCGTTTACAACAATGGTCGGACACCTGGCTCCTTCGTTTTAATGCTACCAAATGCAAAAACATGCATATGGGCCCAACAAACAGCAGGAGAGATTACCACCTGGGAGATCAAATCATACCGAAAACGGATGAAGAAAAAGACCTGGGTATAATCATCTCAAGCAGCTGTAAACCATCTCTGCAATCATCAAAGGCAGCAGCAAAAGCGATGAGCAGTCTGGGGATTATAAAGAGGTCATTTAAATACATCGACAGCGACAATTCCTCAATTTTGTACAAGGCTTACATCCGTCCGCACCTAGAGTACTGTATTCAAGCCTGGAACCCGTATCAGATTGGTGACATAAAATTGCTCGAGAAAGTCCAGAGAAGAGCCACGAAACTGGTCAAGAGAGTGAGAAACAAGCCATATGCAGAGAGATAATTGAGATTTTCATTTTTCAAAACCAGTAATTTACTCACGATTGACAGTTTCGTGTGTTGTGGTCTACACACTTCCTCAGAATAACCTCTTCTGATCCGTACTGCTTCCGGTTGAGGGCGCTGTTACGGTGATCAGTGGGTCGTAGACATGACTTAGAAAATGGGCCCCGTCGTCTCTGTTCATATGTCGTATGGAAATGTATTCAGACATATGGAGAGAGGTTGAAAATCCTTAAGCTTTATCCGTTGGAAGTAAGGAGAAAAAGAGGAGACTTAATCGAAGTCTTTAAAATCCTGAACGGCCTAGAAGACATCAACCCCGAAGAGCTTTTTACCATTTCCCACAACACCGAAACAAGAGGGCATAGCTTCAAACTCTTCAAAAACAACTGTCGAAAGGATTAGAATTACGAAAGCACTTCTTCTCACAGCGTGTCGTGGATGTATGGAACAAGCTCCCTCCATCAGTTGTCAACGCAAAATCTACAAACCAATTCAAGAATCATCTAGACAAATATTGGTCCGAAAATGGATATGAGGATCTAAAAGGCTTACGCCTATAATTTTTTACCCATCAAATCTTAAGTGTAAGTGTAAGTGTAAGTGATTTATCTTTGTAACATAATTGCTTATTTGTATTATCTCATCCATTACCATTTTTCCAAAGGGGTCGTTGACACGTGTAAGCTCTTCGTGAGGTTTTTTTCAACGACGCCTTGCATATATGCTATTGTTTTGTATTTTTTTGCTCTGACTTTGTATTGATATGTTGTATATGCGAAATAAATAAACTTGTAAACCTGTAAACCTGTAAACGTTATTCAGGACCATTTTGGTTTAAAAACTGAAAGCTGCGTGCGCTTCTCGCGAATTAGTTTCCATGTTAAATTATTTAAGCTTAACAAGATGGCTACATGAACGTTTTCTGCACCTTTTGAGTGTTAAAATATTGCCTATTTTTGTGCACTGCGCGCGAATTAGTTTCAATGTGTCATGATTCAAGCTTAACAAGATGGCTTCAGGAACGTTTTCTGGACCATTTTAGTTAAAATAATATTCTTTTTCACATTTGTACACATATTTTGTTCTCTCTTATAATGAAGTTTGATTTATCATTAACGTCGATTTTAGGTAGCTTTATTTAATTGATCATATCTCAGGTTTGCCCAACCAAATCAGATGAGATAAACGACATCTAAAAGCTAAGCATTTAGTCTTTCAATATGTATAATATTGTTACATCAACTTTTAGATCTTCATGGTCAATAAGTTGGGTAAACACGTGCACATGTTTTTTTGAGACACCCAGTATATCAGTATTCACAACGTCTTTCTGATCTGGCATAGGAATATATAAAAAGCCAATATTGATTGTAAATAAAGTGATTGTTTTTCAATAAAATATCGGTACACACCAAATCGCACCAAAAGGGTTCGAAAATTGAAGAAACAAAATCCAATTATGAAGGGGGCACATCCCCCCCCCCCCCCACCCCCACCCCTGTCCGCGCTTTTAAACCATCTACACTTAAATCAAGGAAATATATTAATATATGCTCAACTTCTTTATTGCATTAATAAAACACGACATATTAATTGGAAATGATGAGGTGGCTTTTCGATACAATTTTGGTCAACAGTATATACACCAGATCGCACCAAATGAGTTCGAAAATTGAAGAGAAACCCCACTTGCGATGGGGCACATCCTCCCTCAGACTCCCCCTGTCCGCGCTTTATAACCATTTATACATAAATCAAGAAAATATCAGTATAAGTTCAACTTCTTTCTTGCATTGATAAAAACCAAAATATTGATTGGAAATTAAGAGGTGGCTTTTCAATAAAATGTTGGTCAAAGGTATACATCAGATCGCACCAAATGAGTTCGAAAATATTGAAAGATTTTCCACTTGTCCTACTCCCCCTGTCCGCGCTTTTAAACCATATATAATACTTAATTCAAGAAAATGTCAGTATATGCTCAACTTCTTTCTTGCGCTGATAATAAAACAAGGTTGATTGCATGCAAATAAAGAGGTGGCTTTTCGTTTTCGATAAAATATTGGTCAAAAGAATGTACCAGGTCGTCGCACCAAATGAGTAAAGGAAAATAGAAACAATGGCCACTTCCCCCTCGAACTCCCCCATGTCCGCGCTAGCTGCGCACCACTTTGGTTACATTTTTCAAATATTCAAATGCCCCCCCCCCCCCCCAAACAAATCCTTGTTCATTAATATCAATCATGATTGAGTAAAATATTCAATATTGTGTTCGGTTTCAAAATGCAGTAACTTTAGCAAAATAGTTATATCTGGTAAACGGTATCATGAAATGTCATGATTCTTTTTGATGATAACGGTGAATAAATGCATCTATTGCCGCATACATTGGATGCCTTCATATTCTGCTAATAAATATTTTTATAATTATTTTACTTTGAGTACACTTTTTTTACTCATCCTGTACTTCCATTACAACATGTTGCTAGCTTTAGAGGACAACCTTAATCAATTTGATCAAAACTATACAAAGAACACTGCCCCGTGGCATGTGTACCAATACCAGATGGTAAAACTTACCAGGCTTTGAAAATATCATCAGTTGAATTTCAAACATCTTCCACGTCAACACAGGATCAATGTACAGGTTTATCAATACGCCGGTAGAATAATCCGTTACAAGTATTTTGGTAGGAAGCAGAGTTCCGTGAAGATCAGGTCCACGAGATACATTCCAATTTCCATTAGAGTCAGCTATGACGATATGGTCAGTGTACGTGTCGATATCAACACCGTGAACGACGATTTGTAATGCCGAATCATCTGGTACAGAGAATGACCATTTACAGTCTAATACACGAGAATATTCAGTACGAATAGAATCTAGAGAAAGATTGGTTGGCAACATAGATGCATTAACATGCTGTATGTCTAACGTATCTGCAAGTAAAAGTAGATGATTATAGGTTAATGGAGTAATTTCAATTAAAATGGTTTTGTCGTATTATGCAAATTATAATATTTGTATCAATTATCAGATATGATGAATGCCGATGAAACAACATGAGGTGAAATGCCGTTATATGACATGTGCTTAAACAACAAAATAACTTAGGATTTGATATGCCTATGTCCACAAACAAACAAACACCCAACAATCAAACAAACACAAGTACGTATACATTTTTACCAACTGTAACTGACGTTTTTTGCCAAGATCGTATGCATTGACCATACTGTAAAAATTGAAAACATAAAATAGCTCTTTTTGCTTAAATAATCACTTGTTTAATGATCATATCATTACATCAATTTTAAGTTAATTAACTATATACAATCTTACCACATGAATATGAGGGTGATGTGAAACATACAACGCTACCTATCGCTAACCCCGTAAGCATTGTAAGGTACCACATGGTTTTAAACAGCGTAGATACAGTCGTGAATAGATATCAAATACCACTCATTTTGCTTCAATATGTCCACTGATTTCATCGTATGTTAACGCATATAAAAGACGGCTGATGACAAACAGTCAGAAATGTATTCATCGAAGAACTTTTATCATGTTGTTGATATCGATTCCGGTCACCGTGAAGTATGTAACGAAACTGATTGGTTGATGATGACAGTGTATATAGAAACACTTCCTAATGTCCAAAAATATCTGAAACCATGCAAGGATGGCCATTGTCATCATACGTGTCTATTCTATAATACTATCAATAGTAGCAGGACGATATATTATAAAATATGTTATCCATCGAGATATTATGAAATCAGGTGCTACATGTACAGGGTGTATCAGAAAGAACTGTACCGAGGCAATATGATTTATTACGGTATGAATTCGATTGATATTGTTCAAACCGTTTTCACATATATCTTGCGCAAACGCACAGCTTGCATAAGAATTTTAAATTTTGAAAATCGGACATTTCTGATGGAAAATACAGACTTTCGGGTAAAGATGGTAGATTTCAATTTTGGTCGAAATGATCAATTTACAAAATCTGTGAAATTACTAACCCTACCTGAGATATCCATCCGTCCATAAGACAGGGTTTATTTTTGGTCGCCATATCTCAACTATCACATCACTTGTATAACAATATTATTTATTATTTGCATATTTTTGTGGATGAAATTTTGAGATAAATTTTGATTTTTAATCCGCAAATAAACCAGGATTTGTTCTGCTTGAGTGGTTTTAACTTTCCTTTCTTCAGCGGGAGTTTGAATATTGCTTATGTGGTGGGGGCTACATTGTTTGTAATGTTGGGGGTAGTGGTAGAGAGGATTGATTGAAATTGAAAACACGTTTTTCATCGAATTTCGATTATGTCTTACCACACGAGAACAAAAAGAGACATCTCAATGAAATTAACAGATAATATAGGAAACATGTTCACCTTTATATTGCCGGTGTTTAAATTTAGAACAATAATCATTTTGTTTTTTTTATATATTTTAGGAACACGGTACAGTTCTTTCTGATACACCCTGTATGTCAAATACATAGCCAATCGACAACTGTAATAATTGGGTTTTCTTATGTAATCCAATTCATGTTATATGTTTTAATGCGCCAATAATGAACTAAGACATAAGGAGCGGTATAATATCAACTGGTGTGGAGGCATACCTGGATATGGTTTTGCTCTGTGTTGTTTTAAAGGAGCTCTTTTGTAACATAATATGAGCAACTACTTCGCCTTAAATTTAAGAACTATTGATTTACAAGTGTACAAGTGCACTATTAATGTAATAAAGGAATACGCTGAAATGGAATTGATTACTTTTCTAATTGTTCTCTTTCACTGATCATTTACCTGGCTGAAATAATAATTAGTTTAGCTACACATGCTATAACCATCCAGGTATACCTACCAGTCCTAACGGGTCCCGGGATAGGTTCTTGATCAGAAAATGTAACGGACTATATACTGCAAAAATTACTTACGTCATTTTCAGCGCTGCCGAAATTAATGTGTTAGAATATCTTTTTAATAGCAGGCTATGATCGCGAGATGGCGCCATCTCTAAAGAAATTCTAATCAGAGTTTCAAAGAATGCTTGATATCGAGTATCTACGGTATATTTCCCTGTGCCAGCGCTCACTTCAAAGTCCATTCAATAGCGTACATTTCCACGTTCATGCACTCCCTTTTAAGATAACTGAATTTCTCTGCTCCCTTCAAAAGCAACCAATACAAGTAGAATCACATGGTAGTAACACGGGATGCTTGACCTCAATCCCATGATAAATAACATGCTCAGACTATATTCTCGTATTCTGACGGATTACACAGTCTCGGAATATTGGGCCGCAATCGTGTAAATAAATTCAACACTCTCCATTTTGATTATTTATTTATTTCTATTTTTTATCATTTCAATGCATGATTGTTGTATAGTAAAGACATAAATAAATATATATATTCCACATAATTATATACGTATTTTGTCATGAGTTCAAGTTCTATACTCTTTTTCCATGTGCAATGGGTAGCTGTCAGTAAAGCAGTCTTTAAAATTGAAATTGAAACATTTCATGTTCTTTGTTGAAATGGTCCATCCAATTAAATAAATTAACTAATATTGCACTGAAATAAAACTAGTATTGCACTGACATTAACCATAAATCAATTTAAGCTTGAAAAGAATCGAAAGAATGCGTTGAAAAGAACAAAGAAGAGATTAACTGATGTGTGTGTGACTTAATCATGTTGCTTCTTGCTTTGTGCATTTTTTGGGACACCCTGTACAGACAGCGGCGATACGTGCTATAGAATACATAATACTTATAATTTCATTTGATAGCGGTTTCGGAAATATACAGTTTACCTTTATTTGTCTACAGACTATTGAAAAACATTTCAAGATCTTTTTCTCTTGACAGGCTGACTCTTTATTTCCGATATGAATAGAGAGATTTTACAGCATTCTGTATTGCAATCTAAATTGATAAATTACAAATTCTTGTGTCAATAAGACGTTGCTTAAATGGGGTTAATATTTTGTACCTACAGCAACTCACACAATTGCACACTGCTATACAAGGGACTATCTTATCGTGACTGGTATCGAGACCATATCGAGTACTCGATAGGACGGGACAATAATTAAGATACATCACCCGAAGTCCGCAACACTTCCTTCTTTATATTTAGACAAAGGGCGATATGCTACTCGATACATCATAAATTGTTGCTCGATACAGGTTGCGATATTTTTTTCTTCAAATCGGTCTCGATAAAGCACATTATCAAGTATCATTTTATCGAGTGAGTATAAATGGAACTTTTCCCTAAATGCAAATGAATTTCCTCACATGTCATTTTATGTGTTGAAAATGAATTTCTGTTTCTCATTTTTAATAAACTACCAAATTCTGAATAAGAGGTTCAAAAAGGTCAGTGACCCGGATCGTTACCTGTATATTCTATTTACAGTCATGGGTCAAGGATCAAATAAAATCCAAGATCGAACAAGCTCGTATTTATTTCAGAGATATTGAAATAACCATAATTAAGCCCTATATCTGTAGTTGCATTCAATTAAGATTATAGTCGATTTTACACTCTGCAATAGTCAAAATAAACAGTACTTAAAGAAATTAAGCTCGGTTGCATAATTGCCTGTTTGGGCAACTCTGATTATGTGCGTCGTGACGACGAAGCAACGCGGGAGACAGAAGAAACAAAACAAACGGAGAGGCATTACGAAGGATGCTGGAAATCGGCACGGAAGGGCTGAGGGCCTGAGGGCCATGCCGGGAAAACTTAATAGAAAGATACGGCACTGCGAGAGAAACTTCTGTTGGCAGGACTATTATAGCTCATCCCTGTTGAATGAGATCGGAGAACTTAAGAATGTAATAGAAAGATACGGCACTGCGAGAAACTTCTGTTGTCTGTGGCAGTACTAAAATAATAATTCATCCCTGTTGAATGAGATCGGAGAACTTAATAGAAGATACGGCACTGCGAGACTAACTTCTGTAGTCTAAGGCAGACTTGTAAACCGGTCCAGGACGGAACTTCACTGCTGGAGAACTTACTATTCTGTGTTTTACTGAAGACATTTAATAACACTCTTGAGCCCGCGACAACTGATCTTCTTGTGGAACATTTTATACAAACGATAAGTGCACTTAGCCAACTAAATCAGTGATCACTGAGCGCGTGAAATGTGTTGCATTGTTTATTCATGATTCTTGTTTTATATTAAATTGTTGTTTATAAAGTTTGTGTATAGTAAATCGTTTAAGTCCGAGCTAACTCGGGTCGTGACAATAATATAAGTTAAGAGTTTAACGGGTTCGGCGTCGGACAAGTTTTAATCTGTTTTTTTTTAGGTAAAGCTCACGGTTTTTAGAGGTGTCGAAGCAGCATGACACCAATTGGTGTAATTCTGACACCAATTGGTGTAATTCTGACACCAATTGGTGTAATTCTGACACCAATTGGTGTAATTCTGACACCAAATTGGGCGTCTATCAACATATCAACGCATGCGTTTTCTCATCGCCATTTTGTTTGCATGTTACGAGCCGGTAAGACTGGTAAGTACCGATCTGCTCCATTTCCAGACATTTTTGATAATAATTATGATACAATTTTAGCGTAATGTAAGCCTTGTTCATGTTGTTTGATATTGCGCCAACTAACTGATGAAATGAATTACAATTTCATAGTCAGAGACTAGCATTTTGTTGGACTGTGTGTCAGTGCATGGACCTACTAGTACTATGTGTGTGTTCGTCATGCATGCATACGATGATATGTGCAACATTACATACATGTAGCCCGATTTATCTGGCTCAGTGGTCGTCTTTTTCATACGGACGTCTTACATTACGCTAATTGTATCATAATTATTATCAAAAATGTCTGGAAATGGAACAGATCGGTACTTACCAGTCTTACCGGCTCCTAAACATGTGCTATCTCAATATGACTCTTAAGAGAGTCAATATTACACCCCATTTGGGGTGTAATGACATTTTTCGAAAATGGGTCCTCAGGTAACCACCCTAGGTGTCAAAATGAATATGACACCCAAAGGTGTCATATTTGACACCCATAATGGTGTCAATTTGACACCCATAATGGTGTCAATTTGACACCTTTAGGGTGTCAAACTCAATATGACACTTAAGAGAGTCAATATTACACCCCTAATGGCGTTTTTCGAAAATGGGTCCTCAGGTAACCACCCAAAGGTGTCAAAATGAATATGACACCCAAAGGTGTCATATTTTACACCCATAATGGTGTCAATTTGACACCTTTAGGTGGCCAACTGAGGACCCATTTTTTGACGCTTGTTTTAGTGTCAAAATGACACCAAATTATTTTTCAGTGTATGGATGAACCTGCCCCGGGGTCGGGGCAAGTTCACCCTTTTTGACACCTGTCTTTATCCTTTACTCATTCCTTTACAGTAATGCCTAGGGTCGTATGTAGCCAAGATATTAATCTTTCATGTAATGTCAATAGGTCCATTCAATTTTTCAAATTGACGTCTGTATGCCATTTCAAATGAAAATGGGCGAACACTACCCGCTCCACCCAATCATTAGTTTGTTAGAAACTGCATCATCATGGTTTTTGAAAGGTCGTTATCATTGCTGTCAAATTATAATGTTGCATCATGGTGCATTATCCAATCAATTACTGCCTCTCAGGTGCATATGGGTAGGAGAACTTTGTTAAAATTGCAATATGCACTTTAAAATTATATTTTGCCATTAGTTTGGCTATATACATTACGTGATGGACATTGTTAATAAAGGCAGCTTTTATAACTGATTGTTTAATACTGCATGCATTGATTTTACAATATCATAATTACAATCATTCGGCACAATCTTGACAATTCTGCACTCTACTAATTTCAAAATGGTTTCATTATGACCATGACATATTACATGGCAAACCATTTAATTTCTCTGGCTGTACTATCCTCTTCTATATACTGCATTGATACACCGTCCATATGTAATACAATGAATTTCATAATGTCTGCATCTGCTAAGGTTATATCAAATTATAAGGTGGGTAGTTATAATAGCAGTTATAGGTATACAAAGGTAACATTTACAAAGTAAGATTTATTATTAGATTTAGAACCTAGAAGAATCATTCTTCATTCGTTTATTTTCCAACCAGTCCTGGCTGTCTGCGTACTTTGAGGACTCTCTTAATGTTAAGGCACACATTTAACTAATTCAATTAAAGAAATTAATATTGATACACTCTTAGTGGTCACGAATCGATCAAAAAAGAGATTATAGTTTGAGGTGGCCGAGAGGTTTGGCGCGCTGTATCGCCGATCGAGAGTTTTCATCAGGATTTGTTGCTTACCCAACAAAGTTCTTATCTACAATATAGGTCGGAAATCCTACAATCACATCAGTTAGGTTTAGGCCACGATAAAAACACCTGTTGTACGGGCCCAACCAACATTTGTGGTTTTTTTTAAATTCCCCCCCCCCCCCGCCCCCCCCCCGCCCCCCCCCACCCCCGCCCCCCCCCCCCCCGCCCCCCCCCCCCCGCCCCCCCCACCCCCGCTCTCAACAATTTTATTTTCGGACCCCCTCCCCCTCCCCGCTCTCAAAGAACAAAACAAAAATAAACAAAAACGCCCGACCAATAAACCCTATATCAGGGTGGTTTTTTTTCGTCGCCTTGCTACTTTTTACTGAAATAATCTAAAGCGGACAAGCGTATTATCAAATCCGATAAAGCTAGTTTACGAGAGCGCCCTCACCTCGTATGATATATTATTATGATGGTCTTTAATTTGCAGATTATACTGAAATGAAATGAATTTTCATTAGATACGAAAAGAATTACGAAGTGTCAAACAATCTCTAACCTTTTTATCGTTATGATATTCTCGGTTAAATTAAAACTGCCAGACAAAAATCTGCAAGAATGATTAAAAACGTGTAAAATGAACAAAAATGAGGAAAATACGTGGGAGGTCAAGGAAGAAGCTGAGTACGACCACGTTATCGGCTCAGGAGCGTTAGAGTTATACCAATACTTGCAAGAAGAACACCAATCAGAGCTGTGATAGATTGTCCCATGAATTGAGAGAAGGCGCGTTACCCTTTCCTACTTGTTAAATTGGTGGCTCTGGAAAGAGCCGTGTAATTGGTGGCTCTGGAAAGAGCCGTGCAGATGGACTGCTCTTTGTCCACTAAATTGGCGGCTCTGAAAAGAGTTCTCAAAGTAGGTTGCCGCTTGTTATTTATCCAATGGATATGTAATGACCCAGGGCCGTCAGACACTTTTGCCCAAGGGGGGTGCGTTTTCACCTAAAATTTTCGTAAAAGGTTGCCCCAAAATGTTTCCAAGTCAGTCCCCTCGTGAATTTCACGTAAGTGTGGGGGGGGGGGGGGGGGGGGAGGGGGGAGGGGTGAAGTCAACAAATTTCGCACGTCAACAAATTTCGCACGGACACAACATTTCGCAGTAAACCACTGTAGTCAATATTTTATGAATTGTTTTACTATCATTGAAATTTGAAACTAAGAAAAACGCAATTTTTAC